>CM031240.1:753299067-753899067 GCA_018340775.1 Taxus wallichiana var. yunnanensis
AAGTCTCCAAAATCAGCTTCCAAGGAGAAATTCTAATTTCAAGAAGGTGGAGTGTTTCTTACTCCAAAATCAACTTACATATCTCTTACACATTACTAACACATTTCTTACAACATTTTAATTCAAGGCCAACAACTCTATTAATTACTTTCTTATGACATATTTTAATTAATTAACTTAACAACATGATTACTCACAATATTACACACCACAATTAATAAATAATGAAAGGGGGTAAACACATCACTTAATAAACACATACAAACATCAATAAAAAGGAACCAAATAAATAAATACACATAACCCTTTGTCACATTTCAAAGGTGATCCCCTCATGGGAATCCCTAACACAATCAAACACACACAAACAAATACAGTTGCCATGGTGACCTTGTTGAATTCATCTAGAATTCCAATGTGGTTGGTCTCCAATCCCCCAATGTTTGTTGTGATATTTTTAACTTGCACAATACAAATACCCCTTTGTCCTCATGGCCATATCAGAAAATCCAAATGAATATAATATAATTTCAAAATCATCAATATATATATGAATCACAACAACATCTAGACAATCAACAATATCATTTATAATTTCATTAGCAACTATATAATCATCAATTTTAAATTCAATTTTCTTGGTCTACTTAATATATCCAAATATCACATGTCCTAACAACATCCATAAATATATATATATATATATATATATATATATATATATATATATATATATATATATATATATATATATATATATATATATATACCACGTCCAACAACATGTCGACATATATATAAAATTTCTTTAACAATCATCATGCATCATATATGAATCAAAGTCAACAATAATCCATGATCGACATCTAACACCATACTAACTCAAAACTATAATAATGTCCATAATATAGTCAAGCAGATCATGATAAATATCAAAAGTGTCGAAGGGAAGTGCACACTACATATGGGGTGTGGGCTTTGTTTCAATGTGTAAGTAAAACTGTTATATTATTCACTTTCTTATTTATTGTGCCTTGGAGATTGAAGTTGACTTATGAGTTGGAGTTGAGGATGTTTGATGTGGCATCCCACTTGGATCCACCTCATCCTCTTCTCTGCCTTCTCTATATATTCAAATTCATTATCTTTATTGGGGGTTGCTTCAACTTCCATTGCTTCATTTTGGGTGACTTCTTTTGGTTTTAAGAGCTCTTGCTTTTGGAGAAGATTGGGGAATGGTTGCATACTTGTTGATTGTTGATCTCTTGGATTGTTTTGCATTGAAGAGTTTACTATTTTGAACTTGGAACAAAATCCATCATGGAGAGGTAAGAGCTTAGCTCTTGGAAATGATCTCCTTTCATTTTTATGCATATGTGAATGGTTGAATGTTTGAATGTGCTATTTTATTTTTGGTTGGTTTGGTAGATGGCCTAGGAATGGTGTAGGAGAAGACTATGGGGTATTTTGTGGGAGGCATAAGTGTTTTGGGGAGTTATAAGTGTGGAGGGATTTGGGATTTGGGTACCACCTTACAAAGAAATAGATTTCATTTCTTTACTCATTATGGGGTTCCATAAGAGGTTGGGAAGCGTAAGGAAATGGAAGGAATAAGGGGGTACTTGGGGGAGGCATAAGGGCATGTCATGGTATTGAAATGATATATTTTGGTGGTTTGTTCTCAGGTGGTGATACCCATTTCCCCTTGGGAGGCATAAGCAAAATCCCCCATAGTTTCTTACTCCTATAGGTTGCATGATGAAGCTTGAGTTCTATTTGTTATGTTTTAATGTGGTTGCAAACTGCATTCTATTTTGGACTATGTTTTTAAATGTGAATTTTGCTTGTGTGTTGTGGAAGCCTTTGTTGCCATGTGTTGAGAAAAACATTTCTTATTGCAATGTGGTTGGGGCTCGGGGGCCAATGAAGAGGGAGGCTTCCCTTGTCATTGGATGTCTTGGTTGGGTGGAGAGCATTGCCTTTCCCCCTGTTCTGTTGTGATCAAATTGAAATAAAGAAAATGGAGGATATTCATGTTGTTGTTTTGGAGCAGAGGAAAAAGACAAGTTTGATAGTCCTTGTTGAGATTATTCTTATTGTAACCCTTTCCCACTTTGAAGTGGATGACCTTGTACATTATTTGTGATGGAAAGATGTTTTGTATTGGCTATGAAAGTTGTAATTCGAAATGTGAAAGAGATATACTTTTTTTTGTTTTTGAATAAATGTGGAAGAAATTGTATTCTATATATTGTAATTGAGGAATGAAAGAAGAAGTTGTAAAGGTATATTTTTTAATCAATAAAAGATTGTATTACTTTTCTCAAATGGCATTATTAGGTATTGAAATCTGATTGTTGAATGTATTTTGAAATTTTGATTGGAAAGATGAAAAAGTGAATACGTATGGAGAAATGTCATAATGCTCTATTCTTTAGAAATGAATGTTTTAGAAATCAGAATTGTAATTTGGCATTTGAATACTTTTCTTGAATCAAATTAATAGGTTAGAATTGGTTTTGGAATGAATTTTTAAAACTTAGAAGATGATAAATGAAAATAGATCCATTCGAATCTGATCTCTATTAGATAAATTTCAAACTCTGTAAATTAATTAGAAAATTGAACAGAATGACCCTGCAACATCAAAAAGACAAGATTAAATACCAAATTTGACTTGTAAGATCAAAACGACCCCAAACAAACTAAAACACTTATAAAGTTTTTTGTTAAGAAGCTTGCAAATAGAGCGAAGGCAAAATTTGTAGGCTTTTGTTGTGTAAACATTGGTAAATTTTGAATGCAAATCAATCAAGAAAATTTAACCTTGCAATCTATCCTAAAATCTTCCAAGTAAAATCCTCCATGCCTGTTTGGCATGTTGAGAAATAATTAATGGCAAATTTGAATAGATTGATAAGTTAAAAATTACTAGTTCACTTTCTAAGTGACAGAAAGGAATTTTCTCAAAAATGACCCTTAAAAATTTATCAAAATTAAATTATTAAGGTTGTTGTGCAAAGAGGACATCAAGACCTTTCCATAAAGTCCTCATTTTCCAAAACCCAAGTTCCGAATCAAAAGTTATGGCCTTCTAAAGTTTTTACTTCATTTCGGGCTCAAAGAATAATCTAACTGTCAAAAAAAAATTGGGGAAAAAAATGCAAGCGGACACGTGGGCCTGAAAATTACTCTTTGTCCTTTCATGGGAAAGAAACGTAAAAACATTAAGTTCCCTGCCGGTTAGTGACTTGAGCATTTTTCCCCATCGGCAAAATAATATTCTAAGTCCAAAAGTTATTTTGGCAATTTTTCCTCCACAGCCTCCCACCTCACAACCAATGAATGCTCAAAACGTGGCTTCGTTTGGCATCGGTGGGGGCGTAGATCATTTTAAAACGTAATGCCTTCAGAATAATTTTTTTGGAAAAAATCCTTAAATTTCTACGCAGTCCGCCGACCCGCAGCCAATGGTTTTCTGACACGTGGCTTCATGAGGTGTCGATGGAGGTGCGGAAGCACATTTAAACTCTACGCTTTTTCTGTTTGAAATTCTTAATTTTCTAAGCTTCTCTGCCAATCTTCCGGCCTGCAACCAATGATTGGTTGACACATGGCATTCGTCGGCGTCGGAGAGCGCGGGTTAATTTTAGCCTTTGCCCTTGTTATCACAAAAGTATTAAATTATTAAGTTTTTCCCGCAAGTTTGTTTTGTATGCATGAATATGGGCTTGACACATGGCACCTTGAGCAATGACGGAGGCATGGATCATTTTGATCCCCTAAAGTTTTTGCTAAAAAAAAAAAATGAATGTCTTAAATTCTTCCGACAACCAGCTTCCCTTTGGGTTGAAGTTATTGGACACGTATCCCCTTACGGGCTTGCAGGCGCACGAGGTAAACTACACCTTTGTCCTAAAGGGAAAAAGTGCTAAATTCCTTCCCTACTCTGTCAGACCGTATGTCTGGGAAAAGTTTGCTTCCCCACTCCATCGGTCCGCTATTCTCCTCTGGGTGAAATTTCTCTTCGAGGCCCGAAGACCCGCTCTTGGGGAAAATTTTCACCCCAAGACCCACCGGCCTATAACTTGAAAAATATGAAGAGTCGAAGGACTTATTTATATCACTGGAAAGGTGAGGAAATTTCCTATCTAATGGGAATGTTTTTAGGAAGTTTTGAGTGCATTAAATATGAGAAAAATCAGGTTGAATCTTTTAAGAGAGTTCTGGGAGTGGGTAAGTGAGAATTTACCCTGTTAGTTTAAATGTGTATTCTCCCCCTTACAATTAGACCTTGTTAATTGTTGAAACCTTGTAGAATTAAATACCTAGGGTATTTAATTGTTTTGGATCTTCTTACCCTCTAAGTTTAATTAAGATTTATTTGGCTTAGTGTTAATCTAATTTTAAATGGTTAGATTATCACCTAAGGGAAATTTAACTATGCTCGGGATAAATTTCTCTCTCTTAGTGTTTTGTAAGGTGATTTGATAATTGTTGTAATGGACTCTGAAAATTTTGTTGTGAAAACCTTCTAAAACAAAATTACTCCATAATTTTTTTAACTAAACCTAGGTTGTTCTTGAGTCTCAAGGGGGAGATTTTAGAGGGCGTTATAACTTCCTCTTTTTTATAATGATGATAGTAATAGTGCTTTTTGGATTGAGTCATAAGAAATGATTTCCTAGAAATGTTAAAAGGAAATAATAACCCTTCATAAATATGAGACAAAAGAAGATAGTTGTGATCCATGATAATATTCTGTGTATTATTACATTACTCTATACATGTTATTTTGTTAGGTCATAAGATTTGGTTACTCAACACAAGTATGAAGACCTTCCATGTACTTCATGAGATAGTTTCCTCATATCTCCATGTATATATTGACTTTATTGGAAATTGAATAAGTAACATATGATTCATTCTCCAATCTTCTTTTGGAACCTTGGTATCAGAGTGACGTGGAAGGAGTATTTTCATAGATGCATGGAATAATTGAGTACCTTCTTGGAAGGATTTTTATGACAGAGACTTGTGACATTTACCAACAGACCTGCCACCCCAACATTTTTTTATATTCCTTTGGCATTTTCACCGACCTATTCCATACGTGAGAGAGAAAACCTATCCTACACAAGCGAGTGGAAAGGGAATTGTTTTGAAATATTTTCATTTTGGTTGTCTTTTGTGTTGGTGCCTATTGTTATATTTTGGCAGAAACATCTGGAGTGACTATTCTTCTTTCGTATAATACATCCCTGACCCTCTGCATTCATGGAAACAACAAGAGGAAAAAGAAGTGGATGCCATTGTCGGATCAAGGGATAAAACTATTCTAATTATTTGTATTTGGCACTTAATCATAATGGAAATGGTGAAAGGACCAAAATTTGGAGATAAATGATAATTTTGAAACAATTTGTTCCTTTGAATTGTTGTCTAGCCTATGGAAGTATTAATCAAATATAACATGGTTTAAATTCAATTACATCTCAAACAAGAGAGCATTAAACAAGTGAAAGAATTTTCTTCCAAAGGATTCATTTGCATCAAGTCTAACTTTCCTACAAGGGTCCACATAAGAGGAAGCACAACATAAGGCCCGCATTTAAAGGAACTAATGATGGGTGAGTATAAGGAACATACTAGTCATTTCAAATAGGGTTAAAAAATTATATATACATGTTGTGTAAGATCCTAATCATGGAAACCATCAAAGATACTTGAAATAACACACAAGAAGAGAGTGGCACTTTCTAGGTTTACACGTGTTTTCACCTCCTAGCTCACCATTACTCTGATATTGGGAGGAAAATGGTTCATGAGCCTATCCAATATGGTTCTAACATCTACATTATTCACTAAGGTCAAGGATGAAGATTCACATAATACCAAACATAATTAAGGGTGATGATTTGATTTGACCATTATTTTAACGTTCCCAAAGTAATAGTACCAATTACTTTGTGGGTGACATATCTAGCCAACCATCATCGTAGGACTGTTTTTCTAGTTTGGTTTCAAGGTTTCATAGACAAACCATTTTCTTGTACATCTCATTTCCGGTTCAAAATTTTCTTTAGAAAACTCATAAGGTGTAAGTCCTACTCCTCTTCGACACTGATTATACTATGATTTGTAATTTCAATTGATTAGAGACATGGACCTTATTGTTATATCTTAATTAGCATGTTGTTAAGATATGAGGGACATCATCATTACTATTATGTTTGATTGTTACTTTGGGTTGTATGGATGTATTGTGGACCTTGATGGACATTTAAGGATATGACGATGATCTAGAATGGTTACTTTGTTATATACTTGACATTTGGATTCTTGACGTATTGAGTATGTTCAAGTATTGGACTAACCATGTGGTATCATTGATTTTTTGAGTTGTTAACAATATGATGGTATTAGGGATCGGTAGTATGTTGTTGAGTGTATCTAGTAGTTAGGAGTTACAGTAGATATAGATAATTTCATGATTATTGTAGAATGTGAATTGGATTATTGATGATTGTAAATTATTTACTAGAGTAGAATTTAAATGTTAAGTTATTTCAAATAATTGATAAAAATTCATAAATTTGATGATAATGTTTTAGATACGTTATACGATGATGTTAATTGATAGATGTGTGTGTGTGTGTGTTGCATTGCATGATGTATGTGGAGGATTGTATGATGGATGTCTTATATATGCTTTGATTTCCATGACATATTGATATGGCCTTGAGGCTAGAAAGGTATTATTGTTTGTGATTGCAGGAAAATTATATCATTATACACCGAAAGGGGATCGGGGACAAACAACAAAAGAATGTTAGGTGTTTTTGCAACATGGAAATTTTTTACAACTTGTGTCTAATGTTGATGTTGTGTAATTGCATGCTTAGTTAGGAGGTTTCCCATGGGGGTTGACCTCACATGTGTGGCCATGGGGTGTAAAGTTCCTTTTTTTTAGTTTTTTTAGTTTTATTTTATGGTGCATGTATTTAATTATTGGGAAACGTTAATCACTTCATTGACACTTGTTAATGTGTCTTACTTATCTAATTTAATTTAAATTTTAAACTAAAATGAAGAGGTGACATGTAGGTAATAAATAGAGTAGATAGTACTTTATTTGTGTTTGATGTGGAATGAATTAATTGCATTTAGGTGGTGTGTACTCTTCTTTCCTTCCCAAACTTACATTTTTCCTTGTAGGCCACTTTTTGGGACATGGGGACAAGTCAACCTTGTCTATTACATCTCAAACTCTTCTGCCAACCATACATATGATGTATGGAGCTTATTTTGAATTTTTAAATGCATTTGTTAAGTGTAAAAAATAAGAGAAATTCACCTTTCTACTTACCACATTTTATTTATCCATGAAAGGTATGGAGAGCATGTTGAAGTGTAATGTGTGCATGTCATAATCCTTACATGTCTATTTAATTGCATTGGGTTTGGTGTGTTGACTTGTTGAGTTGGAATGGAGGGATGATGAAGTGGCATCCAACATGGAGTCACCTCATCATCGTCACCTCCCTTCTATATTTATTGGATGAAATTGGAGGATTTGGGTTACTTGCCCTACAACAAAGTAAGCATTTTTCCACAAATTTTCACCAATATTTTTGTGGTTATAAAGTATTTCTAAAAATTAAAATGTGGCAATCAAATTGTAGCTAATCCACATTTTGACATGTTATTGTAGTATTTCCACAATTCATTATACTATAGATAGTCCACAGTTCTTATAATTTATAGATCATCTACATTATTTCTATTGTATATTGCCCACAATTTTTTTAAATTTGTAAAATTCCCACAATTTTAGTTTTTATGAGTATTCCACAATATCACAAAAATGTAGTTTATCTATATAATTATTTTTGTAAGTTTCTACAATTTGTAATTTTGTCTTTATTACATTTGTGGTAATTTCCACAATATTTTCTACAATCATTTTTACCACAATAAACATGTAGGTGGAAGCTACAATTTCATTTCCACAATAATTAATTGTGGAATTATCTTTTTTGAAGATAGAAATATTAGAATTAATATCCGATTTCACTTTTCCTTAAAAATTCTTAACGTGATTTCCAACTTCAACATTATAACTTCTTTGCACATTGCCATTATTTTATTTCTCACAAATTTATTCTTCTTTCCATTATCTCCCATATTTTAAAGTGTGTTTATTAATCACATGGCATTTGAAAATATTGATGATCCCGATGGCTTAAGTAGATGTAAGATGTAGTTATAAGCTACATGCATTGTAGGCTTTGGTAAGTGTTAACAAGGCGAACCGATTAAACATATATTTGTTAGAGTCAAAGTGGTAATATCCTAGCAATGCAATAACACTTCCCTTTAATAATAGACTATAAATCTAAAATAAAACTTTGAAATTAATCTTTTAAATTTTTCAATATATATAAACTACTTAACATCACTCATATGCATTTGAATACCATATTACATGTATAACCATTTGATCGTGAGATATTTATACTTGTGGTAAATCATATTTGTTACCTGTCACTTCAATAAATTATAAAAATCGACCAATATTTTTTAATAATGTATTGTATAGTCTCTTTCAACTTTCCTTCATTTTTTAAAGTTATGTTATTACAACTCTAGGATTTCCACTTCTTGGGATGGAATTTAAAAATGGCCAGCCACATGAAACTGTACATGAATTGTTGAAGCCCAAAGAGCAGAAAAAATATGTTGCCGTTCGAACTAAAAATCTCGAGTTTCTCAGACCGACTGTAATTTGATAGTGTAAAATTTTAGAATATAATTTAATTTCCTCATTTTATATGACAGTTTCCTCCAAATTTTAAAACGAACGTCACTTGTGAACATTAATATTACTGAATTAAAATGACATAAGTCGTTTATTTACTGATATAAAAATTAAAACTAAGAAAATAATTACATTGTGAAACAACCAAATTCCAAAAAAATACGGCTGGTCAGGCTCGAAATAAGGACCTTCAGCATATTAGCCTGACGTGATAACCAACTACAACACAGTAAGAATGTAATGGAGAGTATGTAGTTACAGTTTCTATTACAGTTCATTTTCGAATGACATGGTTTCTTGGAACCTTTGGGGTAATGACACCATATTATTGAGACATTTTGTATGGGAGCTGTGTCATGATTTCCGTTCACACAAGCCATGGGTTTACAATCACCATCTTATCCCTAGTGCTACCCAAAATTTGACGAGGCAAGCCCAGAAGTGCAAATGGAAAATGACTGTGAATCTAACCCTCTTTCAATGATGACAACTTTCGCTTTAGCCATTTGTGTGGAAGATGACGTGTCTGATCAGGAAGTTGAGATGCCACCTGTAAATGTTGACGGTAATGGATCTATGATCTAATGATTTCTCATACAAATGAATACCACCTCTACCAAATGTTGTGTTTGAAAAGGAAGTTGAGCTGTGGGTAGATGCCTCTACGTGTAGCCCTAATGAAGACCTCCTCTACGAAGTGAGTCCTGAATCGAAATCAAAATCAAAGATCATAAATAGAGACCTTAAAATGATTTACAAACATTAATGTCTAAAACGTAGAATGCAAAACCAAATTCCCTAACATGAGATGTGAGCCAGAGATGATCCGAATCAGAAAATTGGTAAAACTGGACATACATGTGTAGATCACTGGAGAATGATCAAGCCAAAAGGAGCCTTCTTTGACATAATGTGCCGAAAAACATTCTTTACAGTGCACCCTATAGAAAAAGGAGTAAGATAACATGTGAACAATGAAGCCCATCGAATGGCGCATCCAGGTGGTTAGCGTTCAAAATTGCACCTGTCACAGCCCTTCCGAGGGCTTCCAACCCGTCAGAGAAGGGCAGGTCAAAATTTGCTTGTTAAAAAAAAATTCAAAACCTATAAATCATTTGACAAATTGTAAGTGTAATATTTTATTCAAATTGTCAAAAGAAGGGTTGTGTGGAAAAATGGTCATCAACCACTGTCATTTTAATTTGTAAATCCCGATAAAATATTTAGTTGCAAACACAAAATTTGGATGTTGGGCACTGGGAATATGGGATTAAATATACTACAAACATAAGTATATCATTTTTCCAAATTTCCATCCCATATATCAAATCATGTGACAAGTGATGATGCAGATATTTAAAACACGAGTAAAGTCCATTAGATTTTGTCATTGTAAACAACTATTTGCATAGCTTAGCGGCTTCTAGGTTCTAACCATAGTGATATTTGGCCATATTTCTCTTGGATTAATCAAAAGGATTAATAATTCAATTTCACTAAACAAAAAATTTCTAAAAATGTGATTTTTTTGGTGAAAAAATGGAGATATTTATAGCTTAGTAGTCACTAGCTAAATTGGTAATACATCAACATGACCATGGTAAATTTTAGAGCTTAGCGGTCGCTAGGTAACTTTGGCTAGACCATGGTGAATTTTAAGATACAAGCAAATTCCATTAGATTTTGTCATTGTAAACAACTCTTTGCATAGCTTAGCGGCCGCTACCCTACAACCATAGTGATATTTAGTAATGTTATATATATGAAGGTGAATTTTACAAATTTTAATTTCTCGCTAATGGCAATTTGAATTAAAAAATTTGGTTATTGGCGTAAACGTTGGGCGAACTGACCCCTAAAAGTAACTTGAACCTTTAAAATTTAGGCGAATTAGTCATATCCATATACCTAAAATTTCACAAAATTTTAAAACCAGAACATTCATGAATTAATGAATATTCGCCACTAAAATTTCTGCTAAGTGAAACCCACAACCTATGAGATAGAAATAGTGGACAATATCAATTAATAGTGAAGGTTTGATGTATAAATTATGTAAGCCAAGGATCATATCAATGTCGAGTTAGAGGATCACTACATTGGAACCTATTGGCTTGAGCCTAATATTAATATATTAATAATAACTCGGTAATAGTTGTTCGGTAGGGTTAAGTTTACACACAAAGTGCATCAAACAAAAACTAAGTTGCTGTAAAAAGTAATGGTCATGGTATACTAAAATGCAGGGTTTAGGTTTTTTTTGTGGGCGTGCCGCACCTACCCCAGCCCATATTACATATGTAATGTGGGTTGGGGTGGGGGCAGTGCCCCTATCCTCCCCAACACCACTTTAATTTGAATTTCACAAAGGCCGCTTACACGCAAAACAATAATAGAATTACTTTAATATGTTGGAGTTGAGAAAATCCTCCATAACTCTTCAATGGCTTCCATGGCTCCTTGCAAAATTTCTTAGTCTCCTTCTCTAACTTGCAATGTGCAAATGAAAATGAAGTTAGGGCAAATGGGAATAAAAGAAACTCATAAGGAAATTTAGGGAAATCTAGATCCAATGGCCCAAATAGATCAAATCTAATGGTTGAAAATAAACCCTACATCACTTAAGTGATGGGGATTTTGTGGGAATGGAATTAAATACAAATGGTATGTGTAATTGGTTGAATGTGGCCACTTAGTGGCTAGGCCAAGTTGTTAAAATTTTGTGGTAGGAAATAAATTAAACATTTTGCATGGTAAATAAATGATGAACTAAAGGAAATTTTAAATAGATATTAGCAAGGGTATAGTTTAATAAATTATCGGGAACATGACTATTAAATAATTGAAAACATACTTTAATTAAGTAAATGAACTTGAAGGGAGACTTTTAAACCGTAAATTATTTTGGGGAAATAAATTAATAACATTTAGTTATTAATTTAATTCGACTTCCACAAGATTTTCTAGAAATATTTAATCAAGAAATGAATTAAATTGTGAATAATGTTTACCCTTGCAACCCTTTCAAAAAAAAAAAATCTGCTAGATTTTTCCCCATTAAATTATTAGACCTTGGTGAGGTTTTAGTGTCAAATTTGTGGGCGTTATATAAGGAATGGTTTATTTTATTATTGTTTTTCAAGGGTCAAAACTTGCTTTTGGGCGTTTTATAAAACTAGTAGTACACTCTTATGCTGTTGGATGCCCTCATTATATAAGGCTCCACAAGAAAAATAGAAAAGTAGTGGGTATATATATTAACTTGAATCAAGATTGTTCCATTCCACGAAACAGTCAACAATTGGTTGCTTAATTGCATTTCTTTCAATGTAAAATAAACACTTTGTTCAACTATAATAGGTAGGATTGTTGTACTAGCTTCATAATAATAGTAATTGCCATGTTAATAAGAACATTGAAAGAAGACCACAACATACTCATGATGCCCAAAGAACAACAAAATTTGTGAAGCCTAGTCATGATACAAGATATTTACTGGGGTAAATTTGTTTTGTTTTCAACATTTAAGGGAAAAAATGATTTTAGTTGGCTACTCAACTAGGGTTTTAGTTTTTTTGTATAGTTTTTATAGAAAGGATAAAATATCACATATGTGGGGGGTTGAGGATACTCGCTAGCTTGATGTGGGATCTTTGTGGGTTCCAACTTGCTATGGACATGGGGAAGAGATTAGCTCGCAGATCAGCTCTATGGAGTCTTCGTGCAAAGGAGGCAGGTAGAGGAAAAGTGAAATCCTCTCGTACCACCTCCAATTAATAAACCGGGGTTTCACCCGAAGGGAGTTCACACAAACAACCTCTTCGCACATACCCCTTTTCGTGTCATTCATGGAAATAATGTACACTAAGTGGCACTTCACACGAAAAGGGGTTCAGAAGAAGGGGTTATTCATGTGAACCCACCTAATTTTCGACCCCTCTATCGATGGTGCTCAAAATGGTCTCGCCCCATTTTGCCTTTCGAAACCTATCAATTTATGGCCTCTGCCATTTTTTATTCCCTCGTGTTGTGCCTGGGAAATTCTCTGCTTTCTTTTTTACATAATTAATATGTTCCTGGGTCGAAGATCACATATGGATCCATTTTTGTTTCCTTGTTTCTCTGTCCCTCTAAAAAGGTCTGTAATTTGGGTCTCCCATTCTTTGTTCATTAAAAAACTTAGGCTTTCCCATTCTTTCCATTTTCCATAGTCGGGATTTGTTGCCCTTGTCGTTTTTGCCCCAAATACTTGATAAAAAATGAATGGATGTAGCTTTAAGGAATGTATTTGAGCCTTGTAATGTTTCTAAATCCTCTATTCTTGGAAAAATTTCATCTTCGGGCTCAAATGGTCATTTTTTGCATTTTACGGTTTGACAAGCGTTTCTCCTAGTCAAATTTGCATCCTTGCATCTACAGGGAACATGGCCTCTTTTGGTTGGATGCGGCTTGGTGGGGTACTTCATAATTTTATAAGTCACCTCAACTTGAAAACCGACCTACGTGGAGGAACGATGCTCATTTTAAAGTTCACTTTTGGGTTTGGCCTTAAAGTTGTGCCAGGAGGACACGTGGAGGTTTCGTTGCTTTGCCCAGACTTAGACATATTTTTGTGTAGATGATACAATTTGGCGGAATAGAGACACGTGGTGAGCCCACGCTCATTTAGGGTCTCCGCTTTGGGCACCATTCTGAAATTGCACCATGAAGACACGTGGAGGCTTCCATCGGGTCTTCCCATACTTAGTCATTTTTCAAAATGTTTTGGGAGGTCTAGGACACGTGGAGGAACCATGCATGTTTGGGGACCGGCCCTTGAGTTTCATTTTAAAGAAGCACCAGGAGGACACTTGGAGGCCTCCACTCACTTTGCATTTTTCTTGGACTTTTCAATGGCCAAAGGAGATTGCCTCAGACTCTGACACATGGCACCTTCCATTGAGCTTTAAGCCTTCAAACAAATTTTACCAGGCCAGGACATGTGGCAAGCCTGCACTCTTTCAGGGTCTCAAATTTTGGGGACCATCTCAAGGTGCGCCATTGTGATGCGTGGTAGTTTGAAAATTCAAAAGGGGTGGGGAAGCGGGCCATCAAAGGAAACTTGGAATTTTTGCCTCTTATTCTCAAAAGGGTTAGAATACCAAAAATGCCCCGCAAACCAGATAAAGGAAAGGACAAAGATTGCTCCAGTTAATGGTAGAGGTGCAGACTCTTAGGGGAAACTTGGAAAATTTTCCTTGTTGGAAAAAAATTTAAATGTAAAAAGGGAAGCGTGGTTCCGATGGGACCCACATTGGGACATGTGTCAGGCCCATTTTTCAAGGGTGGAGCTGTGGGAAAACTTTGAAAATTTTTCCTATTTCCAAAAAAGAGTTGAAATGGTAGAATTTGGCTGTGGTTCCTTTAGGACCATCTTAGGACACGTGTCGAATCATTTCTCAAGGGCAGAGGTGCGGAGCAAAATGTGAAAATTTTACATTTTTTCAAAAGTTGTAAAAAGTCAAAGGGAACCCCTGGGCTTGTTTTAAAATTTAATCTTCCACGTAGACGGCCCAAATTCAAAGTAAAGATCAACGTTAGATGTGAGTCTGAATCGATTTTCCCCATTTTACTGAAATGCTCCTGGGAGTGTGAGTCTTCATGATTTATTGGTATTTCCTACATGCCAAATAGAGAGGAGAGTTAATTTTGATATCAAAGTTTGGTGGAGAAGATCTGGAGACGTATTGCGCCATTAAAATGGTCTAGTTGTTAGGTTCGATGTGATCTTCCATTTTTCTTCTCCTATGCATGAAAGAGCCAGAATTGACAAATTAGGGGCAGAAGTGGTTGGTGAATTGAAGGAAGAGTGATTTGCTAGAGGAAGGAGTAGAATGTGGGAGATAATCGAAGAGATCTACCCCGAGCACTGGGAACTTTTTACAGATCTGATTCTGGGAATCACAATCGTGATCATGGTAGGCACTGGTGGCACTCAATGTCTTGATTTTTGGGGAAAATGGGTCTGTCGTAAAGGTTATATGTGGCTTACATTTATTGTGCAAAGGATTGGAGTGTGAAATATCTATTGTGGGGAACCAAAGAAAATAGACTCGGGAAGCCTTTTCAAATAGACTCGCAAAGGGAAGTGTGGTTCCGATGGGATCCACATTGGGACACGTGTCAGGCCCATTTTTCAAGGGTGGAGCTGTGGGGAAAACTTTGAAAATTTTCCCTTTTTCAAAAAAAGAGGTGAAGTGGTAGAATTTAGCTGCAGTTCCTTTTGGGACCCACCTTAGGACATGTGTCAGGATCATTTCTCAAGGGTGGAGGCACGGAGCAAAATGTGAAAATTTTACATTTTTTCAAAAGTTGTAAAAAGTAAAAGGGAACCCTTGGGCTTGTTTTAAAATATAATCTTCCACGTGGATGACCCAAATTCAAAGTAAAGATCAATGTCAGCTCTAAGTCTGAATCGTATTCTCCCCCATTTACTGAAATGCTCCTGGGAGTGCGAGTCTTCATGATTTCTTAGTATTTTCCTACACGCCAAAAAGAGAGGAGAGTTAATTTTTATATCTAAGTTTGGTGGCGATTATCAGGAGATGTCTTTTGTCATTAAAATGGTCTTGCTATTGGGCTTGATGTGATCTTTCGTTTTTCTTCTCCCATGCACAAAAGAGCTAGAATTGATAGATTAGGGGTGGAAGTGGTTGGCGAATTGAAGGAAGAGTGATTTGCTAGAGGAAGGAGTAGAATGCGGGAGATATTCGAAGAGATCTTACCCCTGAGCACCTGGCAAATTTTTTCAGATCTGATTCTGGGAATCACAATCGTGATCATGGCAAGTACTGGTGGCACTTAATGTCTTGATTTTTGGGGGAAAATGGGTATGTCGTAAAGGTTATAAATGGCACAAATTTATTGTGCAAAGGGTTGGAGTGTGAAATATCTATTGTGGGAAACCAATGCAAATAGAATTGCAAAGCCTTTATAAATAAACTCGCAAAGGGAAGCATGGTTCTGATTGGACCTACATTGGGACACGTGTCAGGCCCATTTTTCTAGGGTGGAGCTATGGGGAAAAATTAGAAAATTTTAACTTTTTCAAAAAAGAGGTGAAATGGTATAATTTTGCCACTTTTTTTTGGGACCCACCTTAGGACACGTGTCAAGCTCATTTCTCAAGGGCGGAGGCATGGAGCAAAATGTGAATTTTTTTCATTTTTTCAAAAGTTGTAAAAAGTCAAAGGAACCCCTGGGCATGTTTTATAATTTAATCTTCCATGTAGATGGCCCAAATTCAAAGTAAAGATCAGCATTAGCTATGAGTCTCAATTTGATTTTCCCCCCATTCTACTTGAACACTCTTGGGAGTGTGAGTCTTAATGATTTATTGGTATTTCCTACACGCTAAAAGAGAGGAGAGTTAATGTTGATATCGAAGTTTGGTGGAGAATATCTGGAGAAGTCTTTCACCATTAAAATGGTCTTTATTTTGAGCTCGATGTGATCTTCCATTTTTCTTCTCCCATGCACGAAAGAGCCAGAATTGACAGGTTAGGGGCAGAAGTGGTTGGTGAATTAAAGGAAGAGTGATTTGCTAGAGGAAGGAGTAGAATGCGGGAGATATTGAAGAGATATGCTCCCTAAGCACTGGAGACTTTTGCGCAGATCTCGATTCTTGGAATCACAATTGTGATCATGGCGAGCCATGCACGGGTGGTACTCAATGTCTTAATTTTTTTGGGGAAAATGGGTCTGTTGTAAAGGTTATATATGGCACAAATTTATTGTGCAAAGGGTCAGAGTGTGAAATATCTATTGTGGGGAACCAATGAAAATAGACTCGTGAAGCCTTTTCAAATAGACTCATGCAAATGGAAGTGTGGTTCCGATGGGATCAACATTGGGACATGTGTCAGGCCCATTTTTCAAGGGTGGAGCTGTGGGGAAAACTTTGAAAATTTTCCCTTTTTCAAAAAAGAGGTGAAATAGTCGAATTTGGTCGTGGTTCCTTTGCGACCCACCTAAGGACATGTGTCAGGCTCATTTTTCAAGGGAGGAGGCACGTAGAAAAATGTGAAAATTTTACATTTTTTCAAAAGTTGTAAAAAGTAAAAGGGAACCCTCGGGCCTATTTTTTAATTTAATCTTCCACGTGGATGACCCAAATTCAAATTAAAGATCAATGTCAACTCTAAGTCTGAATCATATTCTCCCCCCATTTTACTAAAACGCTCCGGGAGTGCGAGTCTTCATGATTTCTTGGTATTTCCTATACACCAAAAAGAGAGGAGAGCTAATTTTGATATCTAAGTTTAGTGGCGAATATCGAAGACGTCTTTTGTCATTAAAATGGTCTTGTTGTTGAGCTTGATGTGATCTTGCATTTTTCTTCTCCCATATGAAAGAGCTAGAATTGATGATTAGGGGTGGAAGTGGTTAGCGAATTGAAGGAAGAGTGATTCGCTAGAGGAAGGAGTAGAATGTGGGAGATATTCGAAGAGATCTGCCCCCTGAGCACCTAGAAAAATTTTGCAGATCTGATTCTTGGAATCACAATCGTGATCATGGTAGGCACTGGTGGCACTCAATGTCTTGATTTTTTGGGGGAAAATGGGTCTTTCGTAAAGGTTATAAATGGCACAAATTTATTGTGCAAAGGGTTGGAGTGTGAAATATCTATTGCGGGAAACCAATGCAAATAGACTCGCAAAGCCTTTATAAATAGACTCACAAAGGGAAGCATGGTTCTGATTGGACCTACATTGGGACACGTGTCAGGCCCATTTTTCTAGGGTGGAGTTGCAGGGAAATATTTGAAAATTTTAACTTTTTCAAAAAAGAGGTGAAATGTTATAATTTTGCCACGGTTCTTTTGGGACCCGCCTTAGGACACGTGTCGGGCTCATTTCTCAAGGGTGGAGGCTTGAAGCAAAATGTGAAAAAAATTCATTTTTTCAAAAGTTGTAAGAAGTCAAAGGGAACCCCTAAACATGTTTTATAATTTAATCTTCCACGTAGATTGCCCAAATTCAGAGTAAAGATCAGCTTTAGCTCGAGTCTCAATTTGATTTTCCCCCATTCTACTAGAACACTCTTGGGAGTGTGAGTGTTAATGATTTCTTGGTATTTGGGTAAGTGCGGGAAGTTGATGGACAAATATAGGGTCATCTGTGGACGCCATATTGTAAAAAACAACAAAATCTCAACTTATAGGGATTATTAGCTATATGCGCACTCTAAATTAGAAAATTTATATAAATATGAATCGTAGCATTTGGAATCTAGTTTCTAAAATACTATTTTTTAAAAAAAATAAGACAATTTTAGCTATATTAAACACTTAAAATTATATGACTTCGTTTTTTTTTTTGAAAAAACTTATAAGATTGTAGTCCATTTGCCCGCATTTTGGATGACCAAATATTGTTTTTTTTTCCTTTGGTGAAATGTTAGATGTAGTTGTCTATCTTGGGATGGATTTTATTTTGTATTTTTTTAGCAATATTTTTTTTTATGATTTTTTCCGTGAAAGTGGTCTGAAAATATTTAGAAAACGGAGCGTTTTCCGTTTGCCCGCCATAACTATATCAAAAAATATCGAAATAATTTTATTTTTTAATGTGTATAGAATTTTTTCACGCTTGGGATGGTATAAGTTTTATCATATTTTGATAAGCAAAACAAAAGTTACAGTCTTAAACGTAGACATGAACATTCACGGGAAAAAATGTCTTAAAGACCTATTGTTAGTAAAAAATTATAAAATGATATTTATCTTATTCTATTCACTTTAAAATCAATATTTCTATGAAGCTAAGAGTCTCCCCTACGTGATGGCACCATTTTTGTGAATTTTTCAGTTTTTTAGCATGGTTCAAGTCTTTGGAAGAGTAGATTTGAGGTTTTTTGACATTTTACACTTCATAATGACCTTCCATAGCTTTGGTTGGGGAAAAACAAAGATTTTCCGAGGCTTAGGTTTACAGATAGATAGATCGTGATCATGGTTTATAAAGTGAGCACGCTTTATAAACCACGATCATGGTTTATAAAGCACGCTCGCGGTTCATAAATCATATTTACACACATCCCAATGTCTGAATTACCATGTGATTTTTACTCTCTGACCTTACCGTATGAATTACTATGAAATTTTGTCTTTTTCTACACGTTTTTCTTATCACCGGAAGCAAAACATCATGGGAGACAAAAACGAAGTCAAAAAGGAATTCATTAAGTAAAAAACACCAAACAAATTAGAGGCCAACAAAATTCAAAATGCTGAGTGAATGCGAAACTTCATGAATCAAGAAGAGGTTCATCTTCAACCCCAACTATTGTAAGCAATGAAGAACTAGGTAATGTTTCTACTATCAATGTTGAAGTTGAATTAAATACTCATGATGAAGATGTTTTTACTGTCAATGTTGAAGAAGAATTAAATACTCATGATGTAGCAAATGTTGAAATTGAAGGAGACAATGAAAATGTGAATAAGGAAATTCATGTTGAAACTGTAGACAAGCAAAATTTGACAAAAACACCTCCTAGGATTTTACGTAAGAAACCTAATTTTTTTTGAAATTGATGAAAACATTTTGAAACCAATGTCTGACAAACTTTTTGAATGACAAATTAGAAGAAAAGCCATTGAAATTTGGGATAATCATTTTGAAATTTTAAATGATTCCCAAAGATGTCAGTTGTTGGTTAGTTTGATGAAATTGATTAAAATGAGACCTACATTAAACACCTTAGGATTGACAACATCTAATATACGTGGTCAAACCTCTACAATTGTTGAAAACCTTCATGATGCATATCACATTGTTGGTGTCAAGAGATGCACTAGGGATAGTAATATTGTGCGTTGTGTACTTACTACTAGTGTTGTAAGTGAATCAATAAAAAACAACGTTTGATTACGCAAACAAGTCGAATGTTGCAAGTTAATCGAAAAACTCTAATGAAAGCAATTGAAAGACATAATATCCTTCAATCACTCAATAATGTCGATTTTTGGGCATTTTTTGCTAGAGCACCGCGTAAGGACAAAAATAATTCTGATGCTATAAGAGAAGTTGTTATTAAATTTTGGCATGATAACACTAGAGTTTCACCTAATACAAGAGATGTTATAAAATGGAGAGTTGGTTCTACTAATCGTGAACCACATCCAAAGCATTTCTTAGATATGACTCAAACTCAATTTTTTCGTAAGTTTGAACAAGAGAATCTGAAATTAAAATTAGTCAACATTTTTTTGAAATGTTGAAACCATTCTATGTGAAAATCAACCACGCTCACACCACTTGTTGTTGTAGGCAACATGTTGAATTTGCGATGCATTATGCTAAATTTTTATGTATTTGTTCTAATTTTCATTTGAAACTATGTTATCGGAATGTGGTGTTCAAGTTCCACCAATATCTTCCAGGGATTTCATTCCTACGATATTTTGTGAAAAGAAGTTGGACAATTTTTTTATAGTCGTGGATTGTTTAGATGGAAGTTGTAGACATGCGATGGATTACCTAAATTGAAAGTTACATCCATGAGAAAATCAAGGTACAATAGACATAATTTAGTTGAGTTTGATAAATATAAATCAGTTGCATACCAATTGAAAGATGGAAAAGAGTCTAAATGGTGTGAGCTAGTTACAGAACAAATGCCCATTTTCCAATTTTTGAGAAAATTTAAGGATGAAATTGTTTATGAGTATGCGAGGCATACACATAGAGCTCGATGGTTGGATGAACAATTCAAGCTATGAAAAGACACATTTCCTATTGGTACTATTGTTTTAGTGGTCGATTTTATAGAGAATTACACATTGCAACCACAAATGGAGGTTCAATCGCAATATTACAACTCAGTACAAGTTGCCATTTTTGTGCATATAACATTTCTACATTCTCCTGACAATACAAGAGAATGATCAATTTTTTTAAGAGAGTACCACTTTTATATCAGTGATGATCGTACTCATTCTACTGAATTTGTGCAAGGGTGTTTCTAGTTATTTTATGGAAACTTGTCTGATAGGGACATCCACTTCAAACAACATTATATATGGTCAGATAATTACACGTCTCAGTTTAAGAATGCATGAATGTTTTATTGGATGAGCAAATGCACGTCAAGATGGGTGTGCAACATATTTGGAGTTTCACTGAGGTTGGACATGGAAAAGGAGAGCATGACAGTGTAGGGGCATGTGTGAAAAGAGCTCTTGCAAGAGAAGAGTTGAAGTACAAAGATGGTGCTAAATTAAAAGATGCAAAGAGCATAATGGAATGGTGTATTGACAACATGGCCCGAGGTTCTCAAGAAAATTCCACAGTTCACAGATATTTTTGGTTGATAGAGGAACAACATATTGCTAACTACGAGGATTGTATGACACTCACTGGGTCCAGTGATATGCACTCATTTTGTAGCTCAGACGCTACTTCATGGGCCGTATGGACAAGAAAGTTGACATGTTTTTATGCATCTTGTATCGAATTTGTCACTATTGAGTGTGATTCACAAGAATGGGTGGAAGGATGGATTTGTAGGCCTCTAACTCGCTTCCTAGTTATCAACCTCCACAAGCATTATGACTTGTTTACAGATGAAGTCAGTTAACATCCAAGGACTTTGATGAAATTTCAATTTTGGTGCGACAAGGTATTTATGGTTATTTATTTAATTTTTGTATTGAGTTATGTCCATTGAAATTTTAATATGTAATTTAAATTTGAGTTGTTCAACCAAGTTATTTTTTTGTAGGACATGTGTTTACAGTAATTGTGACAAAAGACAATGAAGAAGGAACAGACTATTTCTTATGTCATTGCATCGAGGAAAGAAAGAAGTTGACTTCTCCTATTATAGATGGCAAAGATATTGAGTATCCTACAGGGTCAGTGGTAGTTACTGGAACTTGGCTTCGATGGTATCCATTAAAAACTCCTCTGTTTGGGTGTTTGAAGACTTTAAGACACACAGAAAATACTCTTATATTCACATCTAGTTCTAGCAACAAATATTCAGCTATATAGATATCGAGGAAGGCCTAATAACAAGATTATTTGGAAGGTTCGAGAGTCAGATCATGAAGCAATCTTGTCTGCTATTTAGAGTAGATCCGATCCTGATGGTTCATTGGAATGAATTTACAATGCTCATGTCTGGTATATATAATTTTTTTCAATATATATATATATATATATATATATATATATATATATATATATATATATATATATATATTTGTTAGTTTAAAGATCTAGATTTAAGTTTGAATATATTTTATTTTAAATTTGTGTATTTTGTATATATAGATAGTATATGGTTTTGATTTGAAACTTAAATTTCTTTGACTAACACTTTTATGTTTAGGTTAGTGGTGCCAGTAAAAGCTTCCACCTTCACGTGGTTAGCACTATTAGTAGAGAATTTTAAATTCTCGAAGCTAAGAGAAGCTTTCATTGTTTGAAAAAGTTGTAAATTTTGAAAAAGTTGTAAATTTTGAAAATGTAAATTTTGAAAAAGTTGTAAATTTTGAAAAATGTTGTAAATTTTGAAAAGTTGTAAATTTTGAAAAAGTTGTAAATTTTGAAAATGTTGTAAATTTTGAAAAAGTTGTAAATTTTGAAAATGTTGTAAATTTTGAAAAAGTTTTGAAAAAGTTGTAAATTTTGAAAAAGTTGTAAATTTTGAAAATGTTGTAAATTTTGAAAATTAGTAATTTTGAAAAAGTTGTAAATTTTCAAAATGTTGTAAATTTTGAAAAAAAAATTTGTAAATTTTGAAAATGTTGTAAATTTTGAAAACGACTCCTCCCCAAGTGTTTACAAGACCATACCTACGTGTGTGCACCGATCTGGGAAGGAAAAAATGAGAGAGGATATTGTAGAGGGTCCCTATGCCGAGGTGTCGGATCAGACGAGACGTCTCTAGGTGCCATGGAGTCCGAGTAGTCACCCATCGAAGTTGAACGATATTTTGGTCTCAGGGCTCTTAAGGGACTACGCCCGAACGAAGTAGCCTGAAGCAATGACCTTGTTGCGCACCAAAACACCACCTCCTCTAGTGTTCACCTAGCCACCCGACATGTGTCATGCACAGTCGGTTTGGTGCCACGACCCACCGTTTGCAAAATATAGCGTTTGACAACCAATCACTAGCTCCAACTGCACTATTTCACGTGTTTGCAAACAATAGGGCAACGAGAGCACCGAAATGAGAAGGAAAAAACCGAGAGAGGATTTTGTAGAGGGTCCCTACACCGAGGTGTCGGATTAGATGAGCCATCTCTAGGTGCCATGGAGTCCGAGTAGTCACCCATCGAAGTTGAACGATATTTTGGTCTCAGGGCTCTTAAGGGACTACGCCCGAACGAAGTAGCCGGAAGCAATGACCTTGTCGCACACCAAAACACCACCTCCTCTAGTGTTCACCTGGCCACCCAAATGTGTTAGCGCAGTCGATCAGTTTCGGTGCCATGACCCACCATTTGCAAAATATAGTGTTTGACAACCAATCACTAGCTCCAATTGCACTATTTCACGCATTTGCAAACAATAGGGCAGCGAGAGCACCAAAATGAGAAGGAAAAACTGAGAGAGGCTTTTTAGAGGGTCCCTACATCGAGGTGTTGGATTAGATGAGCCATCTCTAGGTGCCATGAGTCCGAGTAGTCACCCGTCGAAGTTGAACGATATTTTGGTCTCAGGGCTCTTAAGGGACTACGCCCGAACGAAGTAGCCGGAAGAAAGACCTTGTCACACACTAAAAAACACCTCCTCTAGCGTTCACTTAGCCACCGATGACATGTCGCCACATAGATATTCTGGTTTTGTGCCATGACCCACCGTTTGCAAAATATAGCATTTGACAACCAATCACTGGCTCCAACTGCACTATTTCGTGTTTGCAAACAATAGGGCAGTGAGAGCACCGAAATGAGAAGGAAAACTGAGAGAGGATTTTTAGAGGGTCCCTATGCCGAGGTGTTGAGATAGATGAGTCATCTCTAGGTGCCACTTGAGTCGAGTAGTCACCCGTCGAAGTTGAACGATATTTTGGTCTCATGGCTCTTAAGGGACTACGCCCGAACGAAGTAGCCCGGAAGCAACGACCTTTGTCACACCAAAACACCACCTCCTCTAGTCATTCACCTAGCCACCTGATGATGTTTGGCAGATAGTTGGTTTGGTGCCATGACCCACCGTTTGTAAAATATAGCGTTTGACAACCAATCATGGCTGCTCAACCGCACTATTTCGCGTTTGCAAACAATAGGGCAGCGAGAGCACCGAAATGAGAAGGAAAAAATTGAGAGAGGATTTTGTAGAGGGTCCCTATGCCAAGGTGTCGATCAGATTAGAGCCATCTCTAGGTGCCATGGAGTCTGAGTAGTCACCCGTCGAAGTTGAACGATATTTTGGTCTCAGGGCTCTTAAGGGACTACGCCCGAATGAAGTAGCCCGGAAGCAACGACCTTTTCGCGCACCAAAACACCACCTCCTAGCATTCACCTAGCCACCTAGATGTGTCAAGCATAGTCAGTTTGGTGCCATGACCCACCATTTGCAAAATATAGCATTTGACAACCAATCACTGGCTCCAACTGCACTATTTCGCGCATTTGCAAACAATAGGCAGCAGCAGAGCACCGAAATGAGAAGGAAAAAACCAAGAGAGGATTTTGTAGAGGGTCCCTATGCCGAGGTGTCGATCAGATGAGCCATCTCTAGGTGCCATGGAGTCCGAGTAGTCACCCGTCGAAGTTGAACGATATTTTGGTCTCAGGGCTCTTAAGGGACTACGCCCGAACGAAGTAGCCCGGAAGAAACGACCTTGTCATGCACCAAAACACCACCTCCTCTAGCATTCACCTAGCCACCCAAATGTGCCGGTGTAGTTGGTTTAGTGCCATGACCCACCGTTTGCAAAAATATAGCGTTTGACAACCAATCACTGGCTCCAACTGCACTATTTCACGTGTTTGCAAACAATAGGGCAGCGAGAGCACCAAAATGAGAAGGAAAAAACTGAGAGAGAGGATTTTTTAGAGGGTCCCTACGCCAAGGTGTTAGATCAGATGAGCATCTCTAGGTGCCACGGAGTCCGAGTAGTCACCCGTCGAAGTTGAACGATATTTTGGTCTCATGGCTCTTAAGGGACTACGCCCGAACGAAGTAGCCCAAAAGCAAATGACCTTTCGCGCACCAAAACACCACCTCCTCTAGCATTCACCTAGCCACCCAAATGTACCAGCATAGTCGGTTTGGTGCCATGACCCACCATTTGCAAAATATAGCATTTGACAACCAATCATTGGCTCCAACTGCACTATTTCACGTGTTTACAAACAATAGGGCAACGAGAGCACCAAAATGAGAAGGAAAAAAATTTGAGAGAGGATTTTTTAGAGGGTCCCTATGCCGAGGTGTCAGATCAGATAAGCCATCTCTAGGTGCCATGGAGTCCGAGTAGTCACCCATCGAAGTTGAATGATATTTTGGTCTCAGGGCTCTTAAGGGACTACGCCCGAACGAAGTAGCCGAAAGCAACGACCTTGTCGTGCACCAAAACACCACCTCCTCTAGTGTTCACCTAGCCACTGGATGTGCCGCATAGTCGGTTTGGTGCCACGACCCACCGTTTGTAAAATATAGCGTTTGACAACCAATCACTGGCTCCAACTGCACTATTTCACGCGTTTACAAATAATAGGAAAGTGAGAGCACCGAAATGAGAAGGAAAAAACTGAGAGAGGATTTTGTAGAGGGTCCCTACACTAAGGTGTTGGATTAGATGAGCCATCTCTAGGTGCCATGAGTCCGAGTAGTCACCGTCGAAGTTGAACGATATTTTGGTCTCAGGGCTCTTAAGGGACTACGCCCGAACAAAGTAGCCCGTAAGCAACGACCTTGTCACGCACCAAAACACCACCTCCTCTAGCATTCACCTAGCCACCCCTAGATGTGCCGGCGTAGTTGGTTTGGTGCCATGACCCACCGTTTGCAAAATATAGCATTTGACAACCAATCACTGGCTCCAACTGCACTATTTCACGCATTTGCAAACAATAGGGCAGCGAGAGCACCAAAATGAGAAGGAAAAAACCGAGAGAGGATTTTTTGTAGAGGGTCCCTATGCCGAGGTGTTGGATTAGACAAGCTATCTCTAGGTGCCATGGAGTTCGAGTAGTCACTTGTTGAAGTTGAACGATATTTTGGTCTCAGGGCTCTTAAGGGACTACGCTAAACAAATAGCCCAAAAAGCAATGACCTTTCACGCACCGAAACACCACCTCCTCTAGCATTCACCTAGCCACCTAGACATTGCCGGTATAGTCAGGGAGGGTTTGGTGCCACGACCCACCGTTTGCAAAATATAGCATTTGACAACCAATCACTGGCTCCAACTGCACTATTTCACACATTTACAAACAATAGGGCAATGAGAGCACCGAAATGAGAAGGAAAAAATCGAGAGAGGATTTTTGTAGAGGGTCCCTATGCTAAGGTGTTAGATTAGATGAGCCATCTCTAGGTGCCATGGAGTCCGAGTAGTCACCCTCGAAGTTGAATGATATTTTGGTCTCAAGGGCTCTTAAGGGACTACGCCGAACGAAGTAGCCCTAGAAGCAACGACCTTTTCGTGCACCAAAACACCACCTCCTCTAGCATTCACCTAGCCACCCAGATGTGCTAACATATTCAAGTTATGTGCCATGACCCACCGTTGCAAAATATAGCGTTTGACAACCAATCATTGGCTCCAACCGCACTATTTCACACGCATTTTTGCAAAAACAATAGGGCAGCGAGAGCACCAAAATGAGAAGGAAAAAACTAAGAGAGGACTTTTGTAGAGGGTCCCTACACCGAGGTGTTGGATTAGATGAGCCATCTCTAGGTGCCACATAGTCCGAGTAGTCAAGTCACCCGTTGAAGTTAAACGATATTTTGGTCTCGTGGCTCTTAAGGGACTATCCCGAACGAAGTAGCCCGAAGCAACGACCTTTCGCGCACCAAAACACACTCCTCTAGCATTCACCTAGCCACCTAGACATGTTCAATGTAGTTGGTTATATGCCATGACCCACCGTTTGCAAAATATATCATTTGACAACCAATCACTAGCTCCAATCGCACTATTTCACGTGTTTGCAAACAATAGGGCAGCGAAGCACCGAAATGAGAAGGAAAAACCGAGAGAGGATTTTTAGAGGGTCCCTATGACTAAGGTGTCGGATCAAAATGAGTCATCTCTAGGTGCCACGGAGTCTTAGTAGTCACCGTAATGGATCAAAGTTGAATGATATTTTGGTCTCGTGAGCTCTTAAGGGACTATGCCCAAATGAAGTAGCCCATAAGCAATGACCTTGTCATGCACCAAAACACCACCTCCTCTAGCATTCACCTGGCCACCCAGATGTGTTGGCGTAGCTGTTAAGTGCCATGACATCCCGAGGCATGACTTCTCACTCCTCACCTCCGTTCATTTCTAGGACTCAAAACATTCAATTTGTCACTTGTTTACCTTCCATCTCTCTTGTTCTCTCTTTGACTTGCCTATCCTCTTAGACTTGCTTCATCACTATCCTTGCTTTTCTCTCTTGAGCTATGTTGTTGTGGTGATCTCTCTCCATCCTCTCATGCCTTCCCTACTATGTGCTTACATGCTCATTATTTTTACATTGTAATAGGATTCTTCATCACATATCACTAGACACACGAATTGGGAGTATAAGAAATCATCAAACAATTAAGGGAACACATGTGTGAGGACCTTTATTCATAAGTGCCATCATTTGATTGCATGAGATTAATCATCTCTACCTCAAATATCCCATGCAATGAGATGAATAATTTTGATTCTCATTCCTTGGTGAGCTCAAGTGTGAGATGTTTTTGTCGACTCGTAAAGAGAACTTGTATGACATTTTGTCCCATACCATCACCTAGAGGTTTGATCTCTAAAAGAAGCTATTTATGATTTTGAATCCCATGAGGAGAATGTATCAAAATTTTTGGAAGATCTTGCACAAGAATGCATGAGTCTTGGTAATCCTCTCGGGAGAATAATTCCACATGAAGAATCTTGAGATTCAAATTTTAAGAATTGGTTTGGGAAAATATTTGTGACCCTTTCCTTCAATAGTCAATAAGTTTTAGTTTAGCCCTTGTAGAGATCATAGGTTATATCTCTATAATCCTATGAAGAGTTAAATGAAAATATTTTAGTCAATGTGGAAATATCAATGTCATTCCCGAGAATGACTCAACACAGAGCATGTGAACATCTGGAAGATGAGAAAGTTTCATTTGTAGTTTCCATTTTGCATTCAACAAGATGGTCTATGGAAAAGCCTCATCATTCAAGATCTTAAGAGGAAGACATGAATTCTTCATTAGAGGAGGATTCTTCATGCGATGGGTGGAACCTAAGAATACTAATAAGGGCTTACTATCAAATTTTTACCCAAGTTTCAACTTGGGACATCAGAATGCACCACCACATGAAATCTCTCCCTTTCGTCACTTAAGGCTTGTAACATTCTCACTAGGTATTCAATTCCTCAGCACCCCAACTTGATTATGTTTCCCCTCTCATGAATACTTAACCCCTTCTCACATTATCACCCCTTTAAGTCCCTTTGTCACTTAAGGCTTGTAACCCTACCCTATCATGCCATGTAACCCGGGTTAATCCAGAATGGTCAAGGATGAGTTAGAAGGTGAGTTAGCTAGGTTAATGTTAAGAGGTGAGTATAAACATACACTTAGCCATTTTTTTAATCCCTTTTTAAAATATTTCCTTTTCCTTCATTGCTGCTAGTATATTTAGTTATGCTACTAAATTTTCAAGAAACCCTATTGCAAAAATCACATTTTTGCTCATATCTCCTTCATTTTTGCTCCATTTCCCTTGCAATTTTTCCCATAACTTCTACTCATGAACTCCTTGAAGATGATCTAAAAATATTTTCCATTGGTACCCTAATTTTTTATAGCATCCCATTTAAAATTTCAGAGAAAAAACTTGCCTTTTTAGATCCTTGCAATTCTAGAGATCGAAAACACTTGAAATTTGAAGCAGGAAACCATATGAAAATACCTAATCTAATGAAAAAATTTCATCTCAATCCAAATACAAGAAGACATGATTAAATATTTAAATCAAACATGTACATATCAGAGAACTAATTTAAATGGTTATGAAAACATACATAGAAGGATATCATACATGCAATGAAATCAAATCAAACATATATAGTTCAGATTTATCGTTATGAAAACCAACACACATGGATATATAAGAATCAAACAAAGTGTGCTCCAGATGCACGTCTCTGAAAATATATATGTATAAGTTCATAATGTATGTGTACATCTCGAACTAAGTGTGTCATAATGTACATATGGGACCACATGCGGTCGCAAAAGGCTATATATATACAATGGACTATATGAAGAAACATGTTCACTAGGACCAGATGGCCCATATATATATATATATGTACAAGTGGACTATGAATCTACTCATGAAACATCTTCCCTCTCTTCGCCCTGCTAGAAGTAGCACGTCCATGACCTAGGGATGTAGTGGAGGGAGATGCCACTATGGATTTCATCCATGTGGTCCTAGGTGTCTCTAAGCATGCCTGCAACCTAACCTACACATTCATAAACAACAAGTTTTTAACACCCAAAATTTAGAAACTTGTACAATTTAGTTAAAATGCATGTGAAATCTTACCGCAATGTCATGATCCCTATCAATTTGTTGTTGACGCATCGCAGGGACAACAATAGACTCACGAGGGGTAAGCTACATACAAATAATTAATTTTCAAATTAAATATTTCACATATACATACAAAATTTGATATTGTAGATTTAAGTAATAAGAAATAATGAACCTCCAAAATTTAACAAATTTGAAAAATTGTACCTCAGTTAGTGGATCTGCAGATGCTATGGCAATATCTACAATAGCCTCCATAGTCTGCATATATGGAGGAGTCTCTCTAGCAGTCATAAGCTATACAAAAAACATGTACAAATCAATATTAAAATCTACATGACTGTGCACCACATAACAGAGGTCCAAAGCATGTAATCCACGTGAACTTCCAGTAATTAGAAACAAAGTGTAAAGAGATTTACTAACCTGCGTAAAACTCATGTGAGGTGTGCCAGTAGCCTCAGTTCCCAGAGCAGATGATGACCCCAGCTCCTGTGTATAAAAGAGAAACATATTAATATGTACAACATACACGTGAAACATTATAATAATAATCTAGTGCAATCAAATGAAATTAAAAATGTAAGTTTGTACAACTTGAAACTTACATTTGAAACATGCCTAGTTACAGTAGCTAGCATGTCGACGCGGATGTTTCCTTCACCGGCTCTTGCTATTTAAAATAAAATAAAAATTAGTTTTTTTTACATGTATGTACATGAATATATATATATAATATATATATATATATATATATATATATATATATATATATATATATATCTCAAACATGTGAATTAAACTATTAGTATATATATATATATATATATATATTATTTAAATTTATTTGAAATTTACTTGTGAAAGACCAATATCAGTGGCACCAGTTCCAAAAACATTCCCCAACATCTCATCTATAGAAAAGAAATCATGTGAACCAACAAATGATGTCTCTCCCGTAGTGCATACGGCACCACATGATCCACAAAGTGGTGTGGTGCGCTAGAACTAGCGCCTCCACCAACATCACCAGATGTAATCTGGTCACTATGCTGGGTTAGAGTGTCAGTGAGCTCCCTCAATGCATGCAATGTATCAATCTCCACAACCTCCTTCACTGTAGGAGGGATAACTGAAGGTAGTGGGGGTTTTGGGGCATGGGGGATCCTAGGTTGACCTATGCGTGCACTAGGTCTACTTTGCAGAGCCACCTCCTCGACCAAAAAAGTTAGAAAAGTCAAAATAATTGGGACCTCATTGAGCATGAACTCGCAATATAATTTCTTCAAAAAATAAAGAGGAACCTCATTGTTGTTGCATGGTGGATAATCAAAAACCATCCACCATCGGTCCCAAAAATTGTTTTTGATTTGGTCATCGTGGCACCAATGGATTGGGAACCGTTTGCAAGTAATCGTGGGGGCATTGGTTCTAAGGGTCGGTAAATAATGCACAAATGAGGTCTTTTCCAATTTTTTTGTCTTTTACGGCCGCATGGGATAGTTTATCCACATACCACCACCTACAGTCACCTCTAAAGGTATTCCATCTATGTATTTGGTTGGTTATGGACTCGACTTCGCCAATCAATGTTTGCAATGTATTGGCTAAAGTCATGTGGGATGGATTTGTAGCATGATTTTGTCTTATAGTTTGAATTAGGTTCTCAATGACAATTTTATTTTCTCAGATTCTTCCAATGATATTATCTTGTGTTCTCTTAGCTCTGGTGGGATGTAGGAGCCACAGAGGTGGATCTATGTTTGGAGGAGGGTTTTGAGGAATGTTCAGAGGGTTTTGAGGAATGTTCGGTGGGTTTTGAGGAATGTTTTGATGGTTTGCATGATTTTGAGCTTTCAACCAACTGATAAAACAAGAAAATTGTATACATAAACAAACATTTCAAAAAACCCATGAAAATGGAAAAAAAAAAACCTAAAATGCAAAAAAATGATTAAAATCGGGGCTTACCTCCTCGTCTTGGTGGCATGGTTGAATCTATCACTATCCAGAAGTCCGATGAGCAATTTTGAGGTGGTATTCAAAGCTCGAGTGAAAAATGTCTAGGAAAAATCATGGTTTGAAATGAAAAATGGGGAAAATAAGGAGTCGCAGGACTGCTAATTTTGTCTCAGAGTTCCATGATTGTGGTTTATAACCACGCTCATGGTTCTAAACCATGATCGTGGTTTTAGGTTTGGTAATTTCCAACCTAGAATTTAGGAACCGTGATCGCGGTATATAAACCGTAATCGCGGTTCCTGAATTTCAGGTTTTTATGTCCACAAAATTGTCCACCAACTTTAGTGAATTAAAGGAAAAGTGATTTGCTAGAGGAAGGAGTAGAATGTATGAGATATTCGAAGAGATATGCCCCCTAAGCACTTGGAGACTTTTTGCAGATCTCATTCGGGAATCGGATTGTGATCATGGTAGGCCTGGTGGAACTCAATGTCTTGATTTTTTGGGGAAAATGGGTGTATCGTAAAGGTTAAAAATGGCACAAATTTATTGTGTAAAGGGTTGGAGTGTGAAATATCTATTGTAGGGAACCAATGAAAATAGACTCGGAAATCCATTATAAATAGACTTGAAAAGGGAAGCGTGGTTCCGATGTGACCCATATTAGAACACGTGTCGGTGCCCATTTTTCAATGGTGGAGCTATAGGGAAAACTCGAAAATTTTCCTTTTTAAAAAAGAGGTGAAATGGTACAATTTGGCAATGGTTCCTTTAGGAACCACCTTAGGACACATGTTAGGCTCATTTCTCAAGGGCGAGAGGCATGGAGAAAAATCTAAAATTTTTACATTTTTTAAAAAGTTATAAAAGTAAAAAGGAACCCCAGGGCCTATTTTAAAATTTAATATTCCATGTGGATCACCCAAATTCAAAGTTTGAATCTGATTTTACCTCCATTTTACTGAAACACTGCTTGGAGTGAGTCTTCATTATTTCTGGGTATTTCCTACATGCCAATAGAGAGGAGAGTTAATTTTGATATCTAAGTTTGGTAGAGAAGATCTAGAGACGTCTTTCACCATTAAAATGGTCTCATTGTTGGGCTTGATGTGATCTTCCATTTTTATTCTCCGTGCATGAAAGAGACATAATTGACAGATAAGGGGTAGATGTGTTTGGTGAATTGAAGGAATAGCGATTTGCTAGAGGAAGGAGTATAATGCAGAGATATTCAAAGAGATATTCCCCTTGAGCACTGGTGACTATTTGCAGATTTGATTCTAGGAATCAAAATCGTGATCATGGTAGACACTAATGGAACTCAATGTCTTGATTTTTTGGGGGAAAATGGGTATGTTGAAAAGGTTATATATGACACAAATTTAGTGCGCAAAGGGTTGGAATGTGAGGGCCGGATTGATTTTCCTAATAGAAAAAGGCTTGATAGAGCCCATTCTCATTTGAGAAACTGATTGAGAAGCCTGTATATCTTTTTTATTGAATTTGATTATGTCAAGGTGGTTAAAAGTGTATAACCATTGAAAATCTCTGAGATTTTTTAGAAACTTTCCCTGCTGAAAAATTTAATCAAGCTCGAGCTATTCTCAGTGTGGATCTTATGCAAAATGTGTGGCTTTACTTCTGAATGTCTGCAAATAGTTTTTCTTGTTCCTGTTGCAATTTTGTATCAAAATCTGTCTTAATCACATAGGTCTCAATCCTTGTGATAGTTTAGTGGCATCTGCAATTTCATTTCTCGAAGTTCTTTCATCCTGGGAATGAAATAATCGTTTTAAAATAACTTTTCTCTCATTTGTTGACAAAGATTGTCTGTAAGCCTCTAGGTGTACCTCAGGCATGATTGGGCTTAGATCTTGATGTTTTGTTTGGTTTTCCAAATTGAGCCTTCGTGTTAGAATCTCATCAATTGTATGAAAAAGTACTAATTTGGGCCTCCATTGAAGCACATGTTCTAGTTAAAGAAACATTTTAGTTTCTTTGTTGCATTTGTTGGTTTAGTTTCCCATTTTACAAAAGTTCTCAAAGATTTGGTATAATCAACTTTATCCTATTTCACCTCCCAAAAAAATCCTTATAAAAGCAACTCATCCTACCCATACTACCATTGTTTGTCATGTGTGTATACAAATGCATAAATTTTACTACCAAAACATGCAGAAATAATCAGGATTCCAAATGTATTTAGTAGCATGAACCTTGCTTCGAGAATTTCTCCACTATCTAGAGTGATAACTTTTGAGAGTTAAATTTTGTTGCATTGATCATATTTTCTTCAAGGTCTCCTTAACAATTTCATTAGGAAGGATATCTCCATCTCCTCCATAAATAACAGGCTACAAAAGGGGTTATCTTACCTTGGTTAAAAGGAACAACCTAAAATAGTGAGCATAGATCAAATCCTCTTGATGGTGCTATCCATTTCTCCACATCTAAGTGATTAACGGCTAGTTAGATCCCATCCATGGCTACAAAATGAATCATCATGATATACATGTCTATAAGCTTCCTATTAAACCTGTGATGTTGCTCAAACTTTGAAGGAGAATCAATTTGGGTACCAACACCTTACTGACACCATTTCGAGGACATAGTGGTTACAGTTCACATTCAGGCCCTAGTAAAACACTTCTTATATACTCCAAGTGTTGTGTGTAATTCTTTAGTTCCTACACCTAGTGCACTAGCTTTCATTGATAAATATGGGTAAAGAAAATTCAGAGTCTTTCCATTTCCAGTTTCTAGTGTTGAAAACATTTGACAGATCATATTTAGTGCATCTGCACAACTAAGGTGGAAATCCTTAGTGGTGACTCCCTATTGATCTGATTCTTAATGAATACCAGTGTCTTAACCTCTGTCAAGTGATATTTTTTACTAACCTTTGCAAAGCTGGAAGGAAGAAGATCTTTCTTTGCTAGGGACCCTGCTAGGACATTATTTCCAGAGCTAGGAAAAGCAAAATCAGAAGGAAGAAAATCCTGGAGAGTTGTGGGGGATCAACAGATAAGAAGAGGGATCTCCATTGATGAAAGTGATCGACCTATCATTGAAGACTGCTATTCAAGTGCTTCTGAATCAGGTATCCTCTTTTTGGAATTCATTTCTAAAATGGAGAGGGGCCCTCATTTTATTTTGAGAAGTTTCTTCTCATTCTGCCCCTATCTTTTCAGAAGTTGATAGGGATTTCCAAGAAACAAGGCCTTTAAGGGATATCCACTTTGAAAATTATACCCCTATGTTTCAGAGACCCTCTGCCCCTTATCAATTTGTCACCCCTCTAGGGTCACCTCCTCAAAAAAATGGCCCTACCCCCACCCAGACCTCCATTTGTTGTAAATACCTTTGGACCTATAAATTTTTTAGGGATGGTTGGTTATCCAAATGTAGTTCCTCAAGATGTAAGAAACAAACTACCAAAGTTCCAAGGAAACAACGCTATAACTAGTGATCAACATCTAAATCTTTTTATCAATATGATGGAAGACTTTGAGATTGAACATGAAGATGTATATATCAAGTTGTTTATCCATACTCTGGAAGAGGATGCAAGGGACTTGTATACTTTTTTCTCAGATAACTCTATTGATTCTTGGACTGAGATGAGCAATGCATTTAAATTGTAGTATGGTGATAGAACTGACCCTAGGTTTCTTTTGATAGAATTTGAAAACATAAAAAATAATCCTAATGAGTCAGTACATGATTTCAACACAAGGTTTAACAAGACCTTGAGGATATTTCCTATTAGGATAAGGCCATGTGATGAATCATGTTTGATCAAATATTTAGATGCATTTGATAAAAAGGTTGCTTACTACTTGAGGGACAAAAACCCTACTAATTTGAGGTAGGAATTCACCATGGATTTACAAATAGAGAACAATATTAAGGCAATTAGAAAGCCTCTAAAAAGGGAGGGTGTAAAACTAATTAACCCAGAAAAACCTTAGACAAGTAAGGCTGCTGATTTGGAGGAAGTTGTGAAAACTTTGGTAGGGGCTATCAAGGAAATATCATACAAACTAGCCCGGGTAGAGAAGGGGATTGGGTAGAGCTCACAAGGTCAACACAAGCAACAAGGCCAAGACAGGTTCACAAATCACCAAAGATCTGATGACAGAGGCAAGGGACCTATTGGATTTGGAAATAGGCAACCCCAAGGTAGGGAAAATAGAATGGTGCCTGATCCTTTGGCTGCCAGAGTTGATGTTGTGGAGGAGACAAATGTCATTGATTGGTGTGATAGATGTTTCATGCCCCATGCTCCGTGTAAGGAATATCAGAAAGAAGAATAAGAATATTATAATGAAAATTATGATGATGATGTCTACATGATGGGTTTCTCCACAAGCTCACAATAAGGGGCAACTTCTACCTAAGTGATAAGTGCCCGAAGAATGCTACCACTTTTGGAAATGTATTCATAGGGTACCTATTCTTCCTCCCTCTCATACTTTAGAAGTAGATACTATACAGGATTTTGAATTTCCCAATAATGACTTTGAATATTTAAGGGCTTTAATGATAAAGAAGTATGATGGAGGAATCCCACCGAGGAAGATAGATATTCTTGATGAATGTTGTTGTTTCTCATGAGAAGGAATATAATACAAGAAGTAAGGCTATCAAAGGGATAGGGCCTCAAGCAAACCCAAAAGTTTCCTTACTTTCAAACATTCCTAAAGAGACTCCTAAGAAAGATGCATCTGGAAAAATCCCTACAATTCCAAACAAAAATCATACCCCTCCTCATGCCCAAGCTATCAAAAATATAAACCACCTAGTGAGTGTGTTAGCTTTCCTTCCAATACTGCCTTGCCAAAGAATGTCCCATATGACATTGTTCAAGTATTAAGTCAAATCAAAGTTTTTGTTCCAATTGTTGAGTTGCTTAGTGTTAGGAAATAAGAGATAAAATATGCAGAATAATCCCTTACAGAATCACAATAGTAGAAACTAATATGCAGAAAATATTACAGATCTCAAATAAAAGTGCAGAATAAATAACACAACACAGAGAGACAAGATTTAACATGGTTCACCCAATTTGGGCTACGTCCACCAAGAATCACTTGCTCATATTTTATTACAAGCCTCCACTCTCTCAATACAATACCCAGATCCATTTGGAGCTATGCTCAACAAACTCTATAGAATTCACACCCGAATTCAAAACACATCTGCAATACATTTGCTTGTCTATCTATCATATACATAAGACCATATAAATAGACAATTGCTTAAGCAGTTTTACAAAACCGTGGGTATCAAACAATGGGTAGAAAACAAAACCGTCCCATAAACCTATGGGTAACCGAAGAGGCGGTTTTACAAAACAATGGGTACTAAAAAAAAAAGGGCCCAAAAACAACCCATAACAGTTACCCATTACCCATGGGTTAATAAACCACCCATGAAAATTTGCTTCGGGGGCTTCACCCCGAACCCCCCTGACCCGCTCACCGGTGAGCGGGACTGCCATAAAAATACCCAAGTGTAACACATGGAAGGTGTACCATACTCTAACATGAAAATAGGCTCCACAAACATAACACTTAGGATTCCTAAGCACAAGAAAAGAGCATTTGAATACTTGGGACTGAAAGAAGGGAAGATTGCCCCAGGCAAAAATATAAACATTATGGAGACTCCACCAGTCATAGAGGAATTAGAGGCACCACCAAAGCATCAGAAGAGCTAGATGAACCACTTGAGGTTTATTTGGGAACATCCTTGGTAGATTCTCAGTTAAATGTGGACCCATTCTTCACTACCATGATCATTAAGGATAGATTGTTGCACAAATGTATATTTGATTCAGGGTCATCATGCAATGTTATGCCTCTGAAAGCTATGAATAAAATAAATATCAAAGTAACAACCACATATGGGAAGTGCACTACTATGGATTCCAAAGAGGCACCCGTGGTGGGGTGTGTGAAGGATCTGGTGGTGGAATTTGTAGCCTATCTAGGCAAGAATTTGAAGCTTGATGTAGTTAGTTATTGTTGGCTACCTAGCCAAGTGGGGTATGTTGTTATCTAAAATGTGGGCTACAAGTGTTGGTGGGAGTGTTCAAATGGATATGTCCTATGCTACCATCCCGATTGAGCATATAATTTTCAAGTTGTATGGGAAAAGAAGATGTTGCATCTTATTGAAGATCCCAACAATGCATCCTATGAAGTATAATACACAAGTGTTGATGCTAATAACTTTGTGGAATTTGTTGATGGAAAGGAGCACAAGATTGAGGAATGCAGATTTCTTGAACAAGTAGGCTCTCCTTGGACTCTATTTTTTGATGGATCTTGCTCCAAGTTTGGGAATGGTGTTGGTGTTTGTTCTACTTTCTCCAAGTTAGGAAAAATTTGTTTTTTCCTTCAAACTCAAGTTTGAGTGCACTAACAACACTACCTGAGTATGAGGCACTGTTGTTAGGTTTAAGAATTTCTTGGAAATATGGTGTCAAATACATCATTTCAAAGGGGACTCAGAACTAATTGTAAAACAAGTCAGAAAATTATATGCAACAAAAAAATTAGTGAATGAAACAATACAAACATGTAGTTTGGGATCTTATTGAAATGTTTGATTCATTTAACATTGTGCATCATGATAGGAGGTTCAATGACTTGGAAGACAATATTGCAGTGTTGGGGTATTGTTTTGACAATTGTGCAATATCCCCATATTGTGAATATGATGTTGAGGTGTTAACAAGGCCATCTGTACCTGATAATGTTAAGCATTGGTAGGTTTTTGATAATGATGCTTAGATAAGAAGATTTCTGCAAAACAAGGGAGAGTTTTCTGATCAAATAATTTATTGGGAGCCAATGGTGTGTGTAGCAGAAGGGAAAGAAACCTTGTTTGGAAAGGGCATCATCTAGCTAAAGACTAATACCATTCCTAGAGGGCTGGTTGCTCTTGATTCCAATTTTGATAATGTTGATCACATTGTTAACAAATGCATGGAAGCCTCTACGAGATATTGAGGAGCATGACCTTGGCACAAAGGAGAAACCAAGGAAAATTTTGTTAGGCAGCAATCTCAACAGGGAGGAGAAGCATTCATACATCCAATTGTTGAAAAAGTATTAGGATTGCATGGCATGGACCTATTATGAACTAAAGGCATACAAAGAGGATATGTTTCAACATGAGATTCCCTTAGAGTCCAATGTAAAACCATTCACGTAGAAACAGAGGCCAATCAATCCACTCTTATCTCTTAAAAAACAAGAGGATATAAAGAAGCTAAGAGATGGAGGGATTATTCAGCCCACAAGGTATCCTTCTTGGGTTGTAAACCTAGTACCAGTAAGAAATAAGAATGGTGATATCAAGATGTGTGTAGATTTCAGGAATCTAAATAGAGCATCAATGAAGGATAATTATCCTTTACCGAATATGGAAAACATGTTACAATTAGTGATTAGTTCTGAATTGCTCTCCACCCTAGATGGTTTCTCTGGTTATAACCAAGTTATGGTGAAGGAATCAGAAAGGATCAAGACAACCTTTACTACTCCTTGGGGGATGTATGTGTATGTTAGGATGCCCTTCAGTTTGATGAATGCTGGAACCACCTTTCAAAGAGCAATGGATGTTGCTTTTTCTAGTTACATCAATGAGTTTATTACAGTTTATCAAGATGATGTAATTGTATTTTCCAGGAAGAGAAGTGATCACTTGCTGCACTTAGAGAAGATGTTGATAAGATGTAGAGAATATGGCATCTCACTCAATCCAAAGAAGTGCCATTTTGGAGTGTAGAAGGAAAAGTTGCTTGGTCACATTGTGTCACAAGAAGGGGTGATGATTGATCTAGAAAGGGTAGAGGCCATCAACAAAGTTCCAATTCCAAGAACCAAGAAGGGAATTTAGTATTTCTTTGGGAAGATAAACTTCATTAGGAGATTCATATCAAACTTTGTTGAGTTGACCATTCCAATCACTTCCATGCTAAAGAAGGACTAGGTCATCAAATGGGAAGAGAATGCCATCCAAGATTTCAATGGGATCAAGGAGGCATTAAAGCATGCCCCTATTTTAGCAGCTCTAGATTATAAGAATCCCTTTCAACTGTTCTCTTTTTCTTCAGAGAACACTATTGCATTTGTCCTGTTGTAGAAAGATAATGAAGGGACCGATAGGCCAATTTCCTTTTCGCAAGTAAGGCCTTGCAGGAGGCTGAGATGAAATACACTATTATGGAGAAGCAAGCATTTACTTTGGTAAAATAAACAAAGGTTTTTAGACCTTACATTCTAAGTTCTAATGGGGTTGCTTATGTTCCCCACACAAGTTGTAAGAATATGATATGGATATCCAAACCATGAAGTTGGTGAGAGGTTTAGGCTTGGCTAAGCTTATGGCTAAAAGAAAATTGCAAACTCTTGAGGTAAATGAGGTAGAAGAAGAAAGGGTAGGTGTTTTTGAAAGGTTGATGAGTTACAGAGTGGTACAAGGATGTGATTTTTATCTCGGACACCTATACTACCCTGAGTATTTGAGTAAGAACCGGAAAAGGGCCCTTAAGTTGGCTTCCTAGAAATATGTCATTACTAATTATGGGTTAGCTTGGAAAAACCCCAAGGGAGTCCTCTTAAGGCGCATTCCAGAATAGTTGTTGATGTCCATGAAGGATTTTGTGGGGAGCATTTTTCTTTAAGAGTCACAACACACAAGATCCTGAGGGCTGGTTATTGGTGGCCAACTCTCTTCAAGGATACAACCTTGTTGGTTAGAAGATGTGATAGTTTCCAATGCTTCTCTGGAATACTAAAAGATTTAGGCTCCCTTCCTTTGCAGCCTATATCAATTGAAGCTCCATTCAAGAAATGGGGAATGGATTTAATTGGTGAAATTTCAGACCCTTCAAGTGTTTAAAGAATTGGATTCTTGTAGAACTGATTACATTACTAAATGGGTGGAGGAAATCCCCACCAAGAAGGCAACACACCAAATTGTCATGAAATTTGTGCTAAACCACATCATCTATAGGTTTAGGGTGCCAATCAAGATTGTTATGACAATGCCATGATATTTAGAGCTAAACCTTTAATGGAAATGTGCCAAGAGTATGGGATCAACTTGACATATGCATATAATTACAATCCCCAAGGAAATGGACAAGTTGAGTCCAGTAATAAAAACCTGCTGAAGATTATCAAAAGAACCTTGGAGCTGAATAAGAGAAAATGGGGTGAACAGTTGAAGTTTGTTGTTTGGGCTGATAGAATCATTGTTAAAAGAGCCACTGGAAAGAGTCCATTTGAGTTGGTGTATGGAACTCAGGCCCTGCTACCCCTTCATATGCAACTATCCTCATATCAGTTCATTCAACAATTGGAGGATCAAGAAGTAAGTCCTTATGATGCTCGCATTAACCAAATTGTTGAACTTGATGAAGAAAGGAGGGCATCCCACCAAAGGCATGTAAAGTTCAGAGAGAAGCTAAAGAAGTTGTTCGACAAGAAGGTCACCCAAGAGATTTAAATGTTAGAGATCTTGTGCTACTATGGGATAGTAGGCATGAAGATAAGGGCAAGCATGGTAAATTTGACTCACTATGGATGGGCCCTTACTCCATTGATATTAGGATTGGTGAACATACCTTCTTCTTGAAGGATTTGGATGGTGAATTGCTTGAGCTTCCTATTAATTGCAGGTATTTGAAGCATTTCTCATATTGATTCCCTATAATTAAGGTAAAAATATTTTATATAAAGAATAGATGTTTGTTTGTTTCCTATTTTCTGTGTTTCTACTCATTACGGTCCAGTGACATATTTTTGTTGGTTTCTTTGTTTTATTTTGGGAGATGGCTTTGTTTCTCTTCTCCGTGAGATAAATATGTCGCCTAATGGATATTTTTGGCACTTGGTATACCTTTATTCTTGTGGCACTCGCAGTAGTAACCATCCTCGAGTCGGATCCAATGTGTTGTGCTCAAAATGGTCTCGCCCCATTTTGCCTTCAAAACCTATCGATTTATGGCCTCTTCCATTTTTATTCCCCCATGTTGTGCCTAGGAAATTCTATGCTTTCTTTTTGTTTCCATAATTAATATGTTCCTGGGTCAAAGATCACGTATGGGTCCATTTGTGTTTCCTTGTTTCTCTATCCCTCTAAAAAGGTCTGTAATTTGGGTCTCTCATTCTCTGTTCATTCAAAAACTTGGGATTTCCGTTCTTTCCATTTTCCACAGTCAGGATTTGTTTCCCTTGTCATTTTTCCCCAAATACTTGATAAAAAATGAATGGATGTATCTGTAAGGAATGTATTTGAGCCTTGTAACATTTCTAAATCCTCTGTCCTTGGAAAAATTTCATCTTCGGGCTCAAATGGTCATTTTTCTACATTTTACGGTTTGACGAGCATTTCTCCTAGTCAAATTTGCATCCTTGCATCTATAGGGAATGTGGCCTCTTTTTGTTGGATGCGGCTCAACGGAGTACTTCATAATTTTATTAGTCACCTCAATTTGAAAACCGACCTATGTGGAGGAATGACACTCATTTGAAAGTTCACTTTTGGGTTTGGCCTTGAAGTTACGTCGATAGGACACATGGAGGTTTCCACTGCTTTGCTTGGACTTAGACATATTTTTGTGCGGCTGATATAGTTTGGTGGAACAGAGACACATGGTGAGCCTGCGCTCATTCAGGGTCTCCACTTTGGGCACCATTCTAAAATGTTGCCATGAAGACACGTGGAGGCTTCGCTGGAGTCTTCCCATAGTCATTTTTCAAAAGGTTTCAGGAGTTTTGGGACACATGGAGGAACCACACATGTTTGGGGACGGCCCTTGAGTTTCATTTTAAAAAATGTGCTAGGAGGACACACTTGGAAGCCTCCACTCACTTTGCATTTTGCTTGGCCTTTTCAACACCAAAAGAAGATTTCCTCGGACTCTGACACATGGCACCTTCTATTGAGCTTTAAGCCTTCAAAAAAAAAATTCTAGGCCGGGACATCTAGCAATCCCATGCTCTTTTAGGGTCTCAAATTTTGGGGACCATCTCAAGGTGCACCATTATGACACGTGGCAGTTTGAAAAGTCAAAAGGGGTAGGGAAGTAGACCATCGGAGGCAACTTGGAATTTTTACCTCTTATTCTCAAAAGGGTTAAAATACCAAAAATGGCCCACAAGCCCGATAAAGGAAGGGTCAAAGCTTGCTCCAGTCAATGGTGGAGGTGCGAGACTCTCTGGGAAACTTGGAAAATTTTCCTTTTGGGAAAAATATTTAAAAGTAAAAAGGGAAGCATGGTTCTAATGGGACCCACATTGGGACACGTGTCAGGCCCATTTTTCAAGGGTGGAGCTGTAGGGAAAACTTTGAAAATTTTCCCTTTTTCAAGAAAAGAGGTGAAATGGCAAAATTTGGCCATGGTTCCTTTAGGACCCACCTTAGGACATATGTCAAGCTCATTTCTCAAGGGCGAGATGCACGCAGAAAAATGTGAAAACTTTACATTTTTTCAAAAGTTGTAAAAGTGTAAGGGAACCCACTGGACTTGTTTTAAAATTTAATCTTCCATGTGGACAAATGCCAAAATTCAAAGTAAAGAGTTAATTTTATTGAAATGCTCCTCGAAGTGTGAGTCTTCATGATTTATTGGTATTCCTTACATGCCAAACATAGAGGAGAGTTTATTTTGATATCTAAGTTTGGTGGAGAAGATGGATACGTCTTTCTCCATTCGCCATTAAAATTGTCTTTTGTTGGGCTCGATGTGATCTTGTTTTTCTTCTCCCGTGCCGAAGGAGCTAGAATTGATGATTAGGAGAGGAAGTGGTCAGAAAATTGAAGGAAGAGTGATTTACTAGAGGAAGGAGTTGAATGCGAGAGATATTCAGAGAGATCTTCCCCCTGAGCACCTCGCGAATTTTTTTCGAGATCTGATTCGGGAATCAAGATCATGGTCATGTGAGCACTTATTGCACTCAATGTCTATATTTTTTGGGGGAAAATGGGTCTATTATAAAGGTTATAAATGGCACAAATTTATTGTGAAAATGGTTGGAGTGTGAGGGGTCGGGACTGATTTTCCTAATAGAAAAAAGGCTTGATAGAGCCCATCCTCCTTTGAGAAGCTGATTGAGAAGCCTGTATATCTCTTTTGTATTGAATTTGATCATGTCAAGGTGGTTGCGAGTGTAAAACCATTGACAAGCTCTGAGATTGTTCTAGAAACTTTCCCTACTAATAAATTTAATCAAACTTGAGCTATTATGTGTGGATCTTATGCAAAATGTGTGGCTTTACTTTTGAATGTCTACAAATAGTTTTTCTTGTTCCTATTGCAATCTTGTATCAAAATTTGTCTCAATCACACAGGTCTCAATCCTTATGATAGTTTAGTGGCATCTGTAATTTCATTTCTCAGAAGAGCTTTCATCTGGGAATGAAATAAATGATTTAAAATCACTTTTCTCTCATTTGTTGATAGAGATTGTCTGTAAGCCTCTAGGTGTACCTCAGGCATGATTGGGCTCAAATCTTGATGTTTTGTTGGGTTTTCCAACTTGAGCCTTCATGTTAGAATCTCATAGATTGTATGAAAAATTTCTAATCTAGGCCTCCATTGAAGCACATGTTCTAGTTCCTCTATGGCATTTTGTTGGTTTAGTCTTCCATTTTGCAAAAGTTCTCAAAGATTTGGTATAATCAACTTTATCCTGCTTCACCTCCCACAAAAATCCATCTAAAAACAACTCATCCTACCCATACTACCCTTGTTTGTCATGTGTGTATACAAATGCATAAATTTTACTACCAAAACATGTAGAAACAATCGGGATTCCAAATGTCTTTAGTAGCATGAACCTTGCTTAGAGAATATCTCCACTATCTAGAGTGATAACTTATGACAGTTAGATTTTGTTGCATTGATCATATCTTCTTCAATGTCTCCTTAACAACTTCATTAGGAAGGATATCTCCATCTACTCCATAAACAATAGGATAAAAATGGTTTCTCTTACCTTGGTTGAAAGGTACAACCTAAAATAGTCGAGGATAGATAAAATCCTCTAGAGGGTGCTATCCATTTCTCCACATTTGAGTGATTAAGGGCCAATCAGATCCCATCCCTAGATACAAAATGACTCATCATGATCTACGTGTCTCTAAGCTTCTGTTAAACCTATGATGCAACTCAAACTTTGAAGGAGAATCAATTTGGGTACCAAACACCGCCACAATGACCACCCCATTTTTTGGAAAATGAGTGGGACACAATAGTATGCATTGACCCTTCATCTTTAAATCGCATATCATTGCTACATACTCATGACATCATGCTACATACAACACATAGTTAGACCATTTCTGATGATCACTCTCATTTACGGTTCATTCTTTATTGCTAAAGGGGCATAAAAAAATTAACCTTATTGCATACAATTATATTCACTCGGGGGACACGTGGATTCTTTCATTCACTCTACATTCCATTTCATTCATCAACAATCTTGCATATCTTTATTACACTTACTCTTGCTTGCATTTATATGTACATGTTCACTTTATTACACATGCGGATATATTTCTTGTATTTCATTATATTTATCATACACACATGCACATTCAATTTATTTTTAATTGTGAATGCAAACTCTACAAGTCAATTACACACAACACGGATGCTTGTCACCGGTCCCACAATGGTTGTGAGGTATCCAAATTCATACACTATAGGTGTTATTGTTTCATTTTTTTCTCATAGCACACTACTTTATTATTTTACACACACTTTAACATACATTTTATCTTTGTAACATGCTAACGGGTGTTTCATGTGCAACATTTTCTATGCAGGGATATTTACTTCTATACTTGTTTGTTATATTGTTTGATATTGTTTGTTCTTATTTGTGGGATTTTCCCTTTGTCTTGTGTGCACACTTGTATGATTTTAGATTCGTTGGCAATGATTTAATTGTGACACCGTGAGTTGTTTACCATATTTTAACCTACTCTTCATGGTCTATATTATCTTCTTGGGTGTCTTCATTATCTACTTACACATTGTCTGCATAGTTTATACTTGTATTCTACATGCATGCTTGTTTGTACTAACACTTTTTCTTAGTTACATGGTCAAAGCATACAAGTGTGTCCCACTTTGTGGCCATAAATATTTTAAAATATGACTAGTAAATAAATAATTAAAAAATACTATAAAAATTAAAAATCAGGTAAATTCTGGATGCCTGCACCTTGGTATTTATAGCCTCTTAAAAATGCATGTTTGGTCATTTTATATGTTTTTGGTCATGTTTTGGTTGTCAGACATAGTTTGTTGAAAGTACAAAAACTACAAAAAAGTGGGACACGATTATATGCTCACGTGTGCCTCAATTTTTACCAAGCATATACCGTCCCCGTGTGGGGGGCACAATTTTAGTCACAACGGTTAATCCTCTTCGCATCACATCCTCCTACGGTGACCTTGCATGTACCCCTAAAGAGGGGGATCCTTTGGGTTTACACACAATACATAGCACAATATTGGTATAGTTTAGTTTTCATATTTCTTCATGACACAATGGGTTACACAATGAGTGGGTTCAAGACAATCTAAATAACTCCATACACAAAATATTTTATTGGGTAGATTTTACTTATCACATGTGTGGGTACACACTAGCTACATTTGTGTTTTATATAGTGGAAATAAGTTAGAGATTGGAGGACAAGACCAAGAAATTTCTCCCTACACTTCTTCCATTACATTGGCATTGGATCGCCAAAATACTAGACACTACAGAGATCTATTCAATTTCGAGAGAGAGGTTACAGGTTGGAGGATAAATAATACTTTCCTCCCTACAATTCTTCATCCAGTGGCATGAGATCACCCAAAAAAATCACACGTCATCGACATGATCCTTTATACACAATTTCTCTCATCGCAAATTAGGTGCACGTGTTTCTTTTTCATTTTCATACTTTCATTACATGATTTTTACATAGATACATGTATATTTACACGCATATTTACACATATACTTGAGTATTTTACTACTTGTATGTCTTCTCTTTTCGGTCTTTCTATATGGGAAGAAAGGAGTCAACATCAACAACAAAGTAACACTAACATTCACGTAAAACACACACATCAGCATTTACACATGAAATTCCTCCTTAGATTCACTCTCATCACTTTGTTTACACTATTTACATCTTTAGTCTCCATGCTCCATCTTTTTTATCACTAAGCACTTTTTCCGGTCCCTCGGCACACTTTCTACATCGATCTACATGAATATCAAGTACGCATTTCTATCTAGTTTATCTTACTAATCATTTTTCTCACCAACATAAAGTGGGATAAAATGTACACACAAAATCACACATTTTGAGTCATTATTTAATCTTAATCACATATTATTATTTGCATGGTTCGAAACAAGAAGATTATTGATTAGCCCATGTCTTTGGCCATATTGTTTTGCTTTCTATTGCTACATTTGTTCTTAGACCTTTATCCACCCTATTTTTCTTTTCATGCTTTAGTTTTACCTTTTCTAGACTAGAGTGCCTAGCAAAGATGTTAGCATCAAGTGTCCTTGTCCCCTCCAAGTGCCCATATCCTCTTTTAACTTTAATCTTAATTTTTGGGTCCTTTCTAACCATTTGAGCATCTTATCTTTTTGGAAGTCATAATTTTCATAGTTAATTATGAAATTCAAGTTAGGGAATCATATAAATATAAAATCATGTTATCATAAGAAGGGACCAAGCACTAAGCACTAGCTATCACCACCTAAGATTACATCCATCAAAGGCATCTATAACTACATTTTCATCCATCTAGCTCCATCACTAAGCACATAAGGTTGGTTCATCTACATGACACTTCATAAGAGGGGAGCCTATTTTTGTATGCACCCATTTATTACATTCTACATCTAGTTATTTGTTCACTACTTCAAAAAGAGTGATTGACATAAGAGTAACCTAGAGCACCATTCTGCGCACACACTGACACCTAGAACTACATTGGGTTTGACATGTAGTGCAACACTCAATGGTAAGTAAATCAATTTGGAAGTTGAGGACACTATGACACCTTCATATCCATCTTTAATTTATAGGGTTTTGATGTTTCGTTTAAGGTTTTACATGTGATTCCTTTATTATAGGTCTACAAAGGCATTAGTGAGCTAAATGTGACATACACACGATAACAAACGAAGAGGTGTAGACACTAGCGACCATGTTGGAACACATTTTTGACCTTTTTGTACACCATGATGCCTAGAACTCAGACCGGGGTGCCCACAGGTGCCCCTATCCTCTCCACGCACACCGGTTCAACAAAATATGCCAAATCTATAATTTTTAGAGCTCTACATGACAATATTCTATCTCTATTCAGCTGGTTAGTTGAATTTTTGAGATTAATCACTTCATTGGCATGATTTTGTAGACTTGCTGGAATGCACAATAACTGGTGTCGATTGATGAACCATCATCAGTCACCCATGGACCGGTATTGGTCAAGAAAGGAGGAATCAACATCGATTAAGGATAACCGACATTGATTTCATTTACATGACTACTATAATTAAGTTCATTAGGAATCAAATTTATCTTTAGTTCTAAAGTGCACCTAATGGTTTTAATTACATAGCTAAAGTTCCCCAAGATTGTAGATGCATATAGAAGCATAAAGCTTGGGTTTTAGATGGGAGAGTTCAATTGAGAATTTAGAGAAGTTTCCTTTTGAGAGAAAAAGAAAATTTGTAGAGAAGAAAGTATAGGCATCAAAGAACGTGTGGAAGATTGTAAATTTTCATTATATTTCCTTTGTGTTAGTAAATTTGTAGTTTCTTGGTGGACATAGCCCACACTAGGTGAACCACATTAAATCTTGTGTATTGTTTCTTCTTGTTTATTTCCGTATTGATTTATTTTATGTCTTGATCTTATTAATATATCTATACAATTGGTGTGCTAACCCCAACAACTGGTATCAAAGCATATTTGTTTGAGGGTTGTGTGTGTTAACATATTTACTCATAGAGGGATTTTTATTGAGTGGGAGTAAAGCAATGGGAGAAGAAGGAAAATTCAAAGTAGATAAATTTGATGGTCATGACTATCTATTATGGAAGATGCGGGTGGAGGATTATCTATATCAGAAATATTTATACTTACCATTGGATGAGAAGGAAAGACCTGCAAATATTACTAATGAAGAGTGGAAAATTCTTGATAAAAAGGTTATGGGATCTATAAGATTGATCCGACAGCATTTTTGGGTTCAAATAAAGTTTATTTAATGATAAAGCAATGTAATTTAAAGAAGCAAGAAGGTGAATCTATATTAAGTCATTTTAATGATTTCCGGTCTATTATAGTTAAATTAAAATCAGTCACTATTATGTTTGAGGATGATATGAAAGCACTTTTACTATTATGATTTTTTCAATATAGTTGGGATAAATTTAGATTGGCTATTAGTAATACAACATCTGATACTAATGTTTTAAAGTTTGATGGTGTGGTTATTATAATCCTAAATGAAGAAACACATAGGAAAATAACAAGAGAATCATCATTTGGGAGTTCTTTGAATGTAGAAAGAAGGGGAAAGTAGAAGGAGAGATTGAAGAGAAAGAATAATTGGAAATCAAAGTCTAAGAATGACAGGTCTAAATCCAAAGGTAGAGGTATACTTTGTTGGAATTGTGGAAAGAAAGGTCATGCAAAAGAAGGATTGGTAGTTCAATGAAAACAAAGAGAATGTACCGAGAAAGGTAAAGAGGAAAATGTTGTTGCAAAATAGGTAATGAAAGAAGCCCTAATTCTCTCCTTGGATAGTAAAAATGAGTCATGGGTTTTAGATTCAGGAGCTTCTTTCCATACGACCCCTTATAAGCATTATTTCGAAATTATGTCCAGAGTAATTTTGGGCATTTTTATTTAGTAGATGATGAACTCTGCAATATTAATGGTAAAGGTGAATTTGATCTTAAATTGGAGAATGGAAATACATGGATATTAAAATATGTGAGGCATTTTCCAATCCTTAAAAGAAATCTAATTTTTACAGGACAATTGTGTGAAACTAGTTGCATGGTTACACTCATAACCGATTCTTGGAAACTTACTTAGGGATATCTTGTTGTTGCAAGAGGAAAGAAGGTAGGATAATTGTATTTATCTACCTATATTACTGATTCCTTTTCTATTATATCTACTTTAGATTCAGATACAAACATGTGGCACAATCGGCTAGGCCATCCGAGTGAAAAAGGAATGTTGATCTTAAAGGCAAGGGTAAGTTATCGAATTTGAAACATGTAGATCTTAATTTCTGTAAGCATTATATGCTTTGAAAGTATAAGAGAATGATATTTCCAAAATTGGGGGCAACAAAGAAGAATCATAAATTGGATCTTGTACACTCAGATTTGTGGGAACCATCCCAGGTAGCTTCTCATGGAGGATTCCAATACTATGTTAATTTCATTGATGATGCCACAAGAAAGGTATGGGTTTATTGTATTAATCCTTAATATTATGTTTTTGGAAATTTTAAAATATGGAAAGACCATGTTGAAAATGAATTGAATTCAAAGTTATATTGCCTTAGATATGAAAATAGTGGTGAGTACTGCAAAAATACTTTTAATGATTATTGTTTAGTAAATGGAATACATAGAGAAAGGACGGTTCCTAGAACACCATAGGAGAATGGTATTGCAGAGAGAATGAACAGGAAAATCATGGAATGTACTAGAAGCATGAGGATACATGCTGGATTTCCCTTACAATTTTGGGCAGAAGTAGTAGACACAACGGTTTATTTGATTAACTATGGACCTTCAAGTGCACTAAATGATGGAATACCGAGAAGAAGGTTGTAATTGAAAAGATTTAGATCTTTATTTTCTTAGAGTATTTGGATTAGAATATTTTATGTATATTGACAAGGGAAATAGAAATAAATTGGATGCTAAATCCAAAATATGTACTTTCATTAGTTATGGATTTGATGATATCGGATTTGGATTTTGGGATTTACATGGTTCTAAGATAATTAGGAGTTGTTACATTGATTGGAATGAATAGAGAATGTACATGGATCAATTTTTTGTATCCAAAGGTGAACGTGTGTAGAAGTTTGTGGATGAAAATTAACTCTTGAATTTAAAATTAAAACCTATAGGTTTACATAATAACTAGTATCATTTTACCCTTAATCGACATTGGTCCCTGTCTCAGGCATCGGTTATAGTAAGAGATAGATCTGAATCGATTAGCCAAATCGGATTTGGTAGAAGGTGACTGGTGTTGGTCACTATCGGATGTAGATACAAATCTATAGGATGAGCAGATTGAGCCTCCAAACCCTAAATCCTAGCTAGAAGGTCATAAAGGGTAAGTAGAACTCCAGAAATATTTTCACTTTCCTTGTCTTATTTATTATTTCTTGATAGTGGTGAAAAATATACCTTTGAAGAAGAAATGTAAGATAAATCCCACAAGTAGTGGAAACATGACATGAATGAGGAGATAGACTCCTTAGAAAATAACTAGACATGGAGTTTGGTTAAGTTACGGTAGGTAAAAGAGCATTGTAAAATAAGTGGGTTTATAGGATCAAGGAAGAAGAGGGTGGATAGAGGAGATACAAGACAAGGTTTGTAGTAAAGGGATTTGCACATAAATTCGGTATTGAATTTGGTGATATATTTTCTCTTGTTGTTAAGATGAAGTCTATTCATATTGTATTGAGTTTAGTTGAGTAGAGGATTTGAATTTAGAGAAACTTTATGTCAAGATGATATTTATTCATGGTGATTTAGAGGATGATATTTATATGAATCAACTGCTTGGGTATGAAGTCAAGGGTAAGGAGAAAATTGTGTGAAAATTGAAAAAGATCTTATATGGGCTAAAGAAAGCTCCAAGGCAATAGTATATGAGGTCCGATAGTCTCATGGATTAGCATGGTAATTTGAGATGATAATATGACCATTTTGTTTATTTCAAAATACTTAGAAACGGAAGATATATTATTTTCTTATTATATGTGGATGATATACTTATTATAGGATCTAGTATGCAGGACATTAGTGAGCTTAAATAAAGCTAGCTCCAACATTTGTAATGAAGTATTTGGGAAATGCAAAGAGAATCCTTGGCATGCAAATTCACATAGACATGAAAACATGAAGTTGTATTTGTCTCGGGAGCAATATATCAATAAGGTGTTGGAAAGGTTTAATTTACGAAATTTAGAACATGTCAATACATCTATGGTTGTATGCTTCAAATTGAGTAAATATTAGTGTAATACATCACAAGATGAGGTTGAGTACATGGCATGAATTTTGTATGCTTCAACAATTGGGATCTTGATGTATGTTATGGTTTGTACAGACGGACATTGTACAGGAAGTGGAAGTTGTGAGTAGATTTATGGCTAATTTAGGTAAAGAGCATTGGAATGAAGTCCAATGGATTATCAAGTATTTGTGATAGACATATGGCATACGATTATGATATCGAGGGTCGAGATACTTATTTACATGCCTATGTGGATGCAGACATGGCTAGTGATTTGAATGGCAGGAGGAACACCACTAGATATGTTTTCACAGTAGGTGGGACAACAATAAGCTGAATATCTAGATTGGAAAAGGTTGTGGCCCTGTCTACTACAGAGGTTGAGTATGTTGCAGCTACATAAGCTAGCAAAGATATGATATGGATGAGTAGGTTCATGGAAGAGTTGGGAAAGGAGAAAGAGGATTACATATTGTACAATGATAGTCAAAGTGTGATTCATCTAACAAAGAACTCAACATTTCATTCTAGAATGAAACACATTCAATTGAGATATCACTTCATATGGCAGGTATTGGAGGATGGGAAGCTGAAGTTGGAGAAAATTCATACAAAGGAAAATCTTGCGGATATGCTAACAAAGTCATTGGCAAAGGAGAAGTTGGAGCTACACTCCACTTCTATTGGTCTTCGAGTTTGAGACTTGAGGAGGGAGAAATAGGCCAAAGGAAAGGATCAGAGGATGGAGTTGTATGGTACAATGCAAAAATTTATCTCCAAGTGGGAGATTGTTGAGTTGTGGAGCTTAATCACTTCACTGACATGATTTAGTAGACTTACTGGAATACACAATAACCAGCATCGGTCGAAAAACCTCCGTCGCCGACAAACCTCCGTCGTCGAAGAACCTCCGTTGGTCACACATGGACCAATATCATTCAAGAAAGGAGCAATCGACATTGGTTAAGGCTAACCGGATATTGGTTGTGTGTAGTGCCCACTTCTGTTTGAAACTATTTATTATCATGTTATTATTATATCTTGATTAGTAGATGATAGACAATGCAGATATTTGGATTATTGGCATGTTGTGATTTACATTTTATTATGATGCATTAGATGACAATGATGGAAAAATATATATGTTGATTTGCGGTATTTTGATTTTATACTAACATGTCATATTCTGTATGCATAGGCTATGTTGGATGTTTTGAGTAGAATTATGATTTTATGGATGTTAAAAATGAATTAAATTGTATGATGATAAATGATATAATTAATATTTTTGGATGACAATTATTTATTTCTATATGTATATTATAGTCGATGTTGTTGATGGGATCATAAGGCGAGGTATTTTTTTGTGTTGTGGGATATTTATCACATAGATCAAAATGGGATAGGGGACCAACCAAAGAATGACATTGGTGGTTTGCAACATGGAAAAAATTGACAACTTGTGTATAATGTTATGTTGTGTTGTTGCATGTTTTTTAGGAGGTTCTCATAAAGGAGGTAACCTCATTGATTAGGCCATGGGTGTAATGTGTTTCCTTTCTTTTAATTATGTTGTTAATTTTTTGTGCATGTGTTTAATTATTTGGGGAAATATTATTACTTTATTAACACTTGCTAATGTATCTTAATTAACTAGTTTAGCTCAAATTTAAATTAAGAAGGAAGATATGACATGTGGGAAATAAATTGGGTAGATAGTCCTTGTTTGTTACATGATGTGAATTTAATTAAATGCATTTAGGTGGTGTGTACTCCACCATCCTTCCCAAATTCGAATTTGGCCTTGTTGGCCACTTTTAGAGACTTGAGGGACAAGTTAACCTTGTCCCTCACATCTCAAACTCTCCTACCAACCCTACTTATGAAGTATGGGACATATTTTGACCATTTTAATGTATTTTTAGTGTAAAAAGGGTCAATAATTGCACTTGTTACTTACCACATTTAAGTTTTTCCTTGATTAGCATGGTGTGTAAGTTGGAGTGTCATGTGGGCATGTCATAAGTCTTACATGTGTATTTAATTACTTTGGGCTTGGTGTTTGACTTGTGTGTTGGAATGGAGGGATGATGAAGTGGCATCCTACATGGAGCCACCTCATCATCCTCACATCCCTTTTCTATTTATTGGATGATTTTGATGGATTTTGGGTTACTTTCCTTATTTTCTTCTCTTGCATTTTTTAAAATTGGTCTTGGTTAGCATACTTGGAGTTTCCTTCAGGATTTTTAACTTGGATTGAGCAAAGGAATTGGAAGATTGATGGATAATTAGGATCTCCTCCTTTTACATTTTGTATTAATATATTTGATGTAGAAATTGAGTTTGTTTGTATATTGTATGAGTGTTGTGATTATGTTTGATTGTGAATGGGTAAATTACCTTTAGTAGTTTGTGGGAAATGAATTTATGGGTACATTGGGGAGGGAAAAGGGAGATGTGTGGTATAAATTTTGGAGGGATTTTGATTTTGAGTTTTACCTATGGGGAGTGAAAAGATAACATGGATATATTTTATCATATTTGCGTAATTGTAGAAATAAGGATTTGAATATGTTTTTTTGTGCACATGGAGGCTTTTGGGTGGAACTCCTAAATCACTTGGGACATAAAAGGAGATGTTTCCCATATTACATTTCTCCTTGTTGGTTGCTTGTTGTCAAGCATTTGTGTTTGTTGGGAAATTTGTAATATTGTTTGAGTGTATTGGTGTTACTTGTATTGTTTGAATGTGTTATTTTGTGGAATGCATGTTGTGGAATCCTTGTGTGAAAGTTGTCAAATGTTGGATAATACCCCTTATTGTTCTTTGGTTGGGGCTTGGGGGCCAATAAGAGGATGAATTATCCTCTTATTTAATTATAGGTTGAGCAGAGAGCGTCACCTATACCCACTTTACTTGTATTGTGCACCATGATTTGAAGAATTTGAAAAGGTAGAAGAGAAAAAATAACGCGTGAACAAGTAATGATATGTTGTAGAAAAAAGAAACACCTTTGAAATGTTGTTTCATTGTTGAAATAGTGAAATTTGTAACTTGTGACTTATTCTTTCATATTGTTGGAAAGAAGAACTTTTGTATCGAAAGAAAAATGAAATATTCTCTTAAGAATAGGGGTGTATTTTTCCTTGTTTAAAACTTTATTATTGTTAAAATAGAAGTTCTTATAGATTTTATTATCAAGTTTTGTTGTATTAAAAAGGGTGAAAGAAGAATGTAGGAAATTTATGCTTGATTTTCCTTGTTGGAATAGCTATCACTTTTGTTGTGTAAAGAAAAGAAAAGGTACTTAGTAATTGGTTGAATTTATTTTCTTTCTTTTAGATCTTATAAGTAATTTCATTGAAAATGAAATCTTAGAATTGTTCTTATACAATATTGTAATGGAAAAGTTATGTACTTCGAAATTTAAGTCATGAAACGTAGATATGACATCAACATATAAAAATAATGAATTGCAGACACCTTAATTAAAGTTAATGTTTCCTTAAAAACCAACCTAAGTAGAAAACAATTTGAAAAATTCTTGAACCGCATCACCAACGATGGTTTTAGAAGCGCCACCCGCACAACGGTGGTCGATGAACTCCCACCACCGGTCGGGGTGGCGATCGTGAGGACCTTAGACGTGCTTAGGGTGGGGTTTTGTCATTTTTGACAGAAAAATAAAAATAATGACTGTGTGAAAAATTGGATTGAATTTAAATATAATCTTAGTTTTAAAACTTCAAGATGAAACTACCAGAAGTAGTAAATTATAAAAAAATTTGTTTAAGCTTATAAATCCTGTTATGGGCATCCAAATGTGTAAAATATCTTAGATCTAATGAAATGGGGTTTCCCTAAATATTAAACTCAAAGAATGTATATATTAAATAGAAAAACCAGATTCATGGTGGAATCTCTACAATAAGAAAATGAGGAACCTTACAATAGAAAATACTTGAATAAGATAAACTATGAAGAGAATACTAGAGGAAGATTTCTCCATTTGCAACTAGAACCAATGAAATTTTTGTATGGTGTCACTTCTTGCTTTCATGGATTCTCCTCTTTCTCCTCTTCCAACTGCAAGAACAAGAATGAAATGATGAGGATGAAAATGGGGCAAATATAAATAAAAAGAAACCTATAAGTATATTTAGGGCAAACCAAATTCAATGGCTAGGATAGATTTGATCTAATGGCTTAGATTAAACCCTACATCACTTAAGTGAGAGGTAGTTTTTATGGGAATAAAATTTAATGGGGTGAATGGGGCCACTTAGTGGCTAGAAAAATAGTTAAACTTTTGTTATAGGAAATAAAGTAAACTTGGTGCATGGTAATTAAGTAAACTAATGGAACTTGGTAAATGTTTTAAACCGTAAATATTTTTAGGAAGTAAATTAATAATATTTAATTATTAATTTAATTCCAACTTCTGCAAGGTCATGTAGAAACCTTAATCAAGAAATTTATTAATTTTGGATAATGTCTAACCTTGCAAACCCTTTAAAAACAAAGAAAAAATTTACCATAATTTTGACTATTAAATTATTAGTTTCTATTTTGATTTGAGAGTAGATAACTTTTTGGGCGTTACACTTGATATAAGAGTCATGGGTTCAACGATTGGACCCTTGGGAACACTTAGAAACACAAACAAATAACCTAGAGTAAATCTAAACCTAGAACACATAACATTGCATGATATTTTAAAACATAGAAAACCTAAAAAACTAAAACAAAACCTAGATGATGATAAACTAACTCCCATCTTGGTTTGTGTAGGAGGCGCTAACCAGACGAGGGGATTTTTCACATGGAATTAGATATACTACCTTTGGAGAAAATATTTTTCTACTATAATGCTGCAGATATTAAAGACATTAAAATATTTCAATGCAACTATATGAGGTGGAGCAGTAGGGGCACGACCTAGCCAACATGATAGGAGCCATCACATGACGATAAACACCCTTTGAGATAAAATAATGAGCATAAGGAAGAGGGATCCCACATGGAGTCAGCTAGATCAAACTCATCTCAGAGGGGACATGGAGATAGGGTCACAGGACACAGAGATAGATCTAGTAGCCCTAAGCTAAGGGATGATCATGCGAAGAGACCTAGGGGCGACATTCGACAACAACATTTCACATTAGAGAGACATAAGAGGATTTCAGGATAAGGCATGGTTCATTATCTTAAGTAGATGCTTAAAGCTATGTCTTTTTACTAACAACATGAAAGCTCATGTTGCTATCCACATTCTAAGAGATGGAGTTGAAGTTTGGTGGAGGACTGAAGAGCAGAAGCTCCATGTAGATTTTGAGATAGTTACTTTAGAGATATTTGAGGAGAGTTTTAGGAGTAGATACATATCTAGGAGATTCATCCGTGCAGATCAATGATTTCCATGATCTGCAAAAGGAATCCATGATGGTATTAGAGTATAAGGGTTAGTTTCTATATCGGCTTGAGTATGTAGACTACATGCAAGATGAGTAGGTTAGGGTTCAAAGGTTCATCAGGGGCCTAAAATTTGACTTGGTGGGGAAGTGTGCATTCATTATCTGCAGACACTATCAGAGGCCCTGGAGAAGGCCTACATTATAGAGAACGGCGGGGAAGACTTGGTAGGCTTGAGATATAGTGATCGCCGGGATCAACTCCTCCTCCTCATGGTGGTCACACTTCAACAGATTTCTCATTAATGCTTCCTCCTCAGCAATAGTAGCAGTAGACTCGACCACCCTTTCGACTTTTAAAATGCCACGATGCTTGTTATCGCATAAAATTGCAAGGGAAATTTCGCCGGGTAACCCATGAAATTTTTCCTGGTCCCTCGTCGGGGATCCCTTTGCATTTGGAAAGTTGCAAAACCCTTTCTCGAGAAATCTTGTTTTCTAAAGTTAGCCATTTTGGTCTTTTTGGGTTGGGTGCACCTTTTTTATGCAACATAGAGTAAATATGCACCCCCTTCATTTCCTTTGGTGCACCCTTCGAAGTTTCGACACACATTTTGGTGCACCTCCCCATGTTGCACCTTTCTTGCATGTGCCAAGGCAGCATGCACCTTCGTGTCGACAATATTTTTGTTGCGCCACATTTTGGTGCGCCAAGGGCACATGTATTTCCGTGTTGACAACACTTTTGGTGTGCTAAAGGCGCACATAACTTCATGTTAACATGCATTTTGGTGCACCACAGGGCGCAAGCTTTGCAATGTCGACAGGTGTTTTGATGCGCCACTTCAAAAAGTGGTTGGCGCATTTATTACACCTTTGCCTATATATAGGTGCATCCGCCCTGTCACTTTCACAATTGAAACACGTGATTGATCTTTTTCCTCTGCACTGTCGGCACACTGTCTTCCTTGTGTCACATTCGTGGACCTAGTTTCACCTCTCGCATTCTATATATTCTGGGTAAGTGGTCCTTGTTTTTCTCGTGTTTTGGTTTTTCTGTTGATTGTCTGTTTGAGTGGTAGGATAGAATAGATCTGAGAACCATGAAGCTCCTCCTGCTTTTCTATTTTTCCCTCCCAAATCCATTTCCATCCTTTTTCCAGATCTGCTGGTTAGGATGACTCTGCCCCAAAAGCAAAATCCAAAACCTCCTTACTAACCCCTTCACCACTTGAAGCAATGTGGAGTTAAGCCTAAAAATCGTGATCTATCAGAGAGGGAAGAAAAATCATTTTCCAAAACTACGTTTTCCCTTGGCACATGCGCAACCCTTGTAAAAATGTCATGTGCTACACGTAATAAATCTACACCCTTGGGCGCACCCAACTCCCATGTCGCATGTCAAATACCTACGCCATAGGCACACCCTACCCCTATACAACACAAGCATTACTTGCGCCAAGTACAAAACTACTTAAACGGCGCAGGCGCATCCCCAACTACAGAAGCACAATGTCATGCAATCCTTCCCTACGCCGCACCGAGTTCCCTTTTGCGCACATAAAGCATATGTTACACACACTATATATGCGCCCTTCGGTGCACCAAAGTTCCATGTAACATAAAAATTATATGCACCCTTTGGCGCATCCTGTCCCCGTGCAACATGAAAATTATCCACGCCCGGTATAAAATGCATATAAGTGGCACAGAGCACACTTCCACTTGCAACAAAAAAAATGCAACATGCAGATCCATGCGCCTTGTGTCCTTTGCACCGATTTGTCCCTTGTAACACCATTTTTCTGTTCACATACTATTTAGCCTCGCAGCTGCAGTGTTCATGCGCCCGCACCGATGCCTTAAAATTGCTAGCTCTTCCTTTCATCAATACATTAATGGAAGATCAAATAGCTAACATGACTCTTATGTGTTGGGTTTCGCTTCTTCTCCTTGCAGATCAGCAACTGAGTTTAGAACTACATATATCTACATCAAGCAAGAGACCAACCAAATCTAAGGGAAAAGCCAAACTTATAGAGGAAGAGATGAAGTATAAATATCAAAGGGTCAGGATGCCCGAATCCCAGGCAGAATGTGACCTGGACATAAGAGACTCTGAGCTCGGGCACATTGATATGAAATATTCGGGCAAAACCCGGAGGAGGGTCATAGGAAGTCCGTTGATGGACAAGCTTGTAGGCAGTGGCCTACATTTTGCTGGGGGGATCCCGGTCAGTGCTGTGAATAATGAATTCATGATGGTAGTAGCCCGCTGCTACAACAAAGACACGAGGTGCATCCTGAATGAGAAGGGCGAGGTCGTGATCAACCCTCACCCCAAAGACTTCAAAATAATTCTTGGAATTCCTCACCACCAGAACTTTGTGCCCGTAAACCAAGAAGATTGCACAAAGGCTTGGGAAGATAATGAAGACCATTGTATGCAATTGATGAATGAGGTATACCTGAAAAACAAGAAGGTGGTGACTAGATGGCCACAATTCATTCATCGCAGCGATTTCTCAGAGGAACTAAGTGATACCATCATGTTCCTAAGTAGAGTATTTGGGCTTCCTGATGCCCACTACTTTCATAAATGGATGCTTAGATACCTGGAGATAATGAACAAGAATGTGCCAGATCAACGCTTTGAGTGGGTGGAGATCATAAGCATCACTATATCCGAGTAACTTCAAAAATCACCACTACGGGAAGTTCTACATGAACTCATAGGTATTTTATGCTGCAGCCTCGGAGAGAGATTATCCAATGTTGGTGAGGTGCAGGGTTTGGCCCCAAGTAAAAATATATGAATACTATCCAGAGCTAAAGCTGGAAAACAATATTTCTCAGTTTACAAAGATTAACGATGCCTTCTTCTACGGCATCATCTACCTTTTGAGGCCAAACATGACTCATGGTTCATACGACCAAGAGCATTGTTACAGCAACGAGAGAAGTGGGGGCCTTATTCACGCAATTCCCCACCTTCACCTACCTAAGGGGAGCCAAATTCTATGGGAACCAACCAAATTGCCAAGATATTCCGGCCCTAAGCTTATCCTGTTCGAACTATCAAGACGACTCACAACCTACCACAAGAAGTGCTTGAAGAAAGAAGGGTGGAACTCCTTTCCCCCTCACGGTGGGTAGGTACACTTGTCTCTCCCACCAAAATTACGGGAGATGTTTACAGAGATGGAACTACTCAATCTAAAGCACAACTTCTGGCAAGGCCCACTTTCGACCCTAGGAATTTCCTTCCGGGGCAAAACTCAATCTAATCCACATTCCGTAGATCGAAGATATTTATATCGACCTATATCATGAGCTTGAGCTCGGAAGGAAAGATCATTCCCACTTGGCCTTGGCTGAAATCATCCAAGATATGGCGTAGTAATCATGCTAAAATGTTATCAAACTCCCGATCAAGAAGTTGATCGGGTATATCTTGACACCGGTGGGGATGACGGGTCATATGATGTGATCGCGAGAACTAATGCTTCTCAAACGATAGAAGAAAGGGTGAAAGAAACTCTACGGAGAACAGAGCACTGGTGCAGGATGAATGGTCTCATCTACCTCGGAGTTGATTTCACCACATCTCCATTGGGCAATGCACCTTCTAGAACAAAACATTTGCCAAAGAGAAAAGGTAAAGACAAGGAGGGTGAGTCAAGCTCTACCCAAGAAGAGACTCCTGAGAGTCCCCCTTCTGCCGCGCAAGAACAAGTTGTGACTTTGGTTTCTCTAGAGAAAGAAGCGGCCAAGGATGTTCCAATGGGCACATCCACTCGGGATGTTGCCACTCTGCATGGCTGTTGAGGTCCCTTCTATCCCTTTTCCCTCTCCTCCTTCCCCTCCTCGAGTGACCCAAGTGACCATTCCTTTGGTCGTGTCCTCTCCCATCTTCTATTGTTCCCCCTTTCTCATCGTCCATCTTCTCTTCTCTCGCGGAGCTGTACCCCACCATTTCTTCCCTCATCTCTTAGCTCCCTTCCATTTCCATGTCTACCTCCCCTGTAGTATCTCTTCCTCCCGTGAGCACTTTCTCGGTCTCCCTCTCAATGCCGCCTCCAAGTGTCTCAACACATTTTCCTTCTACTACTACAGCTGCTCCCTTTTCTATTTCCGGCCCCTCTCCCATAAGTCCAGCATGGATCTCTCAGCACCTGAGCCAACAAAAGAGGAAATTTCCCATTGCACCGATGGACTTCTCCATCATCCCATCAAAGGGGGCCAAGAAGCAAAAGCCTATAACCCACTTCTCTCAGAGTGCGTCAGGAGAGAGAGTAATGGAGATAGCATACCCCAATCCTTTAAAGGATAAAAAGGATCTGTCTTCAACAGATTATACAGTGACCCAAGTCACAATGTGGACATCTTCATAAATCCTTCAAGGAGAGGCCCTATCTACAGTTGATGCCCTTTGCAAGAAGCTCTAGGAAGCAAAGGAAGAAAAGAGGTTGTTAAAGGAGTAAAATAAACATCTTCTCCATGCCTTGCAGAAAATGGGTAGTGCACCTCCTACAACTACCGCCAAAATCCTGAGCCTCTGAGCCAGGATAAGATTAATGAATACGCCAAAATTGGTGAGTAGGGTATGGCAGTTTCCACTGGAGGAACCAAATCCTCAAGGAAAGTGAGGGAGTAATCACCAAGTTCACCAGTTTATATCAGAATATCAATCGGGCGAACAAAGAACTCAGGAATAGCAGGACCATCTCCAAAGAGCTGGACCATGCCAGGATGTAGCATGAGACCTTTCAGAAAATGCGTGACTATTCAGTCAAAGATCTGGTCAAGTTCGGTGTCTTTGGTCACCCCAAAGCCCTCAAAAAAATCCTTTCTACTCTGGATTACCGGGTCGATCAGTTGGAGTTCGTCCTAGAAAAGATTGACAAGATCAAGGAGGAAGCCCTAGATGCAATGCATCAAATGGAGCAAATTATCCTGAGAATGTCTCTGGGCTTGCTCACTCCTTCTTTCACCTTAAGAAAGGTTGATGAAACTATTCGGATCTTCAAGGAGATCGTTTCACAAGGGTTGGGACAAGAAGTCACTTTCGATGCCGAATCCATCAACAACCTGCTGGCCTGTCGTGACTTCATTGGGTACCTGATAGACACATAAATGAATATTCCAAGCTCCCAGAAAAGCTCACAGATGAGTGGGAGACTTGCGAGGCTATCAGTGATCAACACAAGGATCCTTCCCAGGATCAACTTCAACCCATGATCAGCAAGTTCATGGAATATCGTGCCCAGTTCCACATCTTGTCACCTGAGCAGCAGCAAAAGTAGGATACCCCCTTTCAGCCAGCTGGGACGATGATGAATAGTTTCATTCTTCCCGACCTTCTCCTTGTAATTATCTAAAGTATGTTGACACAAATGATGACATCATCCATGTTGCACCATGGGATGATGTCATCCACAAAGTTGTCAAAAGTCAACAAATGACTTTAGAATCTCTTGTAAGATATTTTTGTAATTAAGTGGTTGGTTTGTTTTTGCCTTCTTTTCTTCTCTCCTTCTATATATACTTGAATACTTGTTGTATTCAAGTGTGGATACTTTTCAGATGAGAAATAGAAGTAGGAAGAAAAGATTTTGAACTTTTTGTAACAGAAACGAATATTAATACAATATTTAGACTTTGTGTTGAATACATGTGTTTTACATCAGACCTTTCTTATGTTAGATCTGTGTGATTGTTCTGTTGAATCTACTTCTACTTTGTTGTCATTTATTCATCAGTATTGCTTTATTCGTCTATGCAAAGTAGGTTCGGCTCTGTATACTACCAACCCAAATCATAGACCTTCTGACCTTTCTGCTTTGGAATTCATTTCTTTTCTCCCTTCAGATCTTTCCTATCTCCCCACCTCGTTTCTTTCCCTTCTTTTACAGTTGGAAATACCTCTACTGGGATGAGATCCCAACCCCTGAAGGCAGAATATTGTGAGACTTGCACAAGATTCCTGCTGGTAGAATAGCAATAAACCAGTTTCGCTTTGCTGACTCAAAGAGGGGCTATGCCCTGCACACTGTTGGCTCATCTATCCATAGATCTGTCCACTCGATAGATTTTCGAACCAACATTTTTGGTGAATCCATGGGGAATTGAATGATCTATCAGATCTATGATAGTGGTATGATAGAAAATCAGTAAAAATTAGAAAAATCATTACATGTTTGCAAATCTAAACTTTTTGCTTAAAATCCAATTTTTTGCAAAATACTCCAAATTGAAAATTTTCTTCTGAGATCCATAGATCTGGTCTAGTTGGAGATCTTTAGTTCGCTGAGTTTTTACAAAAATCTGTATTTTTCCGTAGATCTGAGTTTTTGACAGTTTACCAAAATTTTCAAACTCTTTGAAAAGTCAACTCTAGATCTAAAAATCAGCTTACTAAGTTTTACCATCATTTTATCCTTGTTAATCAAACAAATAAACCACAATCGGTTTTCAAGAGGAGGATAAAATTTAAATATTCAGAAAAGTACATGCTGCTGATTTTCGTCAGAATAATCAGAAAATCAGCAGGTACAGCCAAAAAGAGTTCTTAAATCCGCTCCAAAAATTACAGATCTGGAAGGTACACTGGCAGGTGAACCATTTACTCATAGCAGGAGAGCTCGCGGAGAAGTTGATCTTACCTTCGACCTGCTTCAAAGGCACAACTTCAGTGTAACACCGGCTCGCTTCTCGTCACTGAGTTCAGCCGACCGGTCATCCAGGAGTGTCTCACCTCCACGAAGGAAGCATCTCTCATCAGGAACATCTACATCACTTTGTAGTGCCTTGCTGCTCAGTGGAACTGTGCTTCCAGCCCGTGTTCTTTTTCCGGCCGTCCAAATGGCAGTACCATGGGGAAATGCTATGGGCCCCCTAGCTTTGCCGCATCCTGTTCACGCACTCCCACATGGAAACTGAAAGAATTTTCCCAAATTTGATGGGAGCGGAAACAAAAGCATGGATTCACACATATCTGCATTCATCATGTCATGCAGTATCCTGGATGTGACCCATGAAGATGTGTCGGTTCACCTTTTTCTGGAAACCTTGCAAGGGCCCGCAGTAGAATGGTTTCAGCATTTTCCGGCCGGATCTATTACTAGTTGGGCCACCTTGCGAGCTGCATTTGAAGACAGGTATAAGCCTTCCGAAGACGTGTTCGCGTTACTGTCAAAGATCACTCACCTAAAGAAGGAGGTCAATGAAACTATGCATGACTTCATCACCCATTTCAATTCACTGATCAACCGTGTTCCGCCTACCATGCTTCCAACACCGGAAAATCAGAAGTGTTTCTTCGTAAACGCTATGAGCTCAAAAGTAAGTTTCTTACTCCTGCAAGAACAAGTAGCTACCTTGATTTCTTGCCCAGTTGTTGCCATCCGAATCGAAGATAACTTGCTAATATCTGGTGAATTAAAAAGAGAATCATCCAAGCTTAAAGCTTCGAGCCCTTCTCCCACTACTTCGTCTGATCCGGCATTTCAAAAGATGGCAAATGACTTGCTCACATTAAAGAAGTAGTTAGCCCAAGCTTCCCCCAGTTCCTCGTACCGGGATATTCCATGAAGAACTTTCACTCCCAACAGCGTCCCGCATAGGCCGCGTTTTCCTACAACTGCTCCATGGTTGGCACTTGAGGCTCCTCCGGTCAACGCTTTAGCCAAAATCGAAGAAGAAGAGCAAAATTATGAAGAACCTTCGTCTCAAGGCAAAGATGATCAAGATGTCGGAGAGATTTGGCGACTCTACTAATGGGTATATGGAATTTGATGAGAAAGAATCGATGAAGAAGAGGGTAACTAAGGATATGCAAGGGGACAGTCATATGTTGTTTTTACCCATTCGCAAGGAAAGGAAGAAGATGTGGCTGCCCATATGCAGAAAGAGAAGGCCGCGTCATCCACGCCCCCAACTATTGCTAAAAGAACTAATCCTCTTCCGCTCAATCCCAAGATCCAAATGTCTGAAGCCGAGTACCTTCAGTCAAACCCCGAACAGCTTGTAAGGTTGACTGAATACATCCAAAGTCAGGCTGTCATAACTAATCAGGTTTCCCCAAAAGGAATCCTTTCCACCCCTCCTTCATCCCGCATAAATGTTTCCTCGACTTCCGCATCAGGCAAGATAGAACCTTTCTACCTCTCCCTCCTAATCAATGGCCACAAACTAAGCAACTGCATAATTGATTCTGGAGCTTCGATAATGTCATGCCGGCAAAAGTCACCCATGCTCTGGGCCTCACCCTTACCAAGCCTTTTGGCCGATGTTATTCCTTGGAAACCAAGCAAGTTCCACTGATCGGTCAAATCAAGGACGCACAATTTGTGTTTGCAGCATTCCCGGAGAAAAGGGTAAAAATGACCATCCTTGTTGCCGATATTCCAGCAGCCTATGGAATTCTGCTGGGAAGGAGTTTTTGCAGTGAAGTTGGTGGGGAGATTCATATGGACTGGTCTAAGGCTAGGATCCCCATCAAAGGTGTAATGCAAACTTTGGAGCCTGAATCACAAAAGAAGTACCTGGTTACTAACTCCGATGACCCTAAAGCCCAAATTCTCTTCGAATCATCAGGGATGGGAAACTATTTCTTGTCTACCGAGTCTGAAAAAATGGATGTCCTCATCCAAGAAGAGGATCTTAACAAGATCTGGACTTTGCAGTTTGATGGCAGCTATGCGACTAGTGGGTGTGGCACTGGCGCCATACTAATATCTCCCAAAGAGGAGGTTATTCCTCTCTCTTTCAAGTTACAATTTTTCAACACAAATAATACTGCTAAGTATGAATCTCTGCTACTTGGCATGCAAGCCGCAAAGGAAAGAGGGATCAAGAATATGAAGGTACAAGGTGATGCAGAGCTGGTCGTAAATCAAGTTAAGAGGATATACCAAGTGAAGAATGAAAGGATCAGACATTACCGCAATGCGTGTGGGACAACATCGAGGAGTTTGATGCTTTTTCAATAAAATCCATCCCAAAGAACTCGAATGACATGGCCGATTCATTGGCCATTTCAGCATCCCTCATGCTCCCTCACCCAGGTTTGAAAACAGACAAATATACCATTGAGGTGGTTTTCCACCCAAGCGTGCCAGACAATTCTCAAGATCTTTGGCAAGTATTCAACAATGACAATCAACTCATTGCCTTTCTCGAAAAGGTGAAAAATTTGAGTGAACTTCATTTTGAAGGATCCACTTCTACATGTCGTGAATCGATTCGATCAAAATGAGAAATCAAAAGGAAGCAACACAACATATGTTAGCTCAAAGGAAATAAAATTCCGAAAGGCCTGGTTTCCCTAGAGCGTTTGTTCGACAGTCATGATCATTTTGTAAAAAAGAAAAGGTGAGATGATCCTGGCTCCTCCCCAGAAACCGAACCGGTCAATTTAGGTTCGGTTGAACATCCGTAGTTTGTAAACATCAGAAAGTGTTGCACACTTGAGGAAAAGTAGAAGTTTGTCAAATTGCTGAAGAAATACATGGATGTATTGGCATGGTCCTATGCCGATCAAAGTCTTTTAAGCTAAAGGGCGTCCAACATGACATCCCGTTGAAAGAGGATGTCAAACCCTTTTTCCAGAAGCAGAGACACTACAATCCTAAGATCTCAGGTACTATCCAGGCTGAAATTCAGAAAATGCTGGATGCGCGGATCATTTTTCCTATCCATCACAATACCTGGGTGGCAAACATTGTGCCAGTACGTAAGAAGAATGGTGAGATACGCATCTGCGTAGATTTTCACAACCTAAATCAGGTGTCCTTGAAGGACAACTACCCACTTCCCATAATGGATCAGGTTCTGCAAGCAGTAACTAGATCAGAAATGCTATCCATGCTTGATGGTTTTTCAGGATATAATCAGATTGAAGTCTCACCCGAAGACCAATTTAAAATAGCATTCACTACCCCTTGGGGTACGTTTTCTTATAGCAGGATGCCTTTTGGCCTGACCAATGCTGGTGCCACTTTCCAGCGGGCCATGGACCTTGCGTTCAAAGGTATGATGGGGAAGGTTATCGTAGTCTATTTAGATGACTTAAGCGTGTTCTCTAAATAGTGAAATGATCATTGTGATAATTTAGAGAAAGTATTGATTAGATTTTGAGAGCATGGGATCTCCCCGAATCGAAAAATTCCATTTTGGAGTCACGAGAGGGAAAATTGCTAGGACACGTTGTTAGCAAAGAAGGGATGAAGATAGATACGTAAAGAGTTAAGGCTATTCATATCCTTACTTTACCTACAAGCAAGATCGACATTCACTCCTTCTTCGGAAAAGTGAATTTTCTCAAGTGCTTTGTTCCCGACTTTGTTGAAAAAACTCACCATATATTAGACATGATGAAAGGTCACCAACTTTCCATGGAGCGAAGAAGGAATAAAAGCCTTCGAGGAAATAAAATCCTCCATCACTCCGATCTGGTATGTCCCGATTTCTCCAAAGATTTTATTATGTATAGCTATGCATCTGAGCACACCGTGTCGGCCATCCTAATGCAAAGGAATTCTCAAAATGTTGAATCCCGATTGCATTTATGAGCTCTCCTCTCAAGCCTCACGAATTAAAAATGACCCAATTAGAGAAACATGCCTTCACCATTGTCAAAGTAGTTAAGAACTTCAGGTATTACATTCTAAACTCTCATACAATGGTTCTAGTTCCTGACATGGCAGTAAATTCCATCTTAACTCAACAGGAGTTGGGGAGTTTGCGAGGAAATTGGATTGCAAAAGTCCAGGAGTATAATTTGGATATAAAACCAACTAAGCTGGTAAGAGGCAAGGGCCTATGTCAGCTTATGGCTGAAAACCAAGGTTCAGAAGGCCCTGATGGAAAGGATGACCACACCGATGAAGCACAAAACCAAGCTGGAGAAAGCCGATTCACTACCTATGGTTCTATTCGTCATGACCAGCAATGAGTGGTATTCCGATATTGCTTTCTTTCTCACCTATGGTGAATGCCCAGCTCATCTAACTACAAAGGAGAAGCATGCTATAAAGCTCAGAGCAGCCAGATATGTCATCTGGGATGACGGTTTATACAAACACGGAATAGATGGTGTCTTCTTGTGATGTGTTGACAAGCCACAAAGCATGTAAAGTTACTTGAGAATTTTCATGATTCAGCCTGTGGTGGCCATTTCTCCTCTTCCATGATGGCACACAAGATCATCGGGCCAGGTACTATTGGCCGACGCTTTTCCAGGATGTAGCCACCTGGGTAGCAAAGTGTGAGCCTTGCCAGCAATTTTTCGGTAAGCCCAAGTTGGCTACTTTTCCCCTCAGGCCAGTCATCATTGATGAACCATTCAAGCAGTGGGGAATCGATTTTATCGGTGCACTCAATCCCCAATCGAGTGTCGGACATAGTTATTTCCCGACAAAGAAGGATTACTTCACCAAATGGGTTGAGGCCATACACCCTGTCAAGCATGCCACTTCCGAGGTTGTTTGCAGTTTCATCAAAGAAAATATCATTGTCAGGTTTGGCGTTCCAAACAAGATTGTTGCTGATAACACTTCCAACTTCTCCTCATGAGAAGTTGTTGGTTTTTTCTATGAATATGGGATAACCTTGGCTCATGCCTCAGATTATTACCCTCAAGGAAATGGTCAGGCAGAATCCAGTAATAAAAACTTGGTAACCATCATACGAAAACTAGTGGATGAGAATCAACGAATGTGGCACAAATCATTATACGATGCTCTGTGGGCAGACCGCATTACTCCCAAGAGGTCTCTCGGCATGTCACCTTTTCAAGTGTTATATGGCACCGACGCCGAGCTTCCCATTTCTGTGGAGCTCCTTGCACTGTGCTTGGCAAGAGCGATCGAAGATGAGACTTTCTAAAATTCCCTTGAAAAGAGGATCATGTATCTAACAGAGCTCGAAGAAAAGAGAGTAAGAGTGGTTGACAGGATCACCGAACATCAGAATCAGGGCAAGAGATTGTTTGATAAAAAGCTAAGCAAAGAGAGTACCAGGTGGGAGACCTCATCCTTTTGTGGGAAAAACAAAGAGAGCCAAAGGGCATGCACGGAAAATTTGATTCCCTATGGAGAGGACCTTTCAAGATCAAGTAGCTCAACGGAGAGAATAGCTTCTATCTCTCGTATCTGGATGGAACTGAGCTCCCGCTTCCCTATAGCGGGCAGCATCTAAAAATCTTCAGGAAGTAGAGCTTGCTCTCTTCTTTGTATAGTTTGCTTCAGTTGTGTGTTTGTTTTTGTCGTGTGTTTGCTTTTGTGTGTTTTGTTTTTCTTGTCGGTCGCCCTTGTTTTTGACTCTGTTGCCCAATGGATAGGCACATGAAGATCTGGGATTCTCTACCCCTGAGGTTCGCTCAGAGATAGTCCCCAGAAAGAGCCAGCTGTTATCCCATAAAATTGGCAAGGGCAATTTTCGCGGGTAACCCATGAAAATTTTGTCCTGGTCCCTCGTCAGGGACCCCTTTGCATTCATAACGTTGCAAAACCCTTTCCTAGGAAATCTAGTTTTCCGAACTTAGCCATTTTTGGTCTTTTTGGGTTGGGTGCACCTTTTGTCTATGCAACACAGAGTAAATATGCACCCCCTTCATTTCCTTTGGCGCACCCTTTGATGTGTCGACACACATTTTGGTGCGCCTCCCATGTTACGCATTTCTTTCATGTGCCACAGGTGCATGCACCTTTGTGTCAACAATATTTTTATTGCGCAGTGTTTTGGTGCACCAAGGGTGCACGTATTTCTGTGTTGACACACTTTTGGTGCGCTAAAGGCACATAGCTTCGTGTTAACATGCGTTTTGGTGCGCCACAAGGTGCAAGCTTTAAAATGTCGACAGGTGTTTTGATGCGCCACTTCAAAAAGTGGTTGGCGCATTTATTACACCTTTGCCTATATATAGGTGCATCCGCCCTATCACTTTCACAATTGAAACACGTGATTGATCTTTTCCTCTCGCACTGTCAAAGACGCTGTTGTCCTCATGTCGCGTTTATGGACCCAGTTTCACCTCTCGTATTTTATATATTATGGGTAAGTGGTCCTTGTTTTACTCGTGTTTTGGTTTTGCTATTGGTTGTCTGTTTGAGTGGTAGGATAGAATGGATCTGAGAACCATGAAGCTCCTCCTACTTTTCTATTTTTCCCTCCCAAAGTCGTTTCCATCCTTTTTCTAGATCTGCTGGTTAGGATGACTCTGCCCCAGAAGCAAAATCCAAAACCTCCTTACTAACCCCTTCACCACTTGAAGCAATGTGGAGTTAAGCCTAAAAATCGTGATCTGTCAGAGAGGGAAGAATAATCATTTCCCAAAACTGCATTTTCCCTTGCGCATGCGCAACCCTTATAAAAATGTCATGTGCTACACGTAATAAATCTGCGCCCTTGGGTGAACCCAACTCCCATGTCACATGTCAAATACCTGTGCCATAGGCACACCCTGCCCCTATGCAACACAAGCATTACTTGCGCCAAGTACAAAACTGCTTAAACGGCACAGGCGCATCCCCAACTACAGAAGCACAATGTCATGCAATCCTTCCCTACGACCGCGCCGAGTTCCCTTTTGCGCACATAAAGCATATGTTACACACACTATATATGTGCCCTTCGGTGCACCAAAGTTCCATGTAACATAAAAATTATATGCGCCACTGGCGCATCCTGTCCCCGTGCAACATGAAAATTATCCGCGCTGGTATAAAACGCATATAAGTGGCGCAGGCGCACTTCCGCTTACAACAACAAAAATGCAACATGTAGTATCCATGCGCCTTGTGCCCTTTGGTGCTGATTTGTCCCTTATAACACTTTTTTTCTGTGCGCCATACTATTTAGCCCTGCAGCCTGCAGTGTTCATGTGCCCTGCACCCTGATGCCTTAAAATTACTAACTCTTCCTTCTGTCAATACTTTAATGGAAGATCAAATAGCTAACATGACTCTTCTGCGTTGGGTTTCACTTCTTCTCCTTGCAGATCAACAACTGAGTTTAGAACTACATATGTCTACATCAAGCAAGAGACCAACCAAATCTAAGGGCAAAGCCAAACTTACAGAGGAAGAGATGAAGTATAAATATCAAAGGGTCAGGATGCCCGAATCCTAGGCAGAATGTGACCTGGACATAAGAGACTCTGAGCTCGGGCACATTGATATGGAAGATTTCTGGGCCAGAACCCGGAGGGTCACAGGAAGTCCGTGGATGGACAAGCTAGTAGGCAGTGGCCTACATTTTGCTTGGGGATCCGGTCGGTCTTTGTGAATATGGAATTCATGATGGTAGTAGCCCACTGCTACAACAAAGACACGAGGTGCATCCTGAATGAGAAGGGTGAGGTCGTGATCAACCTCACTACCCGACACTTTGAAATAATGCTTGGCATTCCTCACCACCGGAACTTTGTGGCCGTAAGCCAAGAAGATTGCACCAAGGCTTGGGAAGATAATGAAGACTAGTGTATGCAATTGATGAATGAGGTATACTTGAAAAACAAGAAGGTGGTGACCAGATGGCCACAAGTCATTCATCGCAGTGATTTCTCAGAGGAACTAAGTGATACCATCACGTTCCTAAGTAGAGTATTTGGGCTTCCTGATGCCCACTACTTTCATAAATGGATGCTTAGATACCTGGAGACAATGAACAAGAATGTGCTAGATCAACGCTTTGAGTGGGCGAGAGATCATAAGCAGCACTATATCCGAGCAGCTTCAACAACTCACCACAATGGGGAGGTTCTACATGAACTCCTACGTAGTTTATGCTGCAGCCTCGGAGAGAGATTATCCAGTGTTGGTGAGGTGCGGGGTTTGGCCCCAAGTAAAAATATATGAATACTATCTAGAGCTGAAGCTGGAAAACAGTATTTCTCAGTTTACAAAGATTAACGATGCCTTCTTCTATGGCATAAATGCGCCTTTCGATGCCAAACATGACTCACGGTCGTATGACCAAGAGCATTGTTGCAGCAACAGAGAAGTGGGGGGCCTTATTCACGCAATTCCCCACCTTCACCTACCTAAGGGCAGCCAACTTCTTGGGGGAACCAACCAAATTGCCAAGATATGCCGGCCCCAAGCTGATCTTGTTGGAGCTATCAAGACAGCTCATAACCTACCACGAGAAGTGCTTGAAGAGAAAGAAGGGTGGAACTCCTTTCCCCCTCACGGCAAGGCGGGTACATTTGTCTTTCCCACCACAAAGCACGGGAGATATTTGCAGAGCTGGAACTACTCAATCTAAAGCACAACTTCCCGGCAAGCTCCACTTTCGACCCTAGGAATTTCCTTCCTAGGGCCAAACTCGATCCAATCCACATTCCGCAGATCGAAGATATTTATATCGACCGTATCATGAGTCGAGCTCAGAAGGAAAGATCATTCCCACTTGGCCTTGGCTGAAATCATCCAGTACGGTGTAGCCATCATCCCAAAAGGTTATCAAATTGCTGATCAAGAAGTTGATCAGGTATATCTTGACACGGGTGGGGATGATTGGCCGTTTGCTGTGATCGACAGAAGTAAATCACCTCAAACGATAGAAGAAAGGGTCAAAGAAACTCTATGGAGAATAGAGAACTGGTGCAGGATGAATGGTCTCATCTACCTCGGAGTTGATTTCACCACATCTCCATTGGGCAACGCACCTTCCAGACCAAAACATCTGCCAAAGAGAAAAGGTAAAGACAAGGAGGGCGAGTCAAGCTCTGCCCAAGAAGAGACTCCTGAGAGTCCCCTTTCGCCATGCAAGAACAAGTTGTGACTCTGGTTTCTCCAGAGAAAGAAGCGGCCGAGGATGTTCCGATGGGCACATCCACTCAGGATGTTTCCACTATTACAACTGTTGAGGTGACTTCTATCCCTTTTCCCTCTCCTCCTTCCCCTCCTCGAGTGACCCAAGCGACCATTCCTTTGGTTGTGTCCTCTCCCCCATCTTCTATTGTTCCCCCTTCCTCATCGTCCATCTTCTCTTCTCTCGCGGAGCTGTTCCCCACCATTTCTTCCCTCATCTCTCAGCTCCCTTCCATTTCCATGTCTACCTCCCCTGCAGTATCTCTTCCTCCCGTGAGCACTTTCTCGGCCTCCCTCTCAATGCTGCCTCCAAGTGTCTCCACACATTTTCCTTCTACTACTACAGCTGCTCCCTTTTCTATTTCCGGCCCCTCTCCCATAAGTCCAGCATGGATCTCTCAGCACCTGAGCCAACAAAAGAGGAAAGTTCCCATCACACCGATGGACTTCTCCATCATCCCATCAAAGGGGGCCAAGAAGCAAAAGCCTATAACCCGCTTCTCTTAGAGTGCGTCAGGAGAGAGAGTAATGGAGATAGCATACCCCAATCCTTTAAAGGATAAAAAGGATATGTCTTTAATAGATTATACAGTGACCCAAGTCACAATGGGGACATCTTCATAAAGCCTTCAAGAGAGGCCCTATCTCAGATTGATGCCCTTTGCAAGAAGCTCCGGGAAGAAAAGGAAGAAAAGAGGTTGTTAAAGGAGTAAATAAATATCTTCTCCATGCCTTGCGAGAAAATGGGCAAAGTGCTTCTCCTACAACTACCGCCAAAACTCTGAGTCTCGAGCCAGATAAGATTAATGAATATGCCAAAATTGGTGAGTAGGGTATGGAAGTTTCCACCTGGAGGAGCCAAATCCTCAAGGAAAGTGAGGGAGTAATCACCAAGTTCACCAGTTTATATCAGAATATCAATCGGGCGAACAAAGAGCTCCAGCGATAGCAAGACCCATCTCCAAAGAGTTGGACCATGCCAGGATGCAAGCATGAGACCTTTCAAAACTACATGACTGTTCAGTCAAAGATCTGGTCAAGTTCGGCATCTTTGGTCACCCCAGAGCCCTCAACAAAATCCTTTCTACTCTGGATTACCGGGTCGATCAGTTGGAGTTCGTCCTAGAAAAGATTGACAAGATCAAGGAGGAAGCCCTGGATGCAATGCATCAAATGGAGCAAATTATCCTGAGAATGTCTCGAGCTTTCTCACTCCTTCTTTCACCTTAAGAAAGGTTGATGAAACTATTCGGATCTTCAAGGAGATCATTTCGCAAGGGCTGGGGCCAGAAGTCACTTTCGACACCGAATCCATCAACAACCTGCTGGCCTGTCGTGACTTCATTGGGTACCTGATAGAGGCAGAAAATGAATATTCCAAGCTCCCAGAAAATCTCACAGATGAGCGGGAGACTTGCGAGGCTATCAGTGATCGACACAAGGATCCTTCCCAGGATCAACTTCAACCCATGATCAGCAAGTTCATGGAATACCGTGCCCAGTTCCACATCTCGTCACCTAAGCAGCAGCAAAAGTAGGATACCCCCTTTCAGCCGTGGGACAACGATGAATAGTTTCATTCTTCCCGACCTTCTCCTTGTAATTATCTAAAGTATGTTGACACAAATGACGACATCATCCATGTTGCATCATGAGATGATGTCATCCACAAAGTTGTCAAAAGTCAACAAATGACTTTAGAATCTCTTGTAAGATATTTTTGTAATTAGGTGGTTGGTTTGTTTTTCCTTCTTTTCTTCTCTCCTTCTATATATACTTGAATACTTGTTGTATTCAAGTGTGGATACTTTTAGATGAGAAATAGAAGTAGGAAGAAAATATTTTGAACTTTTTGTAATGAAACGAATATTAATACAATATTTAGACTTTGTGCTGAATACATGTGTTTTACATCAGACCTTTCTTATGTTAGATCTATGTGATTGTTCTATTGAATCTACTTCTACTTTGTTGTCATTTATTCATTAGTATTGCTTTATTCGTCTATGCAAAGTAGGTTCGGCTCTGTATACTACCAACCCAAATCATAGACCTTCTGACCTTTCTGCTTTGGAATTCATTTCTTTTGTCCTTTCAGATATTTTCTATCTTTCCACCTCATTTCTTTCCCTTCTTTTAACAGTTGGAAATACCTCTACTGGGTTGAGATCCTAACCCCGAAGGTAAAATATTGTGAGACTTGCACAAGATTCCTGCTTTAGTAGAATAGCAATAAACTAGTTTCACTTTCTTTGACTCAAAGAGGGCTATACCCCCCGCACTGTTGGCTTTTCTTTCCATAGATCCGTCCACCCGATAGATTTTGAACCAACAATGCTAAAAGAGGGCGTAGTATGAAACCTCCACCTTGGGGGTCCAATAGGGCACATGCTCCACCTCGAGCATAATCGACAAGAATACGTCAACCGAAGAACCCATAAATATATATAAAAGGATCATTAGGTTCTATAGCATGAACTACCGTGGCACCTGGAGGAGTATTTTCTCAGTGGAGAGGATCAAGTAGTTGTTATGGGTGTGGTGTACATGGTCATCATTGGAGAGAGTTCCCTCAGAACCCTGCTAATTATGGTAAGGCACATGTTTCTGAGCCTATAGTTGGTAACAAGGCAAGAATCCATAAGATTTATGCTACTATCAAGAACCAATAGGTAGATCACGAGGAACATTGATCAAGACCATAGGTAATATTGGTGGTGTTTCTAACCCTATCTTATTAGATTCTATCTCTTTAGATTGTTTTATTTCTCTCGTAATTAGTATAACGATGCGGGCTTGTGGCATTTAGGTATGGCCTTAGTTGGGATGTTGAGATGGCTTCTAGAGGAAAATTCTTGCTGGAATCCTTAGTTAATGAGTGTTTAGTGGACCTATGACCCTTCACAATGAATTTGGATATTTGTATCCTTCCCTTGGGTTCATATGGAGTTATCTTGGGAATGGATTGGTTATCTACACACAGAGCTAGAGTTGATTGTTATAACAAGGTTATATCTTGTGCAGATGATTTGGGAGTGGAGTCGGTGATAGTTGGAGTTAGGAGACCCATCTCTATTCACACCATATCTGCTATGCAACTGAAGCAATGTGCGTGATGGGGTTGTCAGTTATATGCCATCACTATTAGTGATCGATTAGAGGATGAGGCTCATGGACCATCACATGATGACCACCCTATTTTTAGGAGTTTTCAGATGTTTTCCCTAGGGATTTTCTAGGGTTACTTCCCCCACGTGAGATATAATTTCATATTTATTTGGTTCCGGGAGTGGAGCCTATCTCATGCGCACCATATAAAATGACCAAACTTGAGATATGTGATCTCAAGTTGTAGGTGGAGGGCCTTCTTGAGAAATTCCTTATCAATCCTATTATATCTCATTGGGTGCACCAGTCATATTTTTGAAGAAGAAGGATGGATCTTTCCATTTTTGGGTGGACTAGAGACAATTTGAACAAAGTAACAATCAAGAAATGTTACCCCTTCCTCGCATAGATGTTTCCTTTGATCGGATGAAGGGGGCCACTATATTTTATAATATAGATATTAATTCAAGCTACCATCACCTGAGGATTGTGGGACGAAGATATCCACAAGACAAATTTCCACATGAGATATGACCACTATGAGTTCACAGTGGCACCCTTTGGTCTGACGAATGCCCCTGTAGTATTTATGAGTTTGATGAATGGGGTGGGGTATTAAGGACATTATTGGACCACTTCATTGTTTTGTTTCTTTATGACATTCTCGATATAATCATGTAAATGTGAGGTGCATGAGGAGCACCTTCACCGAGTTCTCGCAATGTCTTCGAGAGTAGAAGTTATATGGGAACCTAGTAAGTCGTGGATTTTTCCATTAATAGGTTCAAGACTTAGGTCACACTATTTATGGGGAAGGTATCACAATCAATCCTTCTTTGATTAGAGCTATTATCGATTGGCGATTCTAACCAATGTGACCTAGGTGTGCATTTTCATGGGATTGGAAAGTTATTATAGGAGATTTGTTTAGGACTTATCTCGTTTTGCACATCCCATCACTTCTCTTTAGTGTAAAGGGAAGAATTTTTTTGGTCAAATAGATGTGAGTAGGCTTTCATTAAAATGAAGGAATGCCTTATGAAAACACCGATTCTAGCAGTGCTAGATCCTTAAAGGGATTTGTTTGTGTGTATAGATGCTTCTTTAGCAAGATTAGGAGGTGTTTTGATGCAGGATGGTCATGTAGTAGCCTTTGAGTCTTGCAAAATCAAGGATTATGACCTCAATTATCCAACTCATGACCTTGATATTTGTAAATGGTGCATAATTTGGTGCGTTGGCATCATTTTCTTCTTGGTAGGAGGTTCATTCTCAAGATATACCATTTTAGCTTATGTCACCTCTTCACGCAGCCCAATCTAAACGCTCGTCAATGGCATTGGATTGATTTTCTATATGAGTAGGACATGGAGATAGAGCATGTGAAGGGGAAGGAGAATGTGGTTGTAGATGCTTTGAGTCAATGGAGAAACTTGGTTATGGCTACTTCGGTTAGTACGGACGTACTTACAAAGCAGGATTTTGCTACAACTTCCACATGACAACTTCTACCTTGCAGCTCTACAACAGGATTGAGTTTTAGAGACCCCTTAGGGGATTTTTTATGGATTTTCATGAGATTGGATGGACTTCTTAGACATATTGGCCAGATCTATGTACCTAGGGATGGAGGTTTAAGACAAGATATTTTGGTAGAGACTTATTGTGCACCTTATGCAGCCCATCCAGAGGTGAAGAAGATGCATGCCACTTTGAGACATGTAAACTATTAGAGAGGACTATGGAGAGATGTAGCTAGTTTAATGTCTCATTTTTAGAGTGACAAAGAGTGAAGGCCGAGCACCAGCATCCGCCTGGCCTTCTCTACTGTATGTTATACTCGAAGTGGAAATGGGACACCATTTCCATGGATTTCATAGTAGGGATACCGACGTCGAGATAACACCACGATGCCATCATGGTCACGGTGGATGGATTGGTGAATGTGGTTCATTTTTCTCTTGTCAATACCACCTACATAGATAATATAGTGGCATGAGTGTACTTAGATGATATTTTCAGATCGATAGGATTCTATGGATTATTATTTTTACTACAATCCCTTATATACCTCTCATTTTTACTACCATGTAGCATGCCCTTGGGATGAGTATAAAATTTGGTACAATATATCATCTAGAGACACATGGATAGAAAAATTGGGTGAGTCATATTTTAGAGGACATGCTTTAGATGTATGTCATGGACCATCAGTCGAGGTGGGAGGAGTATTTGTACTTGGTGGAGTTTTCTTATAATAACAACTTTCAAAGTTCTATTAGTATGTCTCCATTACAGAACTTTATGGTAGGGACTGTAAGACACCACTAAGTTGGTACAAATTGGAGGAAAAAGAATATCTTGGGATAAATTTGTTAAAGGACATGGAGTAGAAGGTTTTTAATGAGATACAGACTACATGAGGCATAAGATAGACAAAATAATATATAGATCGAGGAGAGTTTACCACATCTATGAGGTGGGCTTGAATGCACGTTTATTTGTGTCATACCTAATAAGATCCCTATCCATTATGGAAATGTCTCTAAGCTAGCTCCAAGATTTGTGGGTCCATTTGAGATCTTGTTGTAAATCGATCCCTTCATTTATCATCTAGCCTTACCACCCAAATTGTCTCACGTCCATGATGAATTTCATATTTATTTTCTTAAGAGATGCATTCTGATCCCTCTCATGTGTTTTATTAGACCACATTACAGGTATAGGAGAAAGGGTAGGTGATTGTGAAACTTGTGTACATTATACAACGTAAGATCATGGGCCTTGAGGCTGTGAGATTGATTTGGTGTGATTCCAATGGGATAGGTATGACGAGATTATAGCCACATGGGAGGATGTGAATTTTTGTGGGCCCAATTTCCACACCTATTTCAAGTGACTTCTAGGAGGAAGTAAAGTTTAAGGGGAGGGGATGTAGTGCCCACTCCTTTTCAAAACTCTTTCATTATGATATTATTACTATTGGATGGATAATTAGAAATTTTGATTATTATATCTTCATCAGTAGATGATAGACTATGTAGATATTTGGACTATTGACAAGATGTGATTTACATTTTGATTATGACACACTAGACGATGATAATGGACACACACACACACACACACACACACACACACACACACACACACACACACACACACACACACACACACACATGCACACACACACACATATCGTGGTATTATGATTTTATACTAACTTGTCATATTCTAGATGCATAGCCTATGTTGGAAGGTTTTGAGTAGAATTATGATTTTATGGATGTTAAAATCAAATTAAATTATATGATGATAGATGATAGAATTGTTAATTTTAGATGAAGATTATTGATTTCCATATGTATATTATTCTCGATGTTGTTGATGTGTAAGGCCAGAGAGGTATTATGTTTGTGTTGCAAGACATTTTATCACATACATCAAAAGGGGATAGGGGACCAACCATGGAAGGATTTCGGGTGTTGTGCAACATGGCCAAAATTTTACAACTTGTGTATAATGTTATGTTGTGTTGTTGCATGCTTTGTTAGGATGTTCCAATAAGGGGGTAACCTCATTGATGTGGCCATGGGTGTAATGTGTTTCCTTTCTTAAAATTTTTTGTTAGTTTGTTGTGCATGTGTTTAATTATTTGGGTAAATATTGCTAATTTTTTAATCTATTAGGGGTAAATAGTTTTAAGGGACTATACCTTGTTACAAAAAGTGCTTAAAAGATAGATAAAGTAGAAAAAACTAGTCCATAGTTTTGAAGAGACTACACCCTATTACAAAAAATCTCATGTTATCATTGAATAACAACACCCTCCTATTTTTCATGCCTGTGTGAATGAATAACCGATGTTTTTTGGTAACATTGGATCATATCTCAAGCTGTGGGACTTACGGGCTTGAGATGACCCTCTAGAGAAAGTTGGTTCTTTCTCCTAAACTACCTACCACAATCTACTCTAATGCAGGTAAAACTATCTATCTTTATCTAACTTTCCAAGGGACTAGGGAGAGAGAATGCATGAAAAAAAAACCTACACTAAAGTGGTGATACACCAGAAAAGGAGGGTTGTTGATCACAATCTCAACTGCCTGAAGTGAAGAGGGGTGAGCAATGGAGAGGATGGACAAGATGCATCACAAAACAAAGATAAATTTCACATAGAAAAACACTTCAAACCATTAGACACAGATCTCAAACCTACAATAGACATTAGAGATATGCACAATTATACCCGTAATGGTGAGAGGTAAGAAGAGACAATAAAATAAGTAAAGGATGGACAAAATGCATCACGAAACAAATTTTATTGCTCCATGAGTTCACACAAGTACATCATTAGTGAGAAAGGGTCAAGAAAATTCCATTACAAAGAAAAGAGTAGGATTAACCTCCACATTCAGCCATAGGGAAGAAAGAGAGAGGGGGCAAGAGAGAAAAATGACCAACTCTTTTACAAATGAGCCCAAGATTATAATTTATAGAATTGAGAAGGAGAGAGAGAATTGCAATCCCGGATTTGTCTTTTCAAATACTTGCAAATTGTCATAAATGAGTGTAATGGACGGTATTTTTCTTAAAAAGGCTCCCCATACTATCCCATAACTTGTAATAGTGAGATATGTCAGCCCTCGCTTCATTAATGCATCTCAGCTACCAAATAAATCACGTTATGAACTTTGTCAAGTTTTCTACAAAACCACCATCAAATTCACCTCAAATTATGAATTTCTTGATTTTTTTTCATCAGTCTTAGAGACACGATTCAAATGGTACCAATTTTGTGCATTTTCATTGATAAATACAAACATTACACTGACCTTATGAGTGCGGGTAGCTATTTTGGGGTCTTAGGCATTTATGTCATTTGACAGATGGGCATTTAATTTTTTTGGCTCTGTAGGGCCCTTATGTCCTAGACAAAACCTTCGATCCACTCTGCAAGCCTCTTATATAGTTGGAATTTTCAGCAAAATCTGGTCTTGGCATCCGCTTGTCCCGATGTTGACCGAGCCGTGAGGGTCATTGACCACTACTTCACTCACATCTCTTTGACTGCCTTAAAAAATCGACAAGTTAGGGTTTGGGTCCCAAATGTCCCATGCATACTTTTGATACGGACTACTTGAACTAAATTTGCCACACAACAAAGTAATGTGGCCATTTTGGCTTTAAGGGTCCCACCTATCCCAATGTCCCTTTGGACCACGTGGACCAAATATACCTAAATTTTCTGATTTGAACTACTGCGGTGATTTCGTGGATTTCAGTTTCGGGTCCCGGCTATCCCAATGTCCCATAGGCATATGCGAAAAAATATACCCGACTTTCTGATCGAACTACTCTGGCGATTTTAGGATTTTAGGTTTTGGGTCCCAAAGTTTGTCCCGATGTCCCGCATGGATCGTATGCTGTGGAATGATTTATCCAATTTTTTTGATTCCCTTTTAACTACGGTTTTTGTGGATTTCTGTTGGAACTTGATCTACGGATTTTCTACGGCTTTCCATGGCCTTTTTTGCGGCTTCCATGGATTTCTTTGTTGCTTTCTATGACTTTTTCTTCAATTTTTCACTAACTCCTTAGAATTTTCTTAGATTGGGGAGTTAGGAAAAATGAAGTAGAGTGCCTCAAAGCCACATTTTCTTGATTTTACTCAATTTTCTCAAATTTGGCCAAGAATTGAACTCCTTTCCCTCTAAAAACCCCAGGATCAACCATGAATCTCTCATCGCCCAAGTTTTTTTTTCTTTAGTTGTCCATTTTACCAAAGGAGGTAAAAATGGGTAACATATCCATAGCTAGATAACGCAATAAATACGTCAAGTTTGGATCAACATCCAAATTATATATGAATATCCAACTATAGTTATCTAAGGAACTATACAAAAGGATCAAAACAATGACAAAACGCAACACAGCAACATGAAAACAACATCATGACAATATCAAAATAGAAAACCGAGTAAGGACAATCCTCTTCACTTTCTCGCTTTTCCATTATTAATCCTTACCTTTTGTAGAGAGGTGAAGAGTGCCACGATAGTGACATGGGATGTGTTGGTGCTCAAATTAGTCTCGCCCCATGTGTCATTCAAATTCTTTAGTTTTGCGGTCTCTGTTGTGTTTTCTATCTCCCGTATTTATGCATGAAAAGTATGTCCTCCATTTGGTTTCCCTGATCGGTCCCTTCCTTGGTCAAGGATCACTTAAAGTTCTAGAATTTTTTTTTCGTTCCATTTTCCATATGAAAGACTCTGTCACTTGGGCGTAAAACTCGGTTGTTTCCTTTCCTTCCATTTTCCACAGCCACCTTTTGTTTTCCATGTCATTTTTTTATGAAATATCTATGGAAACGTGATTGATGATATGGCTTGGAGGATCACATTTGGGCCTTATATCATTTCCAAACTCCCTATTCGTGAAGAAAGATTCATTTCAGCCTCAAATGGTGATTCTCCTGCATTTTACGGTTTGGTGGTGTATTTTTCCCGTCAAATTTACATCTCAAAGCATCAGTGAAAACGTGACCCCTTTTTGGTTGGATATGGCTTGTGGGGCACTTTGAAAAATCTAAAGCTCACTTCAGACTCAAAGCTATTCCATGTGGAGGTTGGCACTCATTTGAAAATTCACCTTTTGGTTTGGCCTTGGAGTTGTGTTGGGGATACACGTGGAGATTTCCACTGCCTTCCAAGACTTTGACAAATATTTCATGCAACCAGTACATTTTTGGTGGACGATGCACATGTGGAGGGTAGGCACTCATTTGAGGATCTACGCCTTAGGGTTCCACCTTAACAATTGTGACAAGGAGACATGTGGAGGCTTCCGCCGGCTCCGCTTTGTACTTAAACTTTTCAAAGAAATTTTGAAATGCCTGGGACACATGGAGGGACCGCGCCTATTTGGGGACTGGCCCCTAAGTTTTATTTTGAAGAAGCACCAGGAGGACACTTGGAGGCTTCCGCTCACTCTTCCTTTGCTTGGACTTTTCAACAACCAAAGAAAAATATCTTAGACCCTAGACACATGATGTAATCCGATGAACCTTCAAGGTTTTTAACAAAATTTTCTAGAATGAGACACATGTTTATCCCACACTTGTTTGGGGTCTCTGGGTTTTGGGACCATCTCAAAATGCTCCATTGAGACAAGTGGAGGCTTCACTGGATCCTTTTACACTAAGACTTTTCACAGGCCAAAAGACTTTTTTGGGCCACCGGGCACGTGGAAGGATAGCACTTCTTTGGAAACATTCCCCTATACTTATCCTTTGTAGTTACGCGAAGGAAACATGTGGACGACTATGATATAAAGTAGAAAAGGTGCGTAATCAATGGTTCTTTGTGTATTGTGTCTCTTTTTCCGCCATTTTTTCTCCAAGACTCCTGGAGATGTGAATACACACTATTTTTCATCGTTCTTTGATGAAATTCCTTGTCATCTCTATTTGTAAAGTGCCATTTGATGGATTTGGAACTTAATTTGTGAGTCCAAGGATTGATAAGGCTGATATTTTTAAGTTGGAAATGCTCAAGCACTTACAAAAATGGGAATTGCCAAACGAGATGGATGCGAGATAGAGTTCAGAGAGGAAAGAAAGGGAAAAAGATGAAATGATGAAAGTTGTACGCATAAAAGATGAAAAGGTGTTGCCTCAAGAGAAAGAAGGATTACATGTCAGATCCATATATGCAGAGCCTCTAGAAAATGATTAAAAAGGGATTTATCACATGATAGAATCATAATGATTAGAAGGACTCCCAAAAATTTGTGGCATGGCATCCTAGTCATTAGTCGAGGGCCTAAGAAATGTGATCAGTTCACAATTGGTCCACCTGACAACTTTTGGATGTGAATTTGTTAAATGTCACTTTCTGAGGTAAATTGGTAGAAAGAAAAGGTCCCTCAAATATTATTCTCTTTTGGGGGAAATATGAGTGAGTGAAATGTATAAATGCAATGAGAATACTCTTGCAAATGGTCGGGGGTTAAATTCTTAAGAGAAAATTTGAGAAAGTCATCTTCCTAAGAGACTAATCCGAGATACCTGGTTAATTCCTTCTGTGTTAGATTTTCTATCATGTCAAGTTGGTTGTAGATGTATAGCCATTGATGAGCACTGAGATTTCTCTGGAATCTTTCCCCTGCTAATGAATCTAAGAAATTTTAAAATTAATTTGTGTTCAATCTCTAGCAATTTGTGTTTTCTTTGTTTCCGAATGTCTACAAATAGTTTCTTTCATTCCTATTGTAATATTATATTGAGATCTTTATGAAATCACACATGATCTCATCCCTTTGACAATTTAGCTGCATTTGTAATTTCATCTCAAGAAGAGCCTTCAGCACGTGATGAGATAAACAAATTTAAAACCACTCCACTTTCATTTGTTGATAAATATTGTCTATAAGTCTTTGGGTGTACCTTAGGCATGATTGATCAAAGATTTTGTTTTTAATTGAGTCTTATAACTCAAGCCTTCGTGCTAGATTCTCAAAGACTATGTGAAAACGTGCTGATTTGGGCCTCCATTGTAGCACACCTTACGTTGAAGGAACATCTTAACTATTCTAAAGCTTTCTGTTGTTGAGTTGTCCATTATTGTGAAGTTTCTTAGAGATATGGTATAATCAACTTTATCCTACTTAATCTCCCACAAAATTCATTGAAAAACCATGAATCCATCCTAAAATACCCTTGTTTTCCCTATATATCCACAAAGGAATAAAATCTATTCACTAAAATATGCGAACAATCAAAATTTCTAAATGTCCTTAGTAACCTTAGCCTTGTGTTGAAAGTATCTCCATCTCTTAGAAGTGACAACTCTTAAGAGTTAAATTATGGATTATTGACCATATTTTCCCAAGGTCTTGTTCATAAAATTTGTGCAAAAGAAGGATATCTCCATCTCCTTCATCAAATAGAGGTTACACTAAGGGTCCTCTCACCCTGGTTGAAGAGGCAGAACCTAAAGTAGTAAGGACAGGTCAAATCCTCTTAAAGGTGTTATCCATCTCGAAGAAATCTCGAGTGAGAAAGGGCCAATTAGATCTCATCCCTGGATACAAAATGACACACACAATGATCTATCTATATCTAATCTCCATGTCCAATCTATGTTGTTGCTCAACTTAGGAAATAAGGGATAAAATATGTGAAATAATCCCTCACAGTAGTGGGACTCTTTGAAGTATTTTACAGAAACTATATATGCAGTAAAATTATTACATATCTCAAATACAAGTGCTGAAACATCATTCAAGATTTGTAGAGAATATTTAACGTGGTTCACCCAATTTGGGCTACATCCACCAAGAATCACTTGCTCATATTTTAAGACAAGCCTTCACTCTCTAATACAATACCCAGATTTGATTTGGAGCTATGCTCAAAACAAACTCTAAAAATTCAAACCCGAATTCAAAACAAATCTATAATACATTTGTCTTTACATATATCATATGCATAATACCATATAAATAAAATGGCTTAAGCAATTTGATAGTAAAGGTTGTTTCAAGGTATCAAAACCAAGGAAAAAAAACCATGGAAGGTATGGAGAAACAATGGGAAAAGAGACCATTGGTGAAAAAACCATGTGCCCAAAAAAGTAGAATTACCCATAAGGGACCGTCCTTATTTTGTATTTGAAAATACATCCGAGTGTAACACATGGAAGGTGTACCAGAAATACTCTAACATGAAAATAGGCTACCACAAACCCTCATCATCATGTTGTTTCTCTTTAAGCTCAACTTCAAAAAAAGGAGAACAAATTTGATACTAACACTCATGATTGGCTATCCAAATGTTGTGCACAACATGTAAGGGACTCTTTCAAGTATTTTACAAATATAGTACATACAACCAGAGTTTGAGGAATACATCAATACACATGTTGTGTGCTAATAAATTTGCATCTTCTTCTGGATAGAGATCATGAATGATTTTAGAATGTAGTATGGTGATAAAATAGCAACTAGGTTTCTTTTATTAGAGTTTAAAAATATAATAAAGAATCCTAATGAATCAATGCATGATTTTAATACAATATTTAACAAAAATTAGGTAGACTACCTATTAATTTGAGGCCATGTGATGAATCATGTCTGATAAAGTATTCAGATGCATTTGATAAGAAAGTTGCTTACTATTTGAGGGATAAGAACCCTGGAACTTTGAGGCAGGCCTTTACCATGGCTCTGCAAATTGAGAACAACATTAAAGCAATTGGAAAACCTCCTAAGAGGGAGGGTGTTAAACTTATCAACCTTGACAAGCCTCAATCAAGTAAGGCTATGGATCTTGAGGAAGTTGTAAATACCTTGGCTGGGGTTGTTAAAGAAATCTCTTACAAGCTAGCTAGGGAAGAGAAAGGAATTGGAAAAGGTTATCAAGGTCAACATAGGCAATAAGGACAAGAAAGATTTACAAATCATCCTAGAAATGATCAGAGATATGATGACAGAGGTAAAGGACCCATGGGAGATAGAAAACCCCAAGCTAGGGAGAATAGAGTAGTGCCTGATCCTCTAAATGCCAGAGTTGTTGTTGAAGAGACAAATCGAATGGATTGGTGTGAAAAATGCTTCTTAACCCACCCGCCATGTGAAATAGATCGTCAAGTTGAAGAAGCTAATGATGATGATAACACTGATGATGATGCATGCATGGTGGACTATTCTACAAGCTCATAGCAAGGAGCAACTTCAAATGAGGTAATTAGTGCAAGAAATGTTGCAAGTTTTTGGGACTCAATTCACTGGGTACCTCTTCTTCCTCCTGCTCCCTGCTTTAGAAATAGATATTGTACAAGCACTTTAACTTCCTAATAATGATTTTAGTACCTAACATCTCTAATTATTAAGAATCACGATGGAGGAATCCCATCATAAGAGGATAAATAACTATTAATGAATGTCATTGTTCCCTAAGAAAAGGAGTATAACACAAGAAGTAAAGCTATCAAAGGGGCGAGCCTCAAGTCAAACCAAATACCCCAGTTCTCACCAATGTCCTAAAATAGGCCCAAAGTGAAAGATGCACATATGGAAAAGGCCTTGTTGTCTTAAGTAGAACTGGTGTTCCCACCCATGCCAAAAATGTGAAAAATCTTGTGCCATCTAATGAGTTTTTATATGTTTCTCTAAATGATGCTTTGCCCAAATAAATTCCCTATGACATTTCCCAAGTCTTGAGTCAGATCAATATTTTTGTCCTAATTGTTGAACCGCTTAGGATTCTGAGCACAAGAAAAGTGATTTTGTGTATTTGGGATTAGAGATAGGAATGCCCAAGGAAGAAATATAAATAATGTAACCACTCCTTCTACAACCATTGTAGACCTATAAAACCAACCAACATTGGAGGAGATAGGTGAACCACCTGAAGTTTACTTGGGAACATCTTTGGTTGAGTCTCAATTATATGTTGATCCATTTTTACAACATTGATTATTAAAGACAGACTATTGCACAATTGTATGTTTGATTCGAGAGCATCCTGCAATATTATGCCTCTAGTAATTCATGAATGAATTGAATATTTAAGTGAAAAAAGCTTATGGTAAGTGTAATGTAATATATTTTAGAGAGGTTCTGTTGTAGGATGTGTAAAAGTTTTGGTGGTACAACTTATAGCTTATCCAGGGTAAGAACTTGAAACTTGATGTTTTTATTGTTGATTTCCCTACCAAATGGGGCATGTTGTTATCAAGAAAGTGGGATGAAAAGTGTTGGTTGAAGTATTTTGATGGATATGTCTTTTCCAACATTCCAATTCAACGAAACCTTGTAAATTTGTGTGGAGAGAAAAAGATGTTGCACCTAGTTGAAGATCCCAATAATGCTTCTTATGAAGTGTGTATGTATGCTGATAAATTTTTGGGGTTTGTTGATGGAAAAGAGCATAAGATTGATCAGTGTAAATGTATTGAACAAGTAGGTTTACCTTAGACCTTGTTATTTGATGGAGCTTGTTCCAATTTTGGAAATGGTGTTGCCATTTTTCGATTTCTCGGAGCCAAGAAGAGTTTATCTTTTCTTTCAAACTTAACTTTGAATACACTAACAACATTGCTGAATATGAAGCATCATTATTAGGCTTGAGAATTGCATGGTAATATGGTATAAAGGATATCATTTTCAAAGGGGATTCAAAACTGATTGTCAAGCAAATTAGAAAATTTTATGCTACTGAAAATCGAGAGAATGAAAAAATACAAGCATGTGGTCTTGGATTTGATTGAAATGTTTGACTCTTTTAATATTATGCACCATGATAGAAAGTATAATGTTGTTGCAAACAAGTTAGTAGTGTTATGATCTAGATTTGGGAATTGTACAATGCCTTTATTTTGTGAGTATGATGTTGAAATACTAATAAGACCATTTGTCCCCGATAATGTTATAAATTGGAAAATGTTTGATGATGCCCAGGTGAAAAAATTTCTACATAACCAAGGCAAGTTTGCTGACCAAAATAGAGCTTGGGAACCAATGGTGTGTGTTGCCGAAGGAAAGGAAAATTTATTTGGCAAAGACATCATCCAACTGAAGACAAACATGATTCCCAGAGGTTTGGTGCCACTTGAGTCAAACTTTGATAATGCTGATTTCATTATTAAAAGGATTATGTTGGTTTTAAGAGATGTGGAAGAGCACGACACTGGGCATAAAGGAAAAACCATGTAAACTCTTGTTAAGAAGTAATATCAACAGGAAGAGAAGAAGTCTTATGTTAATTGCTAAAGAAATATCAAGAGGCTGCGTAGCTTGGTCTTACTCGAGTTGAAGGCTTACAGGGAATATTTGTTCCAACATGAAATTCCTCTTGAATCTAATGCCAAGACTTTCGGGAAAAAAAGAGGCCCATCAATATGCTCCTTTCTTTGAAGATGCAAAAAGAAATGAAGAATTTGAGGGATGGAGGGATCATTCAGCCCACAAGGTACTCATCTTGGGTTACAAACCTAGTGCCTATTAAAAAAAAGAATGGTGATATAAGGTTGTGTGTAGACTTATGGAACTTGAATAAAGCATCATTGAAAGATAATTACCCTCTTCCAAACATGGAGAATATGGTACGATTGGCAATAGGTTCTAAATTGTTATCCACCACTGGATTGTTTCTCTGGCTATAATCAAGTTGTTGTGAAGGATTTAGAAAGGATAAAGACTACCTTTACCACTCCTTGGGAACTTACGTCTATGCCAGGATGCCTTTTGGCTTAATGAATTCTAGAGAAACTTTCAAAGAGTAATGTATGTAGCATTTTCTGGTTATATTAATGACTTTATTGTTGTTTATAAAGATGATGTAAGCTGTGTTTTCCATAAAAATAAATGATCACTTGCAACACTTAGATAGAATGTTGTTAAGGTTTAGAGAGTATGGCATATCATTGAATCCCAAGAAGTGTCATTTTGGAGTGCAAAATGCAAAGATTCTTTGTCACATTATATCAAAATAAGGGGTCATGATTGATCCGATAGAGTGGAAGCCATCAACGAGGTTCCAATTCAAAGAACTAAGAAGGGATTTCAGTCCCTCTTTGGAAAAATAAACTTTATTAGAATATTTGTGTCTAAATTTCTTTGAGTGACCATCCCCATTACTAGCATGCTGAATAAGGACCAAGTTATCAAATGGGAAGAAGCTTCCATTTAAGATTTCAATGGGATCAAGGAAGCACTAAAGCATGCCCCTGTTTTGGCAGCTCCAAATTTCAAGAAGCCTTTTCAATTGTTTTCTTTTGCTTCAAAAACACCATTGCATCTGTCTTATTATAGAAGGATGATGAAGGGGATGAGAGACCAATTTCCTTTTTCAGTAAGGCATTACAAGGAGCTAAGTTGAAATACACCATCATGGAGAAGCAAGCATTTTCCTTGGTGAAAGCAACAAAGGTTTCAGACCCTACATCTTGAGCTCTAGAGTTGTTGCTTATGTTCCCCACACCATGGTGAAAGACATCTTATCAGAGATGGAGGTCTCAAGAAAAAGATGTAGATGGGTGAACAAGTTGCAGGAATATGACATGGATATCCAAACCATGAAATTGGTAAGAGGTTTGGGCCTAACTAAGCTTATGGCTATGAGAAACTTGCAAACTATTGAGGTGAATGAAGTAGAAGGAGAAAATGGTTGATGTCCTTGAAAATTTTGTAAGCTCTGAATGGTACAAGGATATAATATTTTATCTCAGACATCTATGCTGCCCTGAATATTTGAGTAAAAATCAGAAAAGAGCTCTTAAGTTAGCCTCTCAAAAATATGCCAATACTGATTTTGGGTTAGCTTGGAAGAACCCAAAGGAGTGCTCTTAAGGTGTATTTCTGAGGATGAAGCCCCAAAGGTAATTTATGATCTCCATGGAGGAGTTTGTGGGGGACATATTTTTGGAAGAGTTACAACATATAAAATCTTGATGGCTTGTTATTGGTGGTCTACTCTCTTCAAGGATACAACTCTATTGGTTAGGAAATGTGAAAGTTTCCTAGTGTTTTTCTCGAAGAATGAAATATTTAGATCCCTTCCTTTGCATCCTGTGTCAGTTAAAGCCCCATTTAAGCAATGGTGAATGGATTTCATTGGAGAAATTTTTGATCCTTCCAGTGCTGGTCATAAATGGATTCTTGTAGCCACTGATTATTTCACTAAGTGGGTGGAAGCAATCCCCACCAAGAAGGCAACACACCAAGTTATCATGGACTTCATGTTGAATCAAATCATATGTAGATTTGGAGTACCAGTTAAGATTGTTGCTAATAATGCCATGAGTTTTAGAGCCAAACCTTTGGTGGCAATGTGCAAAGAGTATGGAATAAATTTGAAATATTCTTCTAACTGTAATCCCCAAGGAAATGGAAAAGTTGAGTTCAACAATAAAAACTTGTTGAAGATCATTAGAAGAACCTTGGAGCTGAACAAAAGGAAGTGGGGTGAGAAACTGAAGTTTGTTGTTTGGGCTAACAAAATCATTGTCAAAAGAGCTACTGGTAAGATCCCATTTGAGTTGGTATATGGAACTCAAGCTTTTTCCCCTTCATTTACAATTTTCTTCATTTCAGTTTGTTCAACAAATTGAAGATCAAGAAGTTAGTCCATATGATGCTCAATCAATCAGATTATTGAGTTAGATGAAGAAAGAAGGGCATCCCATTAGCGGCATGTGAAGTTCAAAGAAAAGTTAAAGAAGTTATTTGACAAGAAGGTGACTCCAAGAGCTTTCAACATTGGGGATCTTGTGCTTTTATGGGATAGCAGACATGAAGATAAGGGAAAGCATGGTAAATTTGATGCATTTGGATGGGTCCTCATTCAATTGATATTCGAATTGGTGAAAATACCTTCTTCCTAAAATAATTAGATGGGGGCTGCTTGAATTTCCTATTAATGGAAGGCATTTAAAACATTTCCTTGATTGATTTCTCAGAATCAAGGTATACTCCATTGTATAGTGTATAGTTCTTTGTTTTTGTTTTGATTTTGTGTTTTTGTTCATTTTGGTCCTTGGTGACCTAGTTTTGTTGGTTTCTCGGTTCATTTTTTGGAGGATGGTTATGGTTTCTCTACTCTGCAAGCTTATTCTTTGACTCCATTGCCCAATGGTATTTTTTTATGCACTTGGTCTACTATTTGTTCTTATAGCAGTCACATGGAGTTCCCATCCCCGAGCCAAAGCCAATGTTGGTGCTCAAATTACTCTTGCCCCATTTGTCATTGAAATTCTTTAGTTTACGGGCTCTGTTGTGTTTTCTATCTCCTTGTATTGATGCATGAAAAATATATCCTCCATTTGGTTTCCATGATTAGTCCCTTCCTTGGTCGAGGATCACTTAAAGGTCAAAAAAATCGTTCCTCTATCCATATGATAGAGCTCAGAATTTGGGCATAAAACTGGGGTTTTCCTTTCCTTCCATTTTCCACACCATGTTTTGTTGTCCCTGTCATTTTTGTCCCAAATATCTATGGAAACGTGATTGGATGTGGCTTAGAGGATCACATTTGGGCCTTATATCATTTCCAAACTCTCTGTCCGTGAAGAAAGATTCATTTCTAAGCTCAAATGGTGATTCTCCTACATTTTACAGTTTGATGGGTGTATTTTTCCCCATCAAATTTACATCTCAACATCAGTAGAAATGTGGCCCTTTTTGGTTAGATGTGGCTTGGTGGGGAACTTTAAAAACTCTAAGGCTCACTTCAAACTCAAAGCTTGTCCACGTGGAGGGCCGGCACTCATTTGAAAATTCACCTTTTGGTTTGGCCTTGGAGTTACACCGGGAGACACGTGGAGATTTTCACTACATTTCCCAGACTTAGAAAAATATTCATGCAGCCAGTATAGTTTTAGTGGACCATGGACACGTGGAAGGATGATGCCCATTTGAGGATCCGCCTCAGGGTCCAACCTTAACAATTGTGACAGGGAAACATGTGGAGGCTTCTACTGGCTCCACTCTGTACTTAAACTTTTCAAATAAATTTTGAAAGGCATGGGACACGTGGAGGGACCATGCCTATTTGGGGACCGGCCCCTAAGTTTTATTTCGAAGAAGCGTGAGGAGGAAACTTGGAGGATTCTTCTCACTCTTCCCTTTGCTTGACTTTTCAATGGCCAAAGAAAAATGTCTCAAACCTTAAAACACATCGAACCTTAAAGTTTTTTAACAAACTCTACCGGAATGAGACATGTGTTGAGCCCACACTTGTTTGGGGTCTCTTCTTTTGGGGACCATCTCAAAATGTGCCATTGAGACACGTGGAGGCTTTCACTGGCTCCTTTTTACACTAAGACTTTTCAAAGGCCAAAAGATGTTTTTGGGCCCTGGGCAAGTGGAAGGCCAACACTTGTTTGGAAACTTGCCCCTATACTTCTCCTTTATAGTTGCACCTTGGAAACACGTGGACGGCTAGGATATAAAGTAGAAAAGGGGCAGAGTCAATGGCATGCTATGTATTGCGTCTATTGTTTTTGCAATTTTTGTCCAAGACTCCTGGAGACACGAATATGCATTGTTTTTCATCATTCTTTGATGAAATTCCTTGTCATCTCTATTTGTAAAGTGCCATTTGATGGATTCGGAACTTAATTTATGAGTCCAAGGATTGTTAAGGTTGATATTTTTAAGTTGGAATTGCTCAGGCACTTGTAAAAATGGGAATTACTAGAGGAGATGGATACAAGACAGAGTTAAAACAAAAGAAAGGGAAAAGGATGAAATGATTAAATTTTGTTATCATCGGGAGAAAAAGATGTTGATCGATTTCTAGTTTGATCACTCTAAGCATCCGAAGTGATTGGATAACATGGGTATATCTCCAAGTTGTCAGGACTTGATACTTGAGATAGACCTTATTAAAAGGGGGTTTTCTCACATGCTCCTAAACTACTTGCCACAATCTACTCTAATGCAGAGAAACTAGTTATTCTAACCTAAAATTCCAAGGTCGAGAGAGAGAATGCATAAAATGAAAGCCTACACTAAAGGTGATACACTTTTGAAAAAGATGTGAGAGTAATTCCAAATGTGTCAAATACTGAATCAAAATGCACAAGAAGAGGTGATGTCACTTCACCATATCCAAAGAAATGCATTTTTGGGGAAAATATTCCAAGAGTTACAATAATAATAAATTCAATGAGAATACTCTTAGAACATAATAAATAGAGAAACTTGTAGTGGGCAATAAGAATGCAAGAAACACTAAGAGGGAAGATATATTAATTCTTTCGATATTTTATTTTCTGATATGTCAAGTTGGTTCAATCTATTACAAGATAAGGGCACTCGGATCACCATGCAAGGAGTCCACTACAAGGTTGCTGCAAATCTAAGCAATTTTGAAATTAATTTTGACAGAGCTGTTTATCTCTAAAAACTCTCCCCCTTTGAATGAGCTAAAACACTTCATTTTATACAAAATGACAGGAAAAGAGAAGTGAAATGGAAATCCTGAATCTCATCCTTTGACCACTTTAGAGGCATTAAATTTGGAATGGGCAAACATTACTGGAAAAGGCTCCCAAATGTCCCAAAACAGAGAAGGAATGATGACCATGCCTTTAAAGATTCCCACTACCAAATAAGTCTTGTTTTGAACCGGCCACGTTTTCTTAAAAACTCAATCAATTTTTGATCAAATCTGGAATTTCTTGATTGCTGTGCATCGGGCTCGGAACCACAATTCCAATGTACCAATTTTGTGCGATTTCTTGAGAAATGCAAAAGTTATGGATCTGGGCCTGGACCATTAAAGCACACCTTCTCGACGGGAAAGAGCATTCTTCGACTAGAGCCGAACACGTTTCTCTTAATTTAAATATATCTACCCTTATTAAAATTAAGAAATCTAGTTTTAATCAACTTTAGGGCGTCGTGCTTAATTCCCAGAAAGTCAAATTTTATCAAAATCGGAGCTCCATCAAAAGTTGTTTTCCTGAAGTTCCACAAAGGTCAAATGTTGATTTTCTCCTCTCGCCGGCCATTTCAAGATTTCATTAATGTCCCTTTGTCCCATTAGCCTTTTGGTGCTGAAATTTCTCCATTTTTAGATGTGACAACTTTTCGCCCGAGTTAAATTTGGAGTATGGGACATAATTTCCTAAGGTTTTCTTCATAAAATTTGTCCCAAGAAAAGTATCTCATTTCTCCTTCATCAAACAAAGGTTACCCAAGGGTCCATTTCTTTTGGATCACCCTGGTTAAAGAGGCACAACCTAAAGTGGTGAGTCCCGCTTGTCCCAAAGGCACCCTTGAAGGTGTTATCGATTTATCTCTATCGAATCCGAATTTGAGCCCGCCGCTACTTTGATCCCATTTTTTCCCTGCACACACAATGATTGTGCTGATTTTCTAAGCTCGGCATTTCCAATCTATGCCCCAAACGTTGCGTAGGTGACCTTGAAAGGAGACTTAGCAAATTTTCACGATTTTTCTGGATCAACCTATTTGGAAGAACCCTTTTGTCGCATTTTTTGTGAACTTACTCTCTTTCTTGGTGGGGAGTTAGACAAAATGAGGGGGACCTATGTCATGACCTTTCACTCGAATCAACATAATATGTTGGGATTAAAGAATTTTTAGATATGTTATCAAAATTACCTTGAGGGTGTTTTGGATAACAATTTGGGCGACTAACGGGGTCATATCCAGATGAAGAATTAAGCCGCTTGTATATTTAAATAATTTGATCATTATCCTTTTTGATATTTCTCATCTGATCCGAAATTTGAAAACCGTGTCTCTTAGCCATGAACATTCGTTGAGATATGGTTTTCTTATGACCTGCTTTAAATTCTTTTCAGAGCTTGATGATTGAGAAACATGCACATACTAGAAGTGATAGACATGTGCTGGAAGCACTTAGGGAAATAAAAACTACTTTAACAATAGAGACTCAATTTGCATAAGCACTTAGAGGAATGGAAAATCTAAATTAATATTTACTGAGGATGAGAAGCTATCTTTCTAGTAAAGAAGGTTTTGAGATAGATTCCATATTCCTTTGATCAGTAATTCTTCACCATCCAACTTAGGTATGGAAAGCATTGCTACCTTTGCATTCGAATGATCATGTTGTGAAAGGAAATGATGGCATCAACTTGGAGTGAGGGTTTGGTGCATGATGGTGGCATCCCACTTCGAGTAAATCTCAGTTTGAATATCCCTGGCCTTAGCTTTCTTGAACAAAACTTTTTTGACCAATGTTTATCCTTTTCTATGAAAGCTAACATGAAAATTTCTTCTAATTCCATTAGCTCGCATACTTGATTTCCATAGGTTTAAACTCAACTGACTCACAATCTTGGAGTTCCAAAGTGGAAACTCAAGCGATTCATAGTGTAGAAGCGCTTCTTTCCCGTTAAAGGCTTGAATGGAGAGCACGTAGATCTCTTGGGTGTGATCCTAAGCCCATAGAGCTGATTTGACTTTGTATGCCAAGAATTCTTTGATTTTCATCCAGAGTCCTCCCGATGATTCTTAGAAGGTTATGTAGACTCTAAGATAAGGCCATTCCTTGAGCGTAATAGTTTGATGAATGAGATAACACACTCACCATCTTCTCTTGTTTTTTTACAGCCCACTCCACCATCTCACATAATTCTTAGGTGATCTTTGTTCAAGAAATTCCAATGCATTATCGATATGATCGGGGCACCAAGGTTCGTGACCCTATCCCTTTGTAAGATATTAGATTCATTTGCCTCCTTAGGGTCATCCACTTGGTGAAATAGTCCTTCCAAGAATCCACTTGTGGCCTTGACTTGAATTTGGATTGATGACTACCAATGAAGTTTTCCCACTGCATGAATGGTGATCCGCGAAATGGACGGATGTTTCAAAATGCTCAAAACCTTTCTTTCCCGTGAAGAATGCACATTTTTGCATTTCTTGACCCATGAGTAAAATCATTGAACAAATTTTTTGGGACAAATTAGCCTTAATTCGGATGATAAGGACTCCAAAATTTGTGGCATAGCATCCTAGTCATTAGTGAGGGCCTAAGAAATGTGATTAGTTCATAATTGGTCACTCATGTAGCTTTTGGATGTGAATTTATTAAATGTCACTTTTCGAATCAAATTGGTAAGAAGCAAAGGTCCCTCGAATATTCTTATCTTTTGGGGGAAAATTTGAGTGAGTTAAATGTATAAATGCAATGAGAATACTTTACAAATGGTCTGGGGTTAAATTCTAAGATAAAATGAAAGTCATCTTCCTAAGAGACTTCCGAGATACCGGTTAACTCTTTCTATGTTATATTTTCTATCGTGTCAAGTTGGTTGCAAATGTATAGCCATTGAGAGCACCGAGATTTCTCTGAAGCATTCCCGTTGATGAATCTAAGCAATTTTGAAATTAATTTTTGTTTAATCTCTAGCAAAATAGTCGATTTGTTTGAATGTATAAAATTAGTTTCTTTCATTCCTATTACAATATTACATTAAAATCTTTGTGAAATCACACAGACCTCATCCCTTTGAAAATTTAGTGGCATTTGCAATTTCATCTCAAGAATAGCCTTTATCCTGTGATGAGATAAACAAATTTAAAACCACTCCTATCAATGCTCATTTTTTGTTCATAAAGATTTTGTAAGTCTTGGTATACCAACAAGTATATGATTGATGGGATATTTTGGTGTTTAATTGAGTCTTCTAACTTGAGCCTTTGTGCTATATTCTTAAATACTATGTGAAAACAGATGTGGGCCTCATTAAAGCACACCTTCTGGTCAAGGAACGCCTTAACTATTCTCAAGCTTTTTCGTTGTTGATTTGTCCATTTTTGTGAAGTTTCTGAGATCTAGTATAATCAATTCTATCTTACTTAATCTCCCACAAAAATCATTCAAAACCATTAATCCATCCTAAGGTACCCTTTTTTCCCTAGGTATATCCACAAAGGTAAAAATATATATTCACTAAAATATGTAGAACAATCAAGATTTCTTAATGTCTTGAAACCTTAGCCTTTGTTGAAAGTATCTCCATCTTTTAGATGTGACAACTCTTAAGAGTTAAATTATGGAGTATTGACATAATTTCCTAAGGTTTTCTTCATAAAATTTGTTAAAATAAGGATATCTCGGTCCTCCATCAAACAAAGGTTACACTAAGGGTCCTCTTGGGGTTAAAGAGGCACAACCTAAAGTGGTTACAGTCAAATCTCTTGAAGGTGTTATCCATATCTCCACAAATTTGAGTGAGAAATGGCTAGTTAGATCTCATCCCCATCTATAAAATGACACACACAATGATATCTATCTCTAAGCTCCATTTCCAATCTATGTTATTGCTCGGCTTGGAAAGGAGAACAATTTTGGATACAAATAGGAAGAACACTTTTAAATTAGTTTGTGAGAGAATAAATTCTTGTATTGGTCCCAACTCCTAAATGGTAGCAGAATGTCACCGAGCACACATACACTTTTTATATGTTGCTCCATGAATTTTAGATATACTTAAGCATAAAAATGGTTTAGTCATGTCTTCCTTTTACATTTCCTAGTATGTTATCCAAGTGAGTTAATCTTCTTGTATATTTCAATAATTTGATCATTATCCTGCTTGGGGTCATTTTGCATCTTCCTTTTTCCTTCTCTCTTACAGGGATACTTGAGATATTATTTCAAAACCCCAACCTCCTTTTCTAGTTTTTCAATTATATTGAGAAGGAATTATTCCCTTTTAAAAGAAGAACTAATTGGAATGCTAGTGTTAAGCATATTTTTGCAGACTCAATTTGTTTTCTCCTAGTAAAGGATTATTTGGGAGGGGAAGGGATGATTAAAGGGGTAAAGAAGGTTTTTGGTTTTTATTTTCCTTCGATCGAAGTAGTGGTGGAGCATAGAGCCTAGGTATGGGGGAGCAAGGACGGTGGATATTGAATGATGTTGTGAAAGGAAATGGTGGTGAAGCAAAAAAATGAGGCCTTGGTGAATGGGGTGGCATGAGTGATGTTTTGAAACTCAAGAACAAAGCATTTCAAGGAGTTTAAAATATAATGTGGAAAGCTAACATGAAAATTCTTCCAAAATGATTTAGAAAAACCAAATGTTTAAGAGGAACTGTCACATATCTTCCTTCCAAAGTGACATTTTTGTGAAATTCATCCATGTAATTTCATTAAAGGGATCTGAATGGAGGTGAAATTTATTCTTGCACTAACAAACTTGAGATTCTATTTGTCGACTAGGAATTTATTGGGTTCAATTTTTTTGTCCACCCACTTACTGAAGAATATGGCACATTCTAAGATAAGCCTTGTCATCTCAACAATAAGCTCTTCAGTGAATTTAATGTTGATCTCACCATCTTCTACTGTTCTTTGATTTCACCCATCCACAAATTGAATAAGATATTTCATGATCGTGACCTGCATATTTTCAATGAGGTTTGAGACCCCACCCATTTGTAGATAAGTCCATAGGGTCACATCATCCTTCCAAGTCGAGTTGTAGGTGGGTTTAGTTTGGCATTGATCTCTACCCATTTTTCCACTGTTGTTTCTTTGGTTCCCAATGGTAATGTTTCTTCCTCAAAATCACTTCTTAACAAAGTGCCTTTGCATACCTAGAAAGTGTGCGAAGGTCTGAGTGATATTATTAGCCTTTGTAAGGAGATAATCACTCTCAAAATAGCAAAGGACTTCTTAATGATGGTTTTGATTTCATATTTATCCTTGATGATGTCATTATGTACCTTGTTAGGGAGAATGTCATCACTAAACCAAGTTTGCATGTTATTACTAACTCCATAGTTAGCAAGACTATCTCGCCACTTTGTTGCCTTCATGATAGGAGTGGATGATTTGGTAGTTTGTAAAGGATTTACAAATCTCAATAGATTCATAAATGAAATCCCTAATGGTCCAACTAGGGGGTTGTGCTTGATTTAAAATGATTTATTATGTTTAAAGAGTCCCCTTCAATTATAATATTAGAGATATTGCAATCTCTTGCAAGCCTGATCCCCCATAATGTTGCTAAGGCTTCAAAATAGTGGTTTGTTTGGTGGCCCATTTTTCTAGAAAATGCAGCAACAAGATAGCCTTTGTGATCCCTAATCACCCCACCTCCTCTTGATGCCCTTGGATTTCCTTTAGATGCTCCATCAAAATTCAACTTGTACCATAAGTTGGGTGGCTGAATCCAATGAACTAATGATCTGTCAATGCTATTTTGATCATTCCTATGTGAATTTTCAGTATCAATCTTCCAAGCAACAAGTATAGGTTCTTCATCCTTGGGGTATGGTCTATTTTTTGGAGGCCTAAACCTTTCAATGTTATCTTTTACAACAATAACAATTTCCTTAAAGATCTTGTTGCATACATGTCTCTGTTCCCTCAAGATTTTTCCAATCCTCATTTTCCAAAATCTCCAAATGGTATGATGAGGAAAGAAAAAATTCCATAATCTTCTTATCATGAAATGTTTATATGGTGGATCCCATTACTCCTAGGTATGCAAGAAGGTATTTAGGAAGAGTCCAATGCGGATCAAAATTTGAAATGTTTAGACTCTAGACCTTTGAGGCATATTCACAATGCAAAAGAAGATGTTTGATGTCTTCAGCCTCTTTTTTGCACATGCAACACATGTTAGGCATAATGAAACCCTTTTTAATTAGGTTATCATTAGTGAGAATCTTTCCTTTTAAAACTAGCCATATAAAGAAATTAACTTTGGGGTTAACTCAGGCATCCAAATTTTACTCTAGTTTATATCACATTGAATATTTTCAAAAAAATGCATTGTAGCCCAATTTGATAGTATAGTCCCCATCAAAAGAATCAACCCATATAAGCTCATCCTTGGAATCCTTTTGATTAAGAGGAATGAGTGCAAGCTATGTTGCAGAGAGGAGACAACAAGTTTTAAATTTTCCTTATCCACTTTGAGTTGCTTCCAAGTTCTCTTGTTTCCATCCAAGTCTATGTAATCTTTTACTTTATTCCCATATTTCTCACTTAGACTGTCTTTGATGGAGCCAAATTTTTCACTCATCCTGAAATCAGTCCAATTGTCTTGCCAAAAATGTATATCCTAACCATTTCCTACTTTCCATCTATAACCTTTAGCAAGGATGTGCCTGATTTGAAGCAAGTTGTTCCAAAAATGGATCCATTGGGAAGTTATTCTTTAAAAAGAAAATAATTCATATGTTTAAGCCCTTCTTGATACCAATGAGTTATGTCCAAGGTATTTTTTCTTCTAGTAGTCTCCAACCAAGTTTGGAAATTAAAGAAACATTCATCTTCTTGATATCCTTTATACCCAGGCCACCAATCTTTTTGGGTGTACAAACCTGATCCCAAACAACTAAATGGTACTTGAATATTTCTTCAATTCCATGCCATAGAAAATTCTTTTGAATTCTTTCAATGCTATCAACAATTGTTGTTGGGATGTTATACATAGACATTATATATATGGGCAAGTTTTGTATTGTGCTTTTGATTAACAAGCATTTTCCGTCACTAGAGAGAATAACACCTTTCCATCTAGCCATTTTTTTGTGAAATCTATCTAACAATGACATTCCAAACAACATTTGAGACTTTATTAGTGCTTGAAGGTAAGCCTAGATAGGTATTAGGTAGAGAGTTGATGTTACACCCCAAAATAAGTGTAATTATTTTTTGTCTATCTAAAGGAGTATTGAAAAAATACACCAAACATTTTTCAAAGTTGACTTGATGGCAGTAAGCTGCTTTAGAATTCGAGAATAGTCTCTATTGATTTATCCTCAAGAATGAAGCCATCAGGAGTTAGAAAAAATTGTGTCACGCAAATTAGTGATTTGAAGTTTATGGTTGGTGGAAGTAGGTTTGAACCTTTTTAGCATGCTAGTATTCAAGCCTTAGTTATGAATATACATGTTATCAACCATTATTATTTGAAGCAAGGGGGATTTGAGAACCCTTGTCTTATACCCCTACAACCGAAAATAATCCCACTAGAGTTCCATTAACAACAATTAAAAATATTGAAGTGGTGATGTAAGCACTGAATGCTTTTTCTAAATTTGCTCTTAAAACCATATTTTGACAAGACCTTATCTAAAAAAAATTCCAAGAATCTATATCAAAGGCCTTACGCATGCCCAAATTTATTGCAATACCTACTCTTTTACTTTTATCCATGGAGTGTATGTTTTCATGAACCATGATTACTCCATCTTGAATAATCCTTCCTTTTATAATGCCAAGATAAATGTTTTTAACTTGTTCAAGTGCAGATCAACATCACGGGGAGGACACAAAGGTTACAACTAACTTTTCAAACAACCTGACACAACTATGACCACATAGGCAACACGGAACATCCAACACCCATCAAGGACAATTTTGTTTTTTCTGAAAAGTCACCACAAGGTTACAATACAAGGCAATTCAACGCAACCCACTGTGAACATCTTCTTAAGGTTATTTATTTTATTAAAACACACCCTTCAAACTTTATCTTACGTTCTAGGAGATTCAAGTTTGATTTGAGAAAATTCTTCTTACAAGGGTTAGAATCCTTTCTTTTACACTTAGAGACATTAGGCTTGGGTAAAAATTTCTGAAAGAGGATCATCTTTAATGTGAAAATTATTGGATTGATCAGTTATTAGGTTAACACTAGAAGGGAGGTGGGGTGAACCAATCCCCACAAGATTATCTTAAACCAACACAAGATACAAAATCTTGATTTAGCGACAAGGCAAGCGTAAGGTCCAACTGAAGTGGAGTGCCATAAGGTTTCAGAACTACAACCTCCTTGTGCAAGAATCAACTATTAACCATGCTTAAGAGAAGATTACAATATATTATGGCAAGATTTAAAGTGAGAAGGTCAATTTATTTCATCATCATGATCTCTTTAGTTATTAACCGGTCTTTTAATGAGACTTAAGAGTTCAATTGGATTTGGGTAAAAACTTCATTTAGCATTCTCTTGATTAAGTTTGCTAAAGGATGCACAAGGGGTTCCCAAAATGGAAGCATTAGACTTAAAATGTTCTTGTTCAAACTCCCCTACTAACTAAGACATAACTATAACCCCAAAACCAACAATGATTTCATTTTTTCTTAGAATACTTATCATTTCACAACCAAGACAATAAATTTTAATTCATAGCTTAAGGTTAGCAAGGGTAGATTCTTTTACATCATTAGATAAACACTTTCTTTCCAATTAAAGACTCTTAATTTTATCAACCAAGTACAACTTCATTATTATCTTCTTTATTTATTCATCTATGTATTCATCTTATTTTATCTTTGATTATCTTTAGAAAAAGGGATTTCCAATCCACTAAAATATGCCTAGAATAACATTGATACCAATACCATGGAGGGTTACTAAACCAAGCAAGTCTTATGACCCGAAAGAAGAAATTATTGTTATTTAACGAGAACACAAAACACGGTTATAAAATTTCCATTCAACATGGCACAAGAACCAAAGGAGTCAAGAGATTGGATTTAACTTTGGGTAAGAACAAGAAGGTAACAATGTGGTGCCCACTAAAAACAACCCACTTGAGACCCAAGAATAACCTAGGATTAGTTAGGAAAAATTATGGAATAATTTTTTTTGTTGTTGTTTAAAAGAGTCTACAACCAGGTTACAAGACAACAGTTGTCGCAAGCAAGTTTCAAAGCCAATATACTATTAATAGCTTATATTTTTATTAATATGACAATTATAAAAGATCACAAGGTCGAACTTAGGGTTAGATTAATCAATTAGGTTAAGAGGGTAATTTCTCACTATACCACTTTCTAATAGGATTAAAATATTCAACTTAATTTTTCTCAAAATTAATGCACTCAAAAATTTCCAAAAATATTCCCATTAGATAGGAAATTTCCTCACCTTTCTGTTGATATAAATAAGTCCTCCTAACTCCTCATATTTCTCAAGTTAGGGGCCGCAGACCTTGGGAGGAAAATTTTCCAAAGAGCGGGTCTTGCAGGGCCTAGGGGAGAAAATTTTCCATGTGTAGGCCTACGGGCCACGAGAGGAAATTTTTCCCATGCGCAGGCCTGTGGGCCACAAGAAGAAATTTTTTTCCGTGTGTGGCTTGCCACCATGGGAAGAAATTTTTCCTTTGCACGAGCCACGGGCTGTGGGAAGAAAAATTTCCCCAAAGGCATTCGGGTCGGTGGAGTAGGGGGAGGAAAGTTGGATTCTTGGCACTTGGGGAAAAAGCACACTTTTCCCCATGAACCCGCAGGCATTTCGGCATGGCGGGACTCCATGCCGAAAATGATATTATACCCGGCCGCAAGGGACATGTGGCACGTTCTAAGCCAACGTGGGGAAGCGGGTTAGTGGGGACAAATAGGCATTTTTTCCTTAAGGGTTAAAAAGGCACATGGGATTAAAATCCATCCACGCCTTCCGTCTATGCCTCATGACACCACGTGTAGATGTTCATTAGTTGCGGATCAGTGGGTCGGTGGGGAGATTTGGGAAAAGTTAACTTTTGAAGCGTAAATCTTGGGACACTCTGCGCCTCCACCGATGCGTCATGGGGACACATAACATCCATTTGTTAGTTGTGGGTCAGCGGGCTTGCAGGAGAAGTTAGGAAAATTTACCAAAATTTTCTTTTGAAGTGCTAAGGTAAAAAGATATATGCCTCCACCAATGCCTCTCTAAGCCACATGTTAGTAAATGATTAGCTATGGCTGGTGGGGACATGGGGAAAACTTAGAAATTTTCCCAAAAAAATTATTAATTAAATTTAACAGTTAGAAAATTTTTGAAGCCAAAATGAAGTGAAAACTTCAGAAGGCCATAACTTTTGATTGGAAACTCGGTTTTTGGAAAACAAGGACTTTTTGGAAAGCTCTCGATGTCCTCTATGCACATAAATCATTAATATTTCATTTTGATAATGTTTAAGGGGTCAATTTCATGAAAACGATCTACATGCTTTTAAAAGGAAAACTGGTAAATTTTAACTTATAAAATTTTAATCAATTGATCTTCTTCCTCTCTCAACATGTCAATTAAACATGGAGAATTGTTCTTAGATGGATTTAGGATGGATTTGGAAGGTAATTTTGTTTGATTGACTCCCAATAAGAAAAAATACAATTTTGACAAGTAAAAACGATAACAAAACGGTTTGAGCCCGATTTTGCTAAGTTTCCTAAGAAATTTCTTAAGTTTTTTTGTCCAATTAAATTTTTTAGGGCATACTACTTCAATTTAATCATTTAATTTGTTATTTCCTTGTTGCAGGTTCAAACTGTGCATTTTGGATAAAGTATTTACTAGTTTGAAAATATAAAACAGAGATCAAATTTTAAAGGATCTATTTGCCATTTTCATCTTCCAAGTATTAGAATTCATTCCAATTCTAATCTAATACATTTAGTTGATTCAAATCAAACTATTCAAAACCAAAATGCAATTTTGATTTCCAATTTTACACTTTTCAAAAGAAAGAGTTTTGTATTTTCCTCACACACATTTCTTCCTTTCAAACAGAGATTTCAAATACATTTCAAACTCATATTTTAAACAAAGTAGTTCCAATCATGGAAAAGAATGCAAATTTTATTCAAAAGACAAGATTTCCTTCTTTTACAACTTCTCTTTTGTTGATTTTCATAATACAATATACAAAATACATCTCTTTCTTTCAAAATAGAAATAGAGTATATATCTCTCCTTTACATTTCAAAATTACAACTTTCATATTCAATACAACATATTTCCATTACAAAACATATACGAGTTCATCCACTTCAAGTGGGAAAGGTTACAATAAGATTTCTTTTCAACAAGGGACTGTCAAACTGTTTTCTTTTCTTTTTTTCCTTTGCTCCAGAACAACAACATGTAGTTTTATCATTCTTCCAATTCTGATCACAACAAGAGCAGGGGAAAGGCAACACTCTCCACCTAACCAAGACATCCAATGACAAAGAGAAGCCATCCTTCTTCATTGGCCCCCGAGCCCCAACCACAATGCAATAAAAGATGTGTTTCAACTCATGGCAACAACAGATTCCACAAACACACATGCAAATTTCACATTTAAAACATAGTCCAAAACAAAATGTAGTTTGCAACTACATTAAAAATATTAAAAACAACACTAAGGCGTTCATCAAGCAAGCCAAAGGAGAAAGAAACTATGGGGATGCTACTTATGCCTCCCAAAGGGGAAATGAGTATCATCACCTAATTTCAAACCACCAAAATATAGTATATCAAAGCCCGACATTCCCTTATGCCTCCCAAGTACCCCTTATTCCTCACATTTCCTTATGCCTCCCCAACCTCTTATGGCACCCCATAACGAGTAAAGAAATGCAAGCTATTTCTTTGTAAGGTGGAACCCAAATCCCAACTCCCTCCTCACTTATACCTCCCCAAGACACTTGTGCCTCCCACAAAATGAACCCCATAGTCTTCTCCTACACCATACCTAGGCCATCTACCCAATATCCCACAAACATGCCAAAACATTCACAACAATAACAATTTCATAAACAAAAAGAAGCATTACAAGAGCCAAGCTCCTACCTCTCCATGATGGAGTTGTTCCGAGTTCCAAAATAGAAAGCTTTATCCCAATGCAAGCAACCCAAATCAGCCAAGCACAAGCATGCAAAAATCTCCCAAAAACTTCTCCAAAGCAAGAGCTCTAAAACAACAAAAGAATTCACCCCAAAAGGAGTTTCCCAAAAGTGAAGCAACCCAAAACAAGGCAAGCAATTTAAATTTTATAGAAGAGGGAAGAGAAGAGGATGAGGTGGATCCATGTAGGATGCCACATCACACATCCTCAACCTCAACCCAAAATTCAACTTCATTCTCCAATGCATAATAAATAGGTGGGTGAATAATATGATAGTTTACTTACATACTCAAATCCAACCCACACCCCAAAGGACTGAAATTAAACCTATGTAAGAAAAGTGCAATTAAAAATTACAATTTGTCCTCTCAAAAAAGCATTATAAAAATCTAATTTTAACCCCTAAACCATAGGTATGGTTGGTAAGTAAATTTAAGAGGTATGGGACAAGTTTAACTTGTCCCACAAGCCTCCAAAATCAGCCTCCAAGGACAATTTTGAATTTCTAAGAAGGTGGAGTGTTTCACACTCAAAATTTAACTTACACATCACTTACATATTACTTACACATTCTTACAACACTTTAAATCATAACCAACAACAATATTAATTACATTCTCATGATATCTTTTAATTAATTAACTTAACAACATGATTACTCACAATATTAACACCACATTAATTAAATAATGAAAGGGGTAAGTGCACCACATAAAACACATGAAAACATTAAACAAAAGAACCAAATAAATAAATACACATAACCCCTTGGTCACATTTAAAGGTGACCCCCCCATGGGAATCCCTAACAAAACAACCACACACAAACAATACAAGTTGCCATGGTGACCTTGTTGAATTCATCTAGAATTCCAATGTGGTTGGTCTCCAATCCCCCGATGTTTGTTGTGATATTTTAAATCAAAACACAAATACCTCCTTCGGCCTCGTGGCCATATCAAAACATCCAAAATAATATAAATAAAATTCTAAAATCATCTAGATATATGAATCACAACAACATCCAAGCAACCAACAAGATCATTTACAATTTTACTCAACAACTATATCATCATCAAATAATTTCCATTTCTAGGTCTACTCACAATATCCAAATATCACATGTCTAAACAACATCCATAATATAACCATGTCAATCAGTATATCAACATCAATATCCAAAATGTCTCTAATAATCATCATGCATCATAATTGAATCAAGGTCAACAATAATCCATGATCTAACATCTAACATCACACTATAATAAAGTCCATAATAATGTCCATAATATAATCATGTCAAACAATATCATGGTTAGTATAAAAGGTGTCAAAGGGAAGTGGGCACTACAAACAAAATAAGCCAAGTCATGATACAAATTTTTCATGACTGTAAATGATATTACCAAAAGAATACTCATAACAAGGTCAAGATTGAATATTATTTCTCACAAAGGTAATTACAAGTTTAACTACAAAAGAACAAGACAACTTTATTTCACAATTACCGAACAATCCAAGGCAAGAGGCCTTCCAAACTCCATTACAAGCACCAATGCAATAATTACAACACATTTGAATTTTGTACAAGGAACCACATAAAACAAATCGATGAAACCTTTACAAATATTTCCTTTATCTACTCGCATAAGCCATCTGCACAAGTATTAACTTGAGTCAGTTCGTGAGAACTGAGCATGATAAGAGCTACAACATAAGACATTGTGTTGTTACCTAACTGTTTTATAGAAATAAAACCATTGTTAAAGAAACAACCCCGAAACAGGTTAAAATTTTGTGAAAAGACTTTCCAGTAAAACAATAAGGAAAAAGAAATCTCATAGATCCAACAAGGAGTAGTATTTAAATATGATCTCATCAATTCAATCCTGTTGAGTCTATTTCAAACACCAATATGCACTTTTACCAATTGCTAATCATCTAAACATGGGTATTTAGGAAGGAAGGAATTCATATGTCCTATACTAACCTTATCCTTCCAAGTCAAATCACAACCCAAGTCCCTCAACTAAACATATTCTAACTTTTCAAGAAGAAGCACAAGTCTTGAACAACTACCATTCTCTAATCAAGTATAGAAATGTTTATTCAAAATTTTGTGACTGGAAGCACTGAAAGATAAACCAAAATCTAAATACATTTCATCAACTACTATACTATTTTAGGGCCCAATGCAGAGTCAAAAATGGGATTGATCCAGAACAAGCTCCTACACTAAGGTGAGGAAGACTTCACATCAGTGAACAAGACCAGATAAATTACATATGAAGCTTTCAAGGTAAGGGTGATTAAGTAGACTACTCAAAATCTATCATGCCAACAATGGAAAAGAAATCACTAATACTCATTAGACAACAATTTCCTATAAAATAAGTCAATAATTTCAACCCTACTAATTTCATCGGTGTGTTCGTTATGAGAGTCATTTCCAATACGATGATATTTAAAACTACAACCATATTTTAAAGGGAGGAATTAAATTAAAAAAGAAAAGAAAAGAACTCCTAATCATTCTTCAACAATCTCCGTCAATTCAATCATGCCATAAGTTTTCCACTATACTACAATCCACATCCTATCAGACTATCTACATGAAGTTGTATACAATCACAAATGGCTTAACATGAATGGAAATTTTGTCACCTATGTCCCTTCAAAGAAAGTCCCTGTCATGATCTAAATATTGATGCCATGAAAGAAAGGAAATAGTTCCACAAGAATTAAATGTACTTACTAAGCATGCCTACAAGAGGTCTATTCTAGCATTGACAAGACACAACAACATAAGGATAGGGAACTCCAGAAAGGTCCGCCAAGATATTGAAATCAAGAGTCCACCAAATCAACTCATACTAATATAGTCAAGATGAGAGAGAGAGAATTATAACGCAACATGCACTTCAAGTGATCAAACTACGATTGAATACACAAGAAAATTCCTACATAAGTCTAAGGAATCAAGGACACAACAGTTCTAATCAACAAAATCATAGAATACATCCTTCTTCGATAAAAATTAGGATCCAAGTTATAAGGATAAAATTGTTTCCTTTAACAATAATTACAAGAAGTTCATAGTTTAAAATCACACACAATAACCCCACGCAAAGAGATATTTTCATGAAAAGCAAAGTTCATTTAATAAAACATTTAGATAAAAGTAGAAGAATTAAGGTGTAGGGCTTATCATGCCTGAAATTTGCTTCCACCATTGCATAGACACCTCACCGACCAACAACAACACTCAACGGGTTGAAACTCCTCTTTCTAATGGTCATGGACTTGAACTCCATTACTATCCATGTTTAGCAGACAAAGGAGCTTCCAGCTTTTTTTATTTTTTTATTATTTAAAGTGACATCTGTTAGAAAGAGCCGAGGCTCAAAGACCACCATGACTACTGATACAAGAATACACAAACTGGGTCTAATGGAAATGCCCGGGAATTCAAAAGGAAACAAATTTGACAGTGGAAGGCCAAACTCCAAAACCTTAAAAATGTACTCCCAACCCGCGTCAAAATGGGGCATAGAGAAGACATGATATCCATCTCAGCACAAGGGGGAAACAAATCTATCAAATGGAGTCGAAGGTACCTCAAGGGCCACGTAAGCAAAAAGTGGGAGTAACACAAGGCAAGTAAACTGCTTGACAAAACGCCTCAAAGAGATGTGGTTTCAAGGGATGTCATCTTTGCAGAATAAGCAAAGAAATTTCTTCCAAAAGCAAAAACATGTGTCAAATAAGACTGGCTTCTTCCTACCAACAATCACACGGCTTATACTAGAAGGAGCTTTGATTAAAGGTATGGACATCCTCCCCAAACAAGGAGAAAGGAACTCTCCCATCATTCCAAAGTGCCAGGAGGAAGTTATGAAAACACATTGAAAGGAATTGATTTAAACGACTTCTCCCCCAACCCAGAAAACAAGAAACCTCTCTCCTCATACGCAGCAAAGGAAAAAAGAAGCACTCAAAGGATGAACGGAGAAGAAAAAGATAAAAAGAGCAGAGAGAACAAAACCACCAACAAATGCATCTAAAAGAGAAAAAGACCAGCGAGATTCAACGCCCTTCAAAACAAGGCATAAGTCTCGCAATAAAACAAGCACGAAACAAAGTCCACATGACCGCTTCTCTCGGTGCTTCAAGATGGTGGGACAATAATCCAATGCATGAGTCTTCATCAATATCATTTAATGAATGGTAGGAGGCCACCAAACACCATCCCCTCATGAGCACTTATCCAAGATCCTTTGCAAAAGGAGACAAGCCAACATCCAAATAACAATAAATTTCACTTGATGACAAGCCCATGACAAACAAGTCGTCAATGGTGGTGGGGGTGGTAGGTGGTAGTTTGAAAAATTTGGGCACAAAAAATAATCCCCCCACCAAAGCTTGTGCCACACACACACAACCTCCCTATGCATGCACATGACGAAACCAAAGAAGATGGGAACCCAACACCCACGCCAACCAAGCAGGTAAAAAATACACACATTGGCATGATGGAGAGTAGAAAAAATCATATTTTCCTTTAATTAAACGATTAAAACACACACGAGTAGGCCTAATCATCCCAGGGAAGAAGACAAGGGGTTGACATTCGAATGCGAACACGGGTCAATGACCGTCCATGGCGCCATGATGGGGTAACCCTTTCCTCAAAGCCGCGAAAGCGAGGTCCGGTCTATAGTACGATCGAAATGAAACAACCAAAAGAACTAATATAGAGACAATTAATAAAAAATATCAACGATAGTCGACAACAAGGTAAAAATAATAATACTATAAAATAAAGGTCGATCGACAATTAAATAAAAAAATATCATTACTATCATTATTATCATTATATATAAATATACATATATATATATATATATATATATATATATATATATATATATATATATATATATATATATATATATATATATATATAATCATTATTCACATTAATAATGACCAATGTTCAAGCTTAAACAATGTGACATCAAGATCTTCTTTAACATGTTAAAATACGGATGACGCCGTCAGGAAATTGAATGTAAAACATTGACCATGACACAAGCAAGCATGACATAGAGGGGGAAAGATGATTATTCTCTGTGACAAAGGCGAAGCCCACCAATGATTGACGGAAGCACAACGACGTTCCACGCTTGGCAACATGGTCGCCAAAGAAGGAACATGTGTAACATCGAAAGGTGGCATCGTAACCTATATTGATTAGAACCTATAATTATAATCAATGATTATATTGTTATTATAATAGTAATAGTCTATAATTCGCTTAAATCCTTCATTCTCTATCAAGACACAACTAGTAAAAAGAGTAGAGTGTCAAGGATATTTCCTTTTGTTTGGGCATCACGACAATGTTACCGAAGGCAATAATGATGGACATGCTTTGTGTTGTGGGATCAGTGCTCCTTGAGATTGCTTCTACGACACCGCAAACATTATGTGTCTTACCATGCATATCAGACATACCTCTTTAGTAAATCTTGAAATTTCTTTGATGAGGGTCTAGTGCAACTTGGAATTGATTATATGACTCCACAAACATGATATAGCTTATAACTCACATCAGACGTACCTCTTCATTACATCTTAAAATTGTTTTGACGACTCTACAAAACCTCTAATTTAACTATGAATAAAACACTAGACCTCATTTTAATACTACTACTAATATATGGATGACCGTAAATACCATGCACAAATGTGCTGGTCCTACATTCTACACCAATGGGAAAATCCAATTTCCAAACAGTTTTTATTTATTAATTATAAGATAGATCCATTTTGTAGGCATCACCACGTTTGTGTGTACTGGAAAAGGATTTCCCTAAAATATTAACAACTTAACAAAAATATATATTCCACACACCTCAATAAATCATTCACCATGGATACGCTATACATGACATAAAAAACTTAGCCAAAGCCGAGCTCATTTTTCTTACGTCACTACAGTTATTGGCCCTCTTTCCTGCATATGAAGGTATCTAAAAATCAAAGCACAACCCAACTATTAACAAGTGGCTATAAATTATTGGCTTATATAGCAATGAATGGATTGATTTAACAAAATAATTAGAAATTTTGAAATAGACCTAGGTTGCATCTCAAACTGTGTTAAAGCTCTCTACGGTCAATGTTCGGAGGGCATTAAGCGCGATAAAGCATGCTTTAGCCCTCCATGTGTGGTGGTTAGTAGACATCTCGGTAGAGTCATTTTCCAGGCCAATATTCCGATGATACTCTCGATTTCAGATTTCAGACTTCGGATTTTCTGATTTTCAGTACTTATAGAATTTCAGTACTAATATCTCTTTTTCTTGTGGGGGTAGGAAATGAGATATTAGTGTAACCTTTTCGCCGATTTATCGTTTTTCAAGATTTTAACGTTTTGTTACACTTAGCTTACGTAAGTGCATCTAGAAGCCATTACTTGTCCAGTTTGCGAGAAAACACAAATGCGCCGGCCTCCCACTACTTTCTCCACGTATTACTTCCAGATGATTCCATCTAGAAGCTCAGTATCACCTTCGTCTTTTAAAAAAAAAAAGAGTCCCTCTGTCTTACGTTTCTTCTGAGTTCAATATCCTATATTCTTCTATATATCACGTCTTCTTTCGTCAATCCAAACCAATCCTTCCAAATTATTAATCGAAAATTGGAAATCCCATTTCCTGCTATAATGGAGTGTAGTGCATCCACTGGTATTTTACATAGGTCTTGTGTTATGAACAAGATTGCTTCTGCTGGAATTCCCCGCATAAAAATTGTTGTGAAACCAATTAAGCAGGATGCAGTGAGAAGAAGAGGTGGAATTATTCGGGCATCGCAATCGGAATACGCTCGCCCACTTCGTTATTCCTCATCCTCATCATTCTATGATGTGCTCTCTGTCTCTGCTAATGTGAGTGAGCGAGAAATAAAGAGCGCATATCGTCGGATGGCTCTTAAATACCATCCTGACGTCTGCCCGTCTTCAGATAAAGAAGAATGCACCTCAAAATTCCTTCAAGTTCAGCAGGCGTATGATACACTCTCCGACCCCTCCCTTCGCGAGGATTACGATTGGAGTCTTCAAAACAGGATGAAATTAGGGGAGAACGAGGGAGGGTTTGACCACAGTAATAATTATGTGTGGGAAGCTCAGATAATGGAGTTGATACGAAGAAGATCGAGTGGTATTAAGAATTCGTCATCGTGGGGAAGTACGATGAGAAGCAGAAACCAACAGACGGCTACTGCTGCTGCGTCTCGATGATGGTACCTTCATTTCCTGCCATCTGCTTAGCTTCTCCTCTGTTTTCATTTGCAAGAGGGAAAATGCGACCAAGATCAGGTCATTATCCACTCTGCCTGCAAAAGATCTGGTGGGTCATCATCCACAGCATCTGTCAAAGATCGGGTCATTGGGTACCGCTGAGCATAAACACAGAGAGATCCGGATTGAATTTTGCACGAATGTATCCAAAGTTTTTATCTGGGGATTATATGGATCTCTATAGTCGGCACAAATAGGAGACTAAACATAGCCATCACCATACCACCTCCAAATGTTGGTTTGTTCTGAAAATTGTGCGAGTACTTCATCTGATTGTAATGAGATCGACACATGGACAGTTTTATTGTAAGGTGACAGTTTTCCTTTGCGGATTATATGAATTGCTAAATGCCAAGTAGTGTAATTACTTGACAGTATGTTCTTTTGAAATAACACAGCTGGGATTCCTCCATTTGATTACAATTTCTTTCTGATATCGAAATGATAGTTTCATTGTAATGTAAAAGTATAACATATGTTCGCACTACTTTTTAATGATATTGGAGTTTGCCAACTGTCACGCCTTCAAGTAACATTTTGCGTCGCTTTTGGATAACCATAATCCATTGACATGAAAGTGATTATACATTATTCACATTTTATGAAACCATTTAGGAAACCGATCAATTCTTTTATTAATTTGTTATGGCATTACACCACCGTACAAACATGGTATACGGAATGAAGATTAAACCCAAAATCACTTTTCTGAATCCCCATGAATTAGTACATAGGTCATGGATTTGGATCTATTAAGTAAGGAGGTATTTCGTTAAGGTCCATATTGTCATTATTGGGTATCAATCATTGATATGTATTGTTTGGGTCTCTCGTGTATTAACCAATTGTATGCGGGGCCAAATTAAGGTTTTAGAGCGCCCTAGGCGCACTCGGAGCGTACGTCCCCCCACCCTCCCCTACACCCTCTCGGGACCAGCAACCATCAATTTACTACATTTGGAATACTATTATACTCCATTTGCAATACCTTTCTGCCCCATCATTTTTTTGTATACTTGCTTGCACATAGACAAATTTCTGCCATGTTTAGCTGCTTTCACTTCTACAAGATTAAAAGTGAGATAAAAACAATATATCATCGAACTGTGGCTGGAAATTGTGACAGACTATTGGCCATTTTTTTTGTGATTTTAACCATATATTATAGGAGGAAAATTTTTAAAACCATAGACAATGACAGGAAGAAAATTTTGAAAACCATAATTTTTTTTAAATTGTGGATATAAAAACACAATACCTATATATATATATATATATATATATATATATATATATATATATATATAGACTATAGATAAATCTATAAAAATTATTGGAATTTACAGCCATGGGCCACCTAAAAGAGCTAAGCGTTAGCAGTCAGTGAGTTTTGATTTGACAGGAAAAAATAATATGAAATTCCATACCTATTTAGGATAATATCCAGCCGTCCATGGTCTTTTATAGTTAAATCTACGGCCACCTTCACGTCCTTTTCTATGCTCACATCACAGTGGATGTACGTCTCCTTTGGTGAAAGTTATTCTGATACTTTTTTGCCAAGTTCATCGGAAATGTCGCAGAATAATGACTTTGGCTCCATGTTTTGTGAAGAGATGAACAATAGCTTCTCCAATGCTTGTTGATCCCCCGTGATGATTGCAACTTTTCCTTCCAATCTATATTTTACACAACAAAGCAAATTTTGAGACAAAAACTAGATGACCTAATAAATACAACAACATTGCCTGATAATGCAGGAAAAGATAAAAATCTAAGCGAATATTGTTTCCTAACAAAAATTGCTTCCACTGTATCTGCCATTGTCGAACCAACTAAAACTTTATGTAGCTAAAAAAATAGAGACGGAAAAGTGTTTAGAATTGGGATGAATGAATGGGTCTTGCACTAGTTCCCTTTATATCGATAGGAGTTTGATTCAAGTGTTCAAATTTAAATGTGGTAGAGCCGATCGCCTACTAAGTGACTCGAAATTTGTAATAAATTTGTAAAACATAGCACCCCTCCCTATTGTGCGCCCTAGGCAACTGCCTTGGTTGCCCAGAGCATAACAGTGCCTATGATTGTATGTAGTCTTGAGTACTATTTAGATACTTATATGCGAGCTTAACCAAATAAATATGGAAAAACAAACTTTACCCATCTTAACATTTGTAATTTCTTACATATTCTAATGTTTCACATAGTTTCCTTAATTTAGGTAGATTTTTTTTTATAACTAGCAATTGCACATGAATTGTAAAATACACCAAGCAAATGACAATATCTTATTTGTTGGAGTTGTAATTTTGAGTGATATATATATATATATATATATAATTTATTTCTTTATGGAGAGGAGAGACGAATATAATACAACTACAAAATTTGACGAAAACTACCTCCCATTTTATCGTGAAGGATGTCCATACCCTACTCCAAAACTCTTATCTTACCTAAATGTTATGGGCATGCTTTGGATAAAATCCAAGTGAACCATTTTGATTTAATGAAATAGGAAGAGATAATCAAGTTTTTCTTTAGTGTCCAAAATATACACCTAACAAATCTCCATCAAATACAATAATGAATGAAGGAAACAAATATTAGCATCTTATAGAACTAAAAAAATCCTGCAATAAGCAATAATGTAGAGAATATTATGATATTTCTTATAATTAATTTGATCTCGGGTCAATTAACTTGTAAATGTAAGTCCACACCAAAACACCAAACGGGGTGCTTGATAAAACACTTACAAATTTGCATGACATATGATAACCTCTCTTAAGCGGAGGTTGTAGACTTGCATGGCATAAACATGCCAATTACAAAAATTATCTATTATCGTGTTCATCATAGTAATATTAACTATGCCTTGTAGTTGTGGGTCTTAATTAGATGGAGACCTATTGCATTGCAATGGAAATGACATAAAGTAATGATAAAATGTGAAGTTGATATTGTTGGTGATGATAATGTTGATGATTAATGGCGGCCAAGTGAAAGCGTTGTGAGTAGACATGAAGTGCATGCATTCTATGAAAAGTGTGACATCTCAAGACGACCCTCGAGTTCAAAGTTCCATTCGCAGAAGCAACACCAGGTTAAAAATATCAAAATGTCATTGAAAAGAGAAGATGACACCGACGTTGTCGTGTGGGATCCGATTAACCATACAAAAAAATTCAAAGAATTCTGGATAACAATGAGTATCGTGGAGTCTGGACACAAGTAACAATTGCTTGGATTTTTTTCGCTTTTATTTGCATGGACAGGTAGTGCTCGCACCTCAAAATATAGCACATGCACACACGAAATCTTATAAAACTTTCCAATTATACATCCACATTCTTCATTTTATCCTAACTTGACTTCGATCTTTTTATCTTAGCACCGATAATGTCAATGAAAAATACATACCTTACCCTTTTCTGACATAAATTATTGATTCCATCGCCATAAAATGCACTCAAATCCCGGAAAACGTGAAAAAATACGCAACAAAATTCATACGATTTCTAACCTCGGGTGGAAAATTGAAACATAGCAAATTCCAGTGCAGAAACACTAAAACTTGAACTAAAAAACCCTTATCGTGCACATTAGGCGTGTTATATGTACACAATTTGAGGAACAATTTGACGATTCAATACATTATACAACCAAACCAGTCACAATAATGTATACAATTATACACGATTGATTGATTCTCTCATTTACCAAAGGTAGGAAGGCAGAAGGACTAGCGCGACAGATCACCTATCAACGGAAGTGTGACCACTTTTTTATGTTTTATGTTTCCAACAATTATTTATGTGCGTATCAGAATTATCCCACCGGATATATAATAGAAATTCATTTTAGTGAAGATGTTATATAGAGTAGAATTATTTTTTACAATGGATCACCTTGTTGAACTGCTTTATACCTGATATGGTGTTCTCAATGCCATACATTCTTCAGGGGTTTCATAAGTGAAGTGGTGATATGGCCACGAAACATATATTTTACTTACTAATTATGTAGACTTAATATGTAAAGGTTTTCATCATTTCTATTGATTGGTTTTGACTTTAAATGATTCTATGGATAAATCTCCAAAATATTATTAGCGTGGATGCATTCATGTTTTTATATGCATCCTATATTTAGTTTAATTACTTCTATATTCAAATTATCTCTCACTCTAAACATTCTCATTCATTTAAACAATAATAATTGTTGTCCCACTAACATAAAAATTCTAATATACTATAATTTTATATCAAAAATATAATACCATAATTGAAATTAAAAACAATAATATATTTTTAATGTTTAAAACATTAAAATTTATTTAAAACAAATTAATATTACTTCATTTTTTAAAAAATAAACTATATACTTTCCTACGTTTTATTATGGAATACGTATTAAAAATATACTCATACACTAAACATAGAAAAACTATATATATCAAATTTGAAATTACCAAAATTTTTAAAAAAATTATAATTAAAATATAGTACGCAAAGCACAACATGAAATCCCTAACGAATTTCGCATAATTATTTTGAAAACAACACCACCAATCCTCTTGGAAATATGGAGTTTGCGGGCTCAAACTTGACCGATGTCGTGAAAGATGCAAGTGGGTATCCAAGTAGCTCAGATTTTTGAGACCCTGAGATTAGTGATTGTAGCATGCACACCATGGACTCCCATTGATTGCGGTTGAGCAAGTCTCCTATAAACATGAGCCTCTTCCCTCTTACAATCTCTAACATCTCCATCGCATTGAATCTACAATTCTCACAAACCAGTTAAACATTTGAATCTCAGATAATATGATGAAATAATGAAAGAAGAAGAAGTATACCTGGGAATGGTGCAATCTTGCAGTTGTCATCTCCATTTGGAGTAGAGGGAATCGGTTCTTCCATTGTTTTTGCAATTAAATTGAGATTTTAGGTATGTAAGGGCAGACAACTGCAACCGACCTTCCTAAGAATATATCAATACGATGAAAAAAATATTCTTCTTTCACTTTTCTTGAATAACTTCTCTTTAGTGCCCATTCTGCCTTTATTCCAAAGTTCTTGTGATGGAGGTATGTTGGGCATCAACACCCTTCTTCTTCTCTGCATCTCATCTCTACCTTTTCCGAACGTGTTATGTTTTTTATGTGCATAATATTCGTTCAATAGAAAGAAATAAACAATTGTAACGGAAGCCATGACAAACATTGAAAAATCCATTACAATTTTGAAGAGAAGAGAGGTCATTAAGCAGAAAACATGTTGGGCCTTTGTTTCTCTACAAAAATACTCAATGGAGGTGAAATATAATCAAAGCATTCAAAGATACTTATATTGAGGAATGAGCGGCGGGTTTGGAATAATTGATGTTGTACTGACGAAACAAAATGGTAACGGAGAAGGTAAAGAATACCAAAGTAAAACTTGGAGCACATGAAGACAAAGGATTTTTTACTGGGTTTTCAACACATCAAGGAAGTATAATTGCTGGTGATTCCAAAGAAAAAATGTTTTCCAGCAAAGAAAAAATGTTTGTGTATCAAGGAAGAAGTTATTTTTTGTTTTGTTACAAAAACCTAGGTAAATTTGTATGCAACATGTGGTGCATATGTAAGGGAAATGAAATACCATCTAAATGCCATAATGAAATGTGGCCTTTTGGATTCTTTTATTTTAAGAAAGACATGGACATCCTCACGTAACATTGACACTATTTCACCAAATGTAATCAATAGGTTTCAACCTATTCATTTCGTTATGGAGCTTTGACTTTGTATAACACCAACATGTGTCTAACTTCATCATCTCACTTTTGTTAGCATACTACCAACATGTACATGTGATTTGTTTGAAAAAATACTTGAAACCTATATAGTTTCATGAATTACAATGAAATATATGTGGTCCAGTGAATTTCAATGATTAGGGGATATACAGAAAAACTATTAAAAAGGCTTTAGAAATTTTCAAGAAAATGTAATTGATAGGTGTAAAGCCATAAGCTACAAAAATTTTCAACCTCTTCATAGTGAGTATCAAAATGGGAAATGTATAGCACGATATTTTCCAATTATTGAAGAACCATCATCTACTTATGTTATGAAATGCATGGAAACATCTAAATATGTCAAGTGCTTTTCGATAACATTTACATTGTTATTATTTGTGGTGTAGTTTGTAACTCTTGTGCAATTGCTAGTAATATTTCCTTGTACAATTTAGAATCCAACATTTCAAAAAAAATGATTAATAATAATAATTGAAACATGAATATAAGCATTTTTAGTTCACTTTCGAATTCAAAAAAATACTTGCATCGATTGCATGCAACATATAATCGTGAAAATGATCCATATTCGTAAAAAACCATGGGTCATCGAGATTCCCAATTCAACTTGAGAGGAAAAAACCCTAAAAAATCTAAAGCAAACTCAATTTTTGCGTCTATATGGACCATAAACAACAAATATCAAGAACCCCGGGAAGAAAAAGGGGTCTGCAATTATGTGAGATAAATATGATAGGAAATAAATTTAAATGTATCATTTTTATAGGGAGAGATGAGTGCCCCGAGTAAGAAAAGGGTAGGATAACAAGTGCATCGTCGTCCAGCACTCGACAACATCTTTGTTTAGGCACCACCTTATAAAGCTCGAAACTCCCTGCGAAGCCGAGGAAGGTGGAAATGGAGGTTCCCCGTAAAAAATGGCACACATTAAACTTGATTAGTCAAGCTACACATTGGGTGGCACGGAAGGAAATATCCCACATAGCATTCGAGAAGCATCAGGCTAAGGCTCCAAATGTCCCCCACCTATACATCATAGTGGTCATTCTCTTGGGGCTCATGTATGCGTAAGTCCCCACATGAAAATTACAGGGGTCTAGGGTTCGGGATAGAATCCTGCTCATGCCAAAATCCATGATCTTTACCGACTTCTTGGTGTTGAGCAAGAGACTCGCTCCAACTCCGTCGGGTCGGTGAAATCTCTCGATGTTGGTGAAAGCATCTACTCATCCACCAAATAGATGTGTAAAATGACTAATACGGTGGTGACCGGTGAATGGAAATATGAATACCCCAAGAATTTTCATTTGTTGGAAGTTGTAGCTAGAAAATATTTCGGTGAGGAGGCCTGCCGGATTTTGAGGTTTTCCAAAAGGGTTCTCTTCAAAAGAGACACCTTCGGTGTAATAAGTCATTTTTAAAATCTATATGATTGATTATGTTATTACAATAAGAAATTGTAAATATTTTGTATACTTAACAAATATAGCACAAGACATGTGGATTTTCATTACTATAAATTATAGAACCATCATTAAATGATGCAAGAGCATCAAAGGCATCAACCAATCTTACATCCTGATTTTTAAATTTTTCTATTAATTAATTTTCGCTCATGTAGGCCTTCACATTAGTCCACATATCTTCAATATATCCACATAATTTTGGGACCCTTGCATTTCTTTAAGTGCTCTTAATATTGGTGTTCAAAGCAACTTAGTCACAACATTGCAATGCCCTAAATTATGATGTTAGGGAAACCCTAAGACACAAGGTTAAGAAAAGCACTTAGAAGGATTTATTTAAATCCTTAGTGTCCCTTTATATACTAATGGTCATGGGTTAATTTATGCTTACGATCCCCAAGAATATTATTTTGGAACCAACTCAATTTTGAGCCCACAAATTCATAATACTATGCCGAATTTGAGTAGATGCAAATGAAACATGTAGTATTTCTGAATTTGTAATCTTTGTAAATGTAAAACCCATCTATTCTATTGTTTTCATAACTGAATTGGACATTGGGGGATCTTTGAATCACATATTATAAAAATTGGGTTCATGTTTCGCATGCCCTTCCTGAATTTCAAAGAGATTTTGTTAGTCTTTTGAGCACAAGAATCCCATGATATTGATGCGAAAAAAATCACAAAGGGGTGTCATGCTTATTATTTAAAGTGAAGGAAGAATGACATTGGTGAATTTGATGGGACATGATTTTCACAAGAGGGCATGTATGGGCATAGATTTGGTCTCATTGGAAAAATATCTTCAAGAGATTTTGATTGTAAGAGGACTCGAGTGCATTTCTTACACATGTTAAACCCAACATGGGTAAGAAAATTTTCTATTTTGGTATGCAAAGACTCATGAAAATAAATTTAGTTGGGCACCAACTGTAGATATCCATGTAACATATGGAATTACACATAATTTGGAAAGTCACTTAGGATAGATAGGACTCTTTCCTAGGGTAGACATCATGAAAGAGAAAGTATTTCTAGAATAGGATAGATAATTATATTGAACTACATGAGAGATACATTGATATTAGAAATACAAATCCCCATTGATTAAATTTAGGGAGCTCAAGAAAGATGGTGTATCCTTGAAATAAGATGAATTGGGTCACATAGTAGAAGGATGTAGAGAAAAGAACATTGAAGTGTTCTTAGTTATAATAAGAGGCTCAAGAGATCTAATGGGATCTCAATGTATTTGATAGATTTTAATAACTCATTGTAAAACCTTTTGAGACTCATTTAGTGTGCATAGGAGATGGTCAAGAGCCACAAGGCATGTAAATCTTGTATTTCCTCGCTATAATAAAATCTAAATATTTTTTTATCCTTTTTCACATTTTATTACACTGCTACATATTCATAAGCATCTCTTAGTTGGGACCCCTTATTTTGACCAAACCAATAGACAAGGGAAATCGACTATACTCTATACAAAGTGCACTATCCTAAGCATGATGGAGCAACCTAATAAGCATGCATATCCCAATGTACCATTCCATCATAGCAATGAACCTTTTTAGCATGATGACATGACACTGTGAGATGCACATCACCCGCCACATCCACAAATGCATTAACACTAGCATTATGTCCTTCTAGCTTGACACATTTTAAAGTAATTTTTTGAACCATGTTTAAGCTATATTAAAATTGATTTCTTATGTTATTGTTTATTTAATGAAAGGGTTATTGAAAAATGTAGGTCATCTCAAAGCCCATTCAAGAACATGAAAGGGGTTTTCCTTTAATATATCCAAGTAAACACATACCTTCCAAGTAAATTGTTTGAAGAAATGCCTCAAACAAAATCACAATAAACATTCCTTAATAATCGATGCTTAATACAAAAGAGTGAGATTTATTTTCTCTATATAGAAAATGTGAATCCCCATCACAAATACATTCAAACCATATATATGCCTATCCCTAACCCATTGAACTCTAGTGGTTGGAAGAGGAGTCTAAATGCATTGGGGAGGAAATGGATTTCATTAAACAATTTACAAATTTGCAACATCATTATTTTGTGTAATTACCTATTCTCCACACTGAATAGTGAATGGATTTGAATATATAAAATAAAATGTGGCTACAATAACCTAAACATATTATAAAGATAAGTAAATATATTCATTTACTTCCTATTTTGTATTCAAATCCACTTAGATTGCTTGTATAAAGATAACTCGAATGTATTTTGGATGGGGATTTTGATATTCTATATTGAGAATAGTCATCACAACAATTTCACAGAGGAAGGTAATCACAAGTGAATTGTTGTATAAAATGACATTGCCTACTCACTTCATTCATTTTCCTTTTCTAACCAGTTATAGTTCAATGGGCTTGGGATGTGCATACATGTGTTTGGAATGTATTTTGGATGTGGTTAAGTGCATTTTGTATAGATAATAGTCGTAATCAAGAACTTGGCCCATTATCTATAAAAGAAATAGTGAATGGATTTGAAAACATTAATAGGAAAATTATGGTTATGTTATTGTTGAAAAACACGGCGACTTTTTCAATAGTAACGTAATTAGCTTGTTCATGTTAGACTCTCGATGATGTTCATGTTTTATTTATAGATTAATAGATAAAATAAAAATTTACTCTTGCTTTGCCTCTCGATGGTGAAATCACGGTTTACCCGCTCAAACCCTAGTCCCTCTGGTCTCGGCGGTGTGGCATTGAACCCTAAATCCTTAGAATCAAAGTGCTACGAGAAAGGGAAACACCTTGGCAATGTCAGGGATCTCTGCTCCAGCCGGTGGACAGAGGAGTGGGAAATGGCATGAAGGGAGGGGTTCTGCTCTTCCTCCGCACTGTGTCGAAAAATCTGATGGCGGCGACCAAGCTGGTGATCCACCTCTGCTCTATCCTTTGATAGGGGAGAATGGTCGTATTTCTAGGGAGGATAGATCTCCTAGGTCCTATGGCAGCGAAGGAAATGGAGATGGGGAAGATCTAAAAAAAAAATTTATACCTTCTGCAAGCGGCGGTAAGAAGACTACAAATTCCTTTGCGATGTGGTCTGCAAGCAAGCAAAGATCTATACAAGGAACTATGATATGCCTTTGAAACCCTCGGAGGAGACCCCAACATTGAAGCTTGAGGTGGATCTACTTCTAAAGGTGCGTAAGGAGGAAGAAAATCTCTCCCAGCTGGGTCTCATTTGTAGATTTCATAAATTTTGGCCAAAACTTTCTCAACTGCATGACTGGATTGCGCAGAGATGGAGGGAAAAGATTAAAGGTAAGATTGAACTGTATCCCTGTGCAAAAGCTTATTTCATTGTTGTTTTTGAAACCCCTGAGGATAGGGATTTAATTCTTATGCAACACTGGGTTTGGGGTGAACATGGACTCATGGCTAAGCCCTGGTTTCCATCTTTTGATCCTTCAAAAGACTCTTTTGATACCTACCCGGTTTGGGTTCGTTTACCTGGACTCCCACTCCAGCTTTGGAATAGAACTTGTTTGATAGCAATAGGGGATACTCTAGGCTCATGTGTGGCTGTTGATGAGAAAACCTCCATTCAAACCCACACTACTTATGCACGGATCCTTGTGGATCTTGATCTGTCCAAAGCCTTACCAGCAGAAATTAAGTTGCAGATTGGTGACAGACTCTGGATTCAAAGATTAGACTATGAAGGACTTGCCTTCAGATGTCGATGTTGTTTTAACACTGGTCATATTACGAAAGATTGTGAACATTCCCAATGGAAAACCAAGCCCGCATGGTGGAAAGATTCTCTTCCAGAGCATCTTACAATCGATCCCCAGGAAATTCCAGTTACGAAAGTTAGCGCCCACATGCAAGATAACTCACCCGTCATGGAAGTCTCTTCGAATAATACAGAGAAGTTATACCCGGATTCTACTTTTCAAAACACTAATGCAATAATCAACTCTGCTTCGACTAGCCCTTACTGAAAATCTCACCCCGCTCAATTCAATTGAAGTGGTTATTCCAATATCAATGGAAGAAAGAAATGATGAATGGATGGTAGTGGATAGGAAAAAGAAGGGATACGGGAAACCTAAAACCCCCACCATCTTGGACAAGGCATGATCCTTGCTTTTTATCTAGCGCTTATCGTTATATCCGGGTTGTTGGTCTATTATGCAGCTGCTGGGCAGCTGTTCTGATGTTTTGATGTTGTTTAATTGTTGTTTTTTAGCTGTTGGATTGCTGGTTGCAGGCCTTTCTCTTAGCAGATTGTTTTCTGCCGTTGGGTTTATTGTTAATATCTAGATTCTGATCCCACTTGGTTACGTTACATCGGTTTTATCTGGCTCTTGAGTCACATTGTACAAGGGTATAGTCCCTTTCAAAAAACTATTTGCCATTAATTAAAAAAACAAAACTAATTAGCTTGTTTTAAAACTAATTGCGTTTATGCATTTTCGTGCTGTAGTTTTGTGTTCAAATCCTCTCACATTGAATAATGAATGAGATATTATTAAATGATGTGCCCAACCGAAAGGTGTATATTATTAATATGTGGATGGAGCGATTGATGTCACTAACCAACCGTAACAAAATTATATCGAAATGGTCCTCCATGATAATGTAATGACATGAAACAAAAATAAGTATGGTGCTTCATCATGCTAGAGATGGTAAATTCTATATAGAGCTCCAAGATATTTTTTACGTTTAAATTTAAATTTAAATATAGTTTGAATTTTGCAATAGAATTTCATATCATGTATAAAAAAATGACAGCAAGCTTATACATGGTAAACGGATCTCGAAATTATTGGTAGTAAATCAGATATTACTTGTCCATTTTCTAACAAAACTGAATGTGCCGCCACTACTACAAGGGGGTCATTTGAGACATTAATAGAGACAAAATTTGACTAAATTGTCTCAAATAAAGACAATAAAAAAGTTTTATATCGTCTCTATTATTGTCTCAAAGCGGGTGTCTCTAATATTGTCTCTAATTATTGTCTCTCAAGAGACAATAATGATTGATACATATTTTGTCTCTTGAGAGACTATAATTTTTGTCTCTCTAGAGACAATATCATTTTCGTCTCTCTAGAGACAATACCAAATACTAACATTTTGTCTCTCTGGAGACAATACTAATTTCAATTTTTATTGTCTCTCTATAGATGATACAAATTTAAAGAATGAAAAATATGAATTTTAAAACTACATAATAACCAAATATCATATAGTGCAATCAACGAAGTTACATATCATCTATGATGTCAGAGTGGTCTAGTAATTAATATTATAAATTAACAACAATTTGATTTAAATATTGTTCCCAATAAATGGGTCCACAAATATTTTATTAATATCAAATAAGATAAGATACAAAAGGGTGTCTGAATTCCGTTAACCCTTGAAATACAATGATAAAATACAAAAGGGTGTTTGAATTCTGTTAACCCTTGATATACAATATTAACACCTTCTCTCCACCACCAACTTCAAGTGATCCATATGATTCCCTAGTGCTACTTTGAGGTTATTTTTCTTAACTTCAATTTTGAGCAACTTCCTTTTTGAGCAATTGCCTCTCCATCGGCAGCAATCATCTTCATGTTCTTCGCTTTGATTGTCTCAACTTTGATGCAATTCTCTACTATCGTTAGTAGTGAAGGTGCATTGGATTCTAAGAAATTATGATCACATATTTTACTCCAATTCTGCCAAAAGTATTCACAAATTACATTTAAATTAGGACAATAATTAGTTTTCACTAAATCGACTTGATCTTTACATTTTGTTCTAAAAAATTAGTTATCACTAACTCATTACTGTCAATCCATTTTCATAACTTATATCAAGGACTAACCTCAGACATTATAATCCCTAGAATTCCACACATGCCTAGTGAAAATGTTCGATATAAGCCTATACAAAAAAAAAAAAAAGAAGCCATTATTCATCTATTTTTTCTTTAGTGGATATTCTACACTACATGCATGAAAATTGAGTAAAAACGTACAAGCATTATATACAAACAATGCCCAGTGAAACCATTGAGGCACAACACTCACCAATAGACCAATTAAAGCTACCTTGCTTCAAAGCAATTTCAAAGTAGATTGATGAGAATGCCCCTGTATAACAGAAAATGAGTCAAGATAATCCACAATAAACATGAATAATTGTGATCTTGCTGAAATCAATCTATTCTAACATGAATATTCTAACAGAAAATGAGTCAAGATAATCCACAATAACATGAATAATTGTGATCTCAGTCCCCAGTTCTCGAGGAAATCTCTCTCCACTCCCTCTGTAGAAGAGGAAAATTTAATATCTAGATCCCCGAAGAATGAATTTCAGACAACTTTAGCCTCCTCAATGCTGTGTGGTTACCCAATGTTGCAGGAATGCTATGTGGTTACCAAGCTTTTTCAAATTTCCAAGTTCAGCTAGTGTTAAATAAGTGTAGTAGATTAAGAATCAACAGTGTCAAAAAGATGGTTGTTGGAAATAGTGATAGCAGTTGAACCCACAGTCACATCTATAAGACCATCCCCACATCTGTAAAGAACGTTATGATCAATGTGTAAATGTCAATGTGTGTTTTCGTAGGGCACATTATATTCCACATCTAAATATGTTGGTTATAACAACGTAGATGATTATGAGTGGTTGAAATCAAGATTTAGTTCAACAAAATCGCACAGGAAACAGATCTTTAAATGTTAACAACTCAAACTACCAGAAATTTTGAGCTATATGGTGGTTAATCCTAATCATGAACTCAGGTGGTTCATACTAGCTTTTCACATATCAGTGCAACAGATAAAAGATGAAATCAGTTCTTTTCTATAAGGAATATACTTTATCATCAAATACAGACATAAATATAAACAAGTTACATCATAAATATCAAACAACAAAGCTTGTAGTTTTGCTCAAAGTAAAAGTATATTAAGACCATGAAGCCCATATGAAAGATTTGCAACTATGAAAGTTGATGTTCTTTTGCATAAAGCCCAAGGACCATTTTAAAAGTAAAAAATCACAAGGTAAATCCTATTATTCATCTGCAATATCAAAAAATAGCTGGAGGAGAGAAAAACCCACAACTCTGCAACCTGTAAGATGTTTCGAGGTATAAATCAAGAACAGCTACAAACCTGGCTGTGCACCAAGCTCAATCACATGTAGCTTTGAAGTAATCTACCCTCCGGTAATTGTTTTTGAAGCAAAGGAAATAAGAATCGAAGGATTTTCATTGCCTGCAACCTGCATAAACACAAAATCAATGCTAGAAAATACTTCACAGAGTGCTTCATATATTAAACACAACATGGCAATTGAAATCTGACATGAAAGAGGTAATTACCATGATTCAGGCATGGTCATCATAGATAAATTTAAACAATTGTTTATAAGTGGGAGAGAATTTTACCTTAAATGATGCAAAAGCAGCAGCATGAGCTTATAGAGCCTGACTGCACTGCTGATCTACAGAAAACAATTGCATGTTCCCTTTAACAAGATGTATTCACAGATTTATAAGTCTTCCATTTTTATTAAGATAAAACAATTTGATTCATATCAAATTGTCTTGAATCAGGAAATCAGATCAAATTGTTACACCATTACTAAACTAAGGAAAGTAATGATTAAAGAACTTTCATCGAAGCCTGAAATTGGATTCTCAAATGCTGTTACCAAGGAGTCCAACCAAATGTTGCAGAATGTCTTCAAAGTGTTAAATCACTGAGCAGGATCCAAAATATTCCCTCAAATTAATGAGCTGCGGGTAAGTAGTTGTTCCTGTAATCCTTTCGACAAGACATTATAGAACAGATTCCCAACAAAATCATTCCATCCTCCAAATTTTCAATGAAGTGATTACACAGGGATGTTTCAAAAGCCTCCATAAAAGATATAAGATGTTAAATGTGGAAGACATGGGATACATTAAATCCATTGGCCAAAACACCCATTCATTCGTATAAGCCTAATCATACTGTAATGCATACTGGTAACTGCAATGCAATGTACTGTGACTGAGACCAACACGTGTATATTACTTCAGGCTGTGATCAAAATCGGATACAAATCATAAGTGCCTCTCTTCCATTCTAGATGAGCCTATGTTCAAGAAAAAAGAGGCAATCAGCTGAACTGCTACATCCATCCTAGCACCTTTCATTGATATTTTCTTTTGTCTGAGTTTTCAATTTGGTACTCTTAAACAGAATGACAACTCTGTTTCTGTTCGCATTGGCACTATCAATCACAACAGCGGTCTAGACCATCAAGTGAAAACTATCAGTTTAGGGTCATCATTTTACCAGGCCACCAGCTATTTCCTCAAACGAGCCATTATCTGCAAGTATTATCTCCATGAACATACTACAGGTTTGCAGTGTATATATCATTCTCCACAAGTATTATCTCCATGAACATACTACAGGTTTCCAGTGTATATATCAAAACTTTTAAAATTTGAAAGAAGTACATACTCCTCAACATATTACTGGTAGTATGTACAATCACCAAAATATAAAGAGGTTACATATAATTTTATGTTCAATAAAATGGTTAAGTGTTTACGCAATATCATAGCTTAAAAAAGTCAGCACATTGAATAGAAGAGAAACCCACCTCTGCCACATCCCCTCCACTGCTAGGAGTAACAGGCTGCCTTTGACATCTTCCTATTGAAGAAGTGTTGGATCGTTTCAATATTTGACATATGAAGGCCTGTGAAAAGTTAAGGAATCTTCGACCAGATGTTCAGCCAATATTTAAAAATATAGAAATATGTTAGCACAAATTCTGCTCAAATTTGAGAACTATCCCCATGTGAACATCTATAGCTATGTATGGTAATGGAATAGGCAAGAAAACTAGTGCAAATCAGCTTTGCTTCCCGAATCCTAAGCCCCCAAGCCCATACACAGATAATCCCCAACACAAAAACTGCCAAAAACAGAAATCCAAAACACAACCCATTAATTGTTTTTATTTGAAAACATAGTTGAATAAAACACAGAATATGCATTCTTTGCTCAGAATAAGTTTTGTTCACTGAACTATGTCTTAAATGTTTTTGTCTGTGCATCCATGGATGGTGCATAATGATCAACTATTGCACCATGAAATTTTATAAATGGCATCAACATTGCCACTCTTCTTGGATCGTCTGGATGAACATAAGCATTCTCACAAGAATTTCCAGACACACCAGTTCCATATTCTATTTATGGCACTCTGAGCACCAAAATGCTTTGAGATTGACAGATGCTTTCAAATCCATATTCTGTACTGGATGTCTTTGTTCCCTCATATGCAATAACAAGATTATTAATTTTAACACGGAGACCTAACAACAAACTTTCCACCTTCTTTACAATCATATGAACTCCATCATGAACACCTGGATAACTGAGGGTTACCTTTTCATGGATTCTAGATCCTTTTACATGCTCTGGAGTAATCCGTGAAGATGATGCACTTTGAAATTTACTTCTGAAGTAGAACATTCTTCGGTACATTCAGAGGTCTTGACCTCAGTTTGTGGAACAAAAACAAGCTCAAGCTCCTCTAGTTCAACCTCACACTTGTCTAATGGTACTTTCCAATGGTATTTTGATTGATATGCTGTCAACAAATCCTTCTTTGATACTGACTGCAACTGCACCCAACTGACCAATATCGACTATCTTCAAAGACTACACAAGATTCACATTTGTTAAATTAAAAAAATCATATAGAAGCATAAATAGAAACAGAGCAAATGTTGATTAGTCTAAGTCAGCAACAATTTGACATCAGAAACTCGATACCTAAACTTTTCTCAGTACCAGACATACCTGAAAACGGTATTTTAACACAAGATACATATAAGCCGCCACATTTGAAACTCAATTATTACCATACATAACTAAAAATCCGTATTTTAGCACAAGATATCTACGAGTCACCTGATAAAATGGCCACTGGTCAAGGTTTTCCACAAACCATGCATTTATAACAATAGTGCAAAACAGGGGAAAGCAATGTCATGAAACAACGTGGATGCATATTCAACTTACTAGAAGTCATAAGAGAAACCATTCTGTACATATGCCACAATCATAGGAGACATCACTATGAGGCATTGCTCTACAGAGTTTCAGTGCCTTATCAATAAGCCCATTCTGCGCATACCCTACAACCATAGCATTCAGTGAGACCAGGTCTGGTTGATGAAATTTCTCAAAACAAGTTTATTCCTTTTCATCTTTCCCACATTTCGGATAGAGTTCATACAAATGTATCCTCCCATGCTGGCATGAGAATCAGCAGCAAAAATGATTACCTCTTTGAATATAAATGCCAGAGTTGTTGTACCTTTTGCTGGTTTTACCATTTGTACCGCTGCCTTTTGGAAGCCATCAAACTGCAGACACAAATTAATTAGTCTGCAACCAATCTCATAGAGATGATTTTGACAATTTTCATCTATTCACTTACATAACTGCAAGTTACTACCTAACAGCTGAGGCATTCTTGTTTAATTCAATAGTTCATTTTACAAATCCTGCCATATTGTAACCATTCAATGCACCCTTCAACATCCATAAAAGTTACCAGCAACGGATGCAAGAAACTCATTCCCAATTTGTTTAATATGACAAAACTCAGATGCTCACACACAATAAAGTTAAAAGTCAAAAACCATTATACTTTATTTGGAAATATACTTTTGGAACTTATAAAACATCATTGACGTGATTAGCTACCATTCACTTGAAATATACTGTATATATTTAATAGAGGCAAGTAGTATACATCAGCATCATTTCGTAACTTGAAAGACTATGTCTGAGAGATTATGTTAGAAATGTTATCATTTGGGAGTTGATGTAGAGTCACAGGTTCAAGATCACTGAAGTCGAGCTTCATCTTGCAACCTAGAAGCCATATGAGCATAAACATGATTCAGTAAAAGATAAATGAAAAGAAATATCATAGACGTGACAAGAAACATTTATGTACTTCAATACATCATACCTTGAAAAATTGTATCACCACATCAAAATAGTTGGAAAAACAGAGACATTCACATTATGTCATCATCCTCCCTATCACATTACCAAAATATCACTCTACTGCTTGTTTCTACAAGAGAACTAAAACCTCAATCAACAACTTCTCTAGTGATTTATTAATTGTGCATCCCTGATTACGAGCATGGGAATAAGCATGCATGGAATCATTTGTCCAAGTAATATGAAGCAACTCGCAGTCAAAATCTAAATGAAGAAATAAAGATGATGCCGAATTTAACTTGCCAAGTAAACATGCCTTGTATAAAAAAGATGATTAGTAAAGGAGAGTAATTATAGACAAAAAAATGCAGGGCTGTGATCTAGTGTTAAGTTGGGTGCTTACCACCACAATGACCGAGATTTAAGTCCGCATGCATGCTCCCTGTAATTATAAGGTGATATTGGTTATATTGGGAATGTAGTAGTGTGTCAGTGGAGTTAAGTAACCTCTTCCGATTCAGAAAGGGATTGCCAAAAAAAATTCTAGAAACAAAAAAAGATTTGATGTTTAATGTTCAAATGTTGTCTGCATTCAATACAATACAATAAAAGTATTCTTGAAGATGTGAAGTAGTTGAGAGACAGGTCACATCTCCTCTTGAGCTTAGCCTCATATTCCAGATGTCTCATATAACTGTGAAAAGTTCAAAGCAATGCATCTATTTGTGCAAACAATGATGCTCAAAAATATTTGAGTTTCTGATAAACAGATGGTGAGAGCAATATTTTGATTGAGTTGTGAATTTCGCTCTCAATTTCTTGTCAATTTGCTTTTCCTAGGCTGCTACTTTGTGTTCTATTCCATGATGGATCGGCAAAAACAAAATTTAGAAAATATTCATCAGTTTACAAAGTTAGGTTAGCTCAACTTATACATACCAAAAGCATTAAGTTTATGGGTTATCCTTAGAAATTGAATTTTGTGAGTCCATAATTTGAAAGCTCTATTACTAACAATTCATAATTCACTACCCAGACAACTTTATTAGATAATGTTTGGATTTCAAAAAAATGAACTAACAAAAACAATGCAATCAATTAGATTTTGATATTACAATTTTATAGAGCAAGCCCAAATGTAGTATCATAATGGCCAAGTGAAATTAATCATCCTACTACGAATATCTTGAATCAACATCCACGAGGACAGTCACCATGAATAGATACCTAAGTTATCATGAAAGGATTGCCAAGTTCAAAACAAAGTAGTCACAGCTACTGATACGCATAATAGCTCAAACATCAACGCAATAACAGGTATTAATCAAATACAGTGATGTCCATTGAATGTTCAAGCTCTCAATCATCGATCTTAATGACACAAAGTGGTGCATACTCAGCTCAGCTTTAGGAACTAAGCACTAATTAATCACCCAAATAGGAAACTGCTAAGAAATGCAAAGATGTTCTCGTAAATATCAATGTAGAGAAGAGGTTTTTCAAGGAAAAACAATTGAGCCTGTACTTTGTGAATGTTGATGGTGATTGCACCATTCATGTAAAGCTAAAGCTCAATTAGTCATAAATTACCGAAGGAAGTAAAAATAAAGAACAATGACAAGAATTTGGCAGGAGAAATACTTTGTATATAACCCTGGTAGGTTAAGGATTTGCAATCTATTATATTTTGCATGTGTATGAAAACCTGAAAAGGAAGAGGGATTTTTAAGTTCGAAACAAAGTAGCCACAGTTATAGATAGGTACAAAAGTTCAAACATCAAGTCAATAGCAGGTGTTGATCAAATACGGTGATGTCCAAAGAATGTTCAAACTCTCAACCTTGGATATTAATGAGACAAAGTAGTGCATACTCAGCTCAGCTTTGGGAACTAAGCACTGGTTGATCACCCAAATAGGCAATCGCTAAGAAATGCAAAGATGTTCTGATAAGTACGAATATAGAGAAAACGGTTTTCAAGGAAAAACAGTTAAACCCGTAATTTGTTAATGTTGATAGTATTTGATTAAATGCCGACAACTATTTGTCTAAATTCCAGAACGAAATATGTGTGCAGAGGATATGGTTATTGCAGAATATGCACGAGAACTCTTTTTTCTCATGCATTTCCTCAAAGCAATCCAGGCCCTGAGCCCACACTCCTTCCATGCATTTTGTCAAACAGTTTAAATCCAAACTTCTTCCAATACTTTCATCAAACATCTCGCATGCATTGTTTTGTTCACATTTTTTACGAAGCATTTAGTGAAATAGTTTACACCCAAACTTATTCTAAGCATTATGTCAAACATTTCACATGTGGTGTTTTCATTGATGCATTTACTCAGACAAATTGCACACCCAAAAAAATATTCCCACAAGTAAAATCTCTTTGAAACCTAAAATCTTGATAAAAACAATCTTGTGTCATGTCCTGAAGATCCCTATTCAACACAGGCATGGAATACACTTGCAAACCACATACATGTGCAAAATGAACCCCAATTTCATTTATTAAATCAGAATCCACAAATAAAAACATCCACGCAAATGCTAAAGAACTGTCAATGCCTAAAAAAAGAACAAGAAAGTAGTAAAACAATGAAGGGTAAGTAGGGGATTCACGAACCCCAACAACAAGAGAGCGGTCCACCTCAAAAGCACAAATCCACAGCAAATCGGGGAAAGACATATATATGTACATATGAGGATACCCATACGTAATGAGAAAAATCCAGAGCTAAAATTGAAACAACTTACCAGCAGGAGGAAGTGGCCGAGTCCAAATAGGCCGAGTTGAACTTTACAAAGCCAAACTGAATCGGAGTGTAGCGATTTGGGAAAATAAGTGCCGAGCTAGTTACAAACCCCAACACTCTGCACTCATAAGTGATCTACCACGACATTGATGAGCCATGGAAAAAGAAAGTACGAGCTAGCAATGCTGAGCTCCAATAGAGAAAACCTAGAGCTAGTTGTTTTTCACAGCCAATGGAGAGTGAGCTTGACCCAGAAAATCTATAAAAGAGTCTCATCTAATGCACACTGAAACAGAGCAAGAGCATGGAAGATATATGCCCAAATGGAAACCAATACAATAAATCCATGGTGAACAAACCAAACCAAATGCCCAGGCAGCCAGAGGAAAAGAAAATAAGATCCGAACCCTCACAGTAACTTGACGAAGAAATTAGAATACAGATCTTGAAGATATGGAAATGGTGGCTAGATACATAGCTCCAAAAGTGATGAATACAGGTAGATATATTAGGGTGTTTGTCATGATTGGGAGGAGAACAAGATCCACAGCCCGCAGAAGGATCTCCTAGGATTGAAAAGGCTCTGGCGGCCAGAATTGGAAACCTATTTCTGAGCAGAAGGCTGGACCGTATTGCATGGTTCAGGATGAAGAGGGGACTCTGCTACACTCAACGAAGCCAAATCGGTAACCCGCCTTGCTACATATGAAACAATATCTGCACCTCTAAAGGATCCCCTACCCAACTATCACGCTGAAGCCAGGAGATCTACCTAGTCTTGGCCGAATAGAACCGCTTGGACTGATCAAAAACTGGTGCAAATTTCCCCATTTGGGTTCCCGCAATTTTCCCCCAATGTAGTAAATTAAAATTTACTTTATTATTCAAAGTTTAAAATAAAAATAAGTTAGAGACAAAAATAAACTTTTAGAGACAAAAGTAAACTTTTGTCTCTAATTTTTGTCTCAAAAGAGGGGTCCATGTAGTAGTGCGCCCAGGCCTCCCACTGCTTTCTCCACGTATTACTTCTAGATGATTCCATCTAGAAGCTCAGTATCCGCTTCGTCTTAAAAAACAAGACTATTCCTGTTTTACGTATCTTTTGAGATCAATATCATGTCATTCTTGGACAGCGATTGGACACCACCTTCTTCAATCTATCCCGTACCTTCCAAATTATTAATCAAAAAAGCAAATCCCATTTCTTCCATCTCATTCATTGGTATTTTGTGATAAGAGTAAAATTTCAGCTCCATTTCTGTCCGAATTTCATACTGCTAATTGATTGCAGTATGACTTCTTTTTTCGTCTGCGAGAGGAAAAAAGAGACCAAGCTCGGGTCATTCTCCACAACACGATCAGTTGATGCGCTGCCATACAAAAAAGCGACCTCTATTTCGTATTCGTGTGTGTGTTGATTGCTATTTCGTATTCGTGTGTGTGTGTGTCGAAGTATGTGCAAAAGTGTCGAATAAAATTAATGAGGTATAGGTAAAATGGGTCAACTGTCTCGAGTCTCACTTAAATTTTCAAAACTCCATAAAAAAATGAAGAGCCTTCACTAACATCCACGTGTTGTTCAGACAGTAACCACAAAAAAAATTCAGGTAGCGGTACAAAAAGAGCCTTAACTACCATACAAGTTAGCATGGTGTTCAACAAAAGAGGACGACCATAAACGATGCCCTCATAGACTATAGTCCAAAAAGAAAGAACGACCATACATGATGCTCTCATAGACAATAGCCTATAAAAGAAAGGACGATGCCCTCATAGACAATAGCCCAAAAAGAAAGGACGATGCCCTCATAGAAGATAGCCCAAAAAGAAAGGACGACCATAGAAGATAGCCATAAGAGAAAGGACGACCATAGACGATGCCCTCAACCAAATGAATGCTGCTCTCAATTGTCACTTGTGAGTGCAAGTCTGTAATCAGATTACTATACGCATTTCCTTCCCACTATTGAATATGGTCATTGATGGAGAGAGTTTATTTGTTGGGCATCACAAATTTTGGAAGACATTTCTCACTTAGACAATTATCTTTTTTAAAACTGATCAAATGCGAGTTTCTTCGAGTTTCGTGAACCCCTGCATGATCCAAGCGTATTTGTGGTTTTATCTTAATTGTTTACAAGTGAAACGAGAAAAAAGGTTATGAATGTTTTAAAAGAGGCATCTCATTACTAGTTAGATAAGTGTTGGTAGGTGTAATGACCACAATTTTCGATGCTCGAAAACCACATTACACCTTAGATAATCATCTAAAAAGTTGTGGACAATTTTTTATTTAATTTTATTTAAGATTGCAAGGGTGTCAAACCCTATAATACGTTTAATTAATTCCTACCAACAATTTGCTACATTACAATGGATGGATCAAGTCTAGATTAATAATTAAATATTCTTAATCCATTTCTAATGTCAATTTAATTACAATCCACTAGAAAGGTGTCCATTAATTCTTTTACTTGGTTAAATAATTTTTATGTTCTTAAGATAACATATGAAGCCCACGTTTATTTAAATGTTATCTTTAGTTTCCTTAGTTCCCTTAAATTATTAGCCTTAATGTCCATTGAATCATTTACTAAAACATACTAGGAGAGTTACATTTTTAACTTAATACACTAGGGCATTAAGTGGCCCCATTCACCCATTTTCACATACATTTAAATTATTTAAAACCCATAATATATATTCTCACCTAACAATTGTAGGGTTGATTCTTAACCCTTGGATCAAATCAATTGTGGCCACTAGATCCTAGAGTTCCAATCTAACCCTAATCATCCTTATGGAATTTTATTACACATATTTCCTTGCCCTTGCCTCCTCGTTTAGTCTCTTTTCTTTTATTTGATTTCCAAGTTATAAGAGTGGAAGGGATGAAAGCAAGGAGGGAAGCCATGGAGGAATGCATTTGGATCTAGCTTAGCTTAATTTATTTTAAGGATTTGTTATAACAACGTCTTCCATTTGATGATTGTAGAGATTCTACCCTAAATTTGGAGTATTTATTTAGTTATTTCCATTTTTGAGTTCTCTATTTTGGCAAAACCCTATTTCCATTAATCTATGAGATTTAATACATTTAAATGCCATTCAAGGATTTACATGCTTTAAACAATGAGTTTATTCCCTTATGGTTTGTTGGTGGTTTCCTTTTCACATTTTATAGGCTCAAATTTTAATTAAATCAAGTTCAAAATTACATAGTCGTAGATTTCACTTTTCCGCCAAAAGTGATGAAACCGCTTACCTTGAGTAGGCTAATGGTCCTATGACAACCGATTTGTATCGGGTGGCATTTCGAGATTGCCGCTTTGATTAGGCCGGTGGTCCGGAGACCGCCACTCTGCACAGGAGGTTGTAACACTCACAATTTGGACACACAAATAGAACAGTAAAAATACTAGACTAATTTTTTTGAATTTAAATGCTCATTAGACAACACAATATGGGTTTGAATAGATAAATTTATTGCCACATACGACACTTACACAAGTTATCGACTCACATAGAAACATGAAAAAACCATATACATGTTGATGCCACACTTTCCCTAATGAACGAATGCTAGCAATGACACACCCTAAATAAGGGTGTAGTGCCCACTTCCCTTCGACACCTTTTGATCATCGATCTTGACACTATTGATTATACCATGGACATTATTATATTTTTGATTTAGTATGATGATTAGATGTTAGAGCATGGATTATTCTCGACTCGATTCATATATTATGCATGATGATTATTAGAGATATTTTATATATTGATGTTGATATATTATCCGACATGGTTACATTATAGATGTTGTTCGGACATGTGATATTTGGATATTTTGAGTAGACCTAGAAAATAAAAGTTGAATTAAAATTGATGATGATATAGTTATTGATGAAATTTTAAGTGACATTGTTTAATTGGCTTGATGATTGTTGTGATTCACATATATATTTATGGCTTTGGAAGTATATTATATTCATTTGGATTTTTCGATGCGGACACGAGGCGAAAAGAGGTATTTGTGTTTGCGAGTAAACATGTCACAACAAACATCGGGGATTAGAGACAAACCACATTGGAATCTAGATGAATTCAACAAGGGTCACCATGGCAACATGTATTGTTTTGTTTTTGTTGAAATTGATGTTAAGGGTTCCTTGGGGGGTGGAGGGTCACCTTCAAATGTGACCAAGGGGTTGTGTGTATTATTTTATAAATTTTCAATTGTTTAATTTTAGTATGTGATTTTCGGTGATGTATTTTCCCTTTATTATTTATTTATTTGTGTCTAGATTAGTGAGTAATCATGTTGCTAATTAATTATAAATGGGTCAAGGAATGCATTTGTTAGAGTTGATTACTCTTGGTTTATTTGTTGTAAGTGATGTGTAAGTAACTTGAGTGTGAAACACTCCACTTTTCCTTTCAAATTCGAGTTTTCCTTAGGGGCCAAATTTTGAGGTATGTGGGACAAGTTAAACTTGTCCCACACCTCTTAAATTGCTATACCAACCCTATCTATGGGTTGGGGGGTCAAAATTAGGCCTCATGATGTATTTTGAGGAGACAAGTTGTAAGTTTTTATTGCACCTTATTACATGTTTTAATTTCAATCCTTATGGGGTGTGGGCTTGTTTGAGTGTGTAAGTAAAATTGTCATATTATTCACCCACCTATTGATTATGCATTGGAGAATGAAGTTGAATTTTGTGCTTGGAGTTGAGGATGTGTGATGTGGCATCCCACTTGGATCCACCTCATCCTCTTCCCTTCCCTCTTCTATAAATTGGAATTCTTTAGCTTGGTTTTGGGTTGCTCCACTTTTATCACTTCATTTTGGGAGACTTCTTTTGGGGTTTGGAGAGCTCTTGCTTTTGGAGAAGATTGGAGATTGTTGCATGCTTGTAGATTGTTGATCTCTTGGACTATTTTGCATTGGAAAGCTTGTTGTTTTGAACTTGGAACAAACTCCATCATGGAGAGGTAAGAGCTTGGCTCTTGGAAATTCTCTTCTTTTCCCTTTTATGAATATGTAAATGCTTGTATGTTTGTTATTGTTTGTGGGATGTTGGGTAGATGGCCTAGGAATGGTGTAGGAGAAGGCTATGGGGTTTATTTTGTGGGAGGCATAAGTGTTTTTGGGGAGGTATAAGTGTGGAGGGAGTTGGGATTTGGGTTCCACCTTACAAAGAAATAGCTTGCATTTCTTTACTCGTTATGGGGTGCCATAAGAGGTTGGGGAGGCATAAGGAAATGTGAGGAATAAGGGGTACTTGGGGGAGGCATAAGGGCATGTCAGGGATTTGAAATGTTATATTTTGGTGGTTTGTTCTCAGGTGGTGATACCCATTTCCCCTTTAGGAGGCATAAGTAGCATCCCCATAGTTTCTTGCTCCTTTGGCTTGCATGAAGAAGCCTGAGTTTTGTTTGTTATCTTTCAAGTGGTTGTAAAACTATTGTTTTGTTTTGGACTATGTTTTAATATGAAATGTGCATGTTGAAAGATTTCCTTTGTGTTGTGGAAGCTTGTTGTTGCCATGTGTTGAAACACATTTCTTATTGCATTGTGGTTGGGGCTCGGGGGCCAATGAAGAAGGATGGATTCTCCTTTCATTAGATGTCTTGGTTGGGTGGAGAGCGTTGCCTTTCCCCTACTTTTTTGTGATCAAAATTGAAAAAGATGGAGAATATTCATGTTGTTCTTTCTGGAGTAGAGGAAAAAGATAGTTTTGACAGTCCTTGTTGGGATCATTATTTATTGTAACCCTTTCCCACTTCGAAGTGGATGACCTTGTAGATTTTTGTGATGGAAAGATGTTTTGTATTGGTTATGAAAGTTGTAATTCAAAATGTGAAAGAGATGTACTCTGTTTTCTATTTTTGGATGAAAGAAAAGAAAGATTTTGTTAGCATACGTTGGATAACTGATATTTCTTAGGTGTCTATCCTATCTCTTTATCTCTTCTTCTGTTATTCCATTATTCTCTCCTTCTATTGTGGATCCTCTCCATTCATTTAGGGGAGTCCAGTACAATTTCTTTCCTATAAATACTGTACGTGAGCTTTGTGTTAGATAGAATAATATGAGATAAACAATCTCTTCTATTTCTCCTTCATTCTCTGTCTCTCAGTTTGGTATCAGAGCAACTGAGCCTCTGACCTGTGTGCGTTGGATAGGAGTGCATCGTGCTGGTGTTTAAGAGGGCCACTGGCAGTCAAGCCTTGTGCCACTGAGCAGGAAAAATACCCTGCGCGACCACGCGGCCCCAGGTCAGGCGTGAGTACCCGCTGAGTTTAAGCATATCACTAAGCGGAGGAAAATAAGCGGCACCCAGCAAGGAGGGATTCAGATCCTTGAGATCGTAATCTAGAGGATCGTGGTGGCGGAATAGAGCTTGTTCCAGAACGTGGACGCGGAGAAATACCCCGCCACCGGTAGCAACACCGTGGCGCCCGAGATCAAGAAAAAGTAGAAGAAACAAAGAAAACATTGATACGTGAATTATACAGATGGTGTAACAGTTGGCCGTGTCCATGACTGACATTTATATGAAAGGTGAGTGCAGGTAATTTAAAAGAAGAAACTGTTACAGAATTCGGTCGGAGAGAGGCGGGAGGCGTCTGGAGTAATTGAGTGGAGCAGAAGGCAGAGGGCCGAGATCCAGCTGTCGGTCAAGGTTTTATCGTCCAGAAACTCCTGTAATTTTTTTGGTCTTCGGCCTCGGCCACGATAGCAGTCTCTGGAACGCGTTAAACTTCAGAAGAAACAATCTAAGGATCAAACACTTGCTGCTGCGTGGAGATCTTCAGCGTTAAGTCTTCTATTTTTTCTACCTCTGCCTGTGCGTGTTGATGACAGCTGCTGCTGCGGATAATCAAGCTTGCTGTTGCGTGGAAAGGAAGAATTCCTTGTGTATAAGTTTTGAGTCTACAACAGTTTCTTCAACACTACGTCGAATGTCGAGTGTAGACAACTCGATTGAGAGCGTCAATAACATGGTCGCCACAGCTGAAAGCCACAATATCAACTCGCCAGCCAGAGAACACCATGGAGAAGCTCCTGAGAGCTGGGTTCTACTTTGCTTTGCTGAACGAGCTTCGAAATTCCAGTAATCTTGCATTCGACAAACTAGTTCGAGAAGGACTCCTTGAATACTTTCTTTTCGATGTCAGCTACCAAGCAAAGTGAGTACGAGAAGAATTAGAAGCGGATACGACGCCGATTGTGATGATGAAGAAGAATGCCCTACAAAGCATCACCGTCTCACAGCATGTGAATATCGTGAGCATCTACGAGCCAGTAATTCTCGACAGTGAGTCCAAATTGTAATAACTTTTCAAATAAATATATTTTTTTATTACAATGTCTACTCCGAAGTTACTTCTGTTCGATGCTCAGTTGCTCAAAGGGCCTAATTTTGCGGCTGGAAGACAAAAATGAAGACAATCCTTCAGTTTGAAGGATTATGGGGAATTGTCACAGGGTCTGTGCCTGCTCCCACAACCCCCGATGAACTAATAAAATATGACATGGCTAGTGCTAAAGCCTTGATGTTGATAATGCTCAGTATCAGTGATGATGTGCAACCGCATGTTCGGAATGCGGAGAAACCCAAAGAGGCCTGGGACAAGTTGGCAACCATTTATGAAGCCAAAAATCAGACAAAGATTCTTCATCTTCAGTCGAAGCTGCACACCCTCTCTATGGGGTCTGACGAGAAAGTGGAGGAATTCTTGCGTCGCGTGGCTGAGCTGAGATCGGAGTTATTAGCCCTCAGTGAAATGGTAGACGATAAAATTCTCGTCCCAATCACCTTGAGAGCACTCCCTTCTCAATTTCGAGTGTTTGTTACAACACTGAATGTGTCTAAACAAATAGTGACATTCGAAGAGCTTGTGAATTTCTTTTGCAGCAGGAAGAGGCTATCACTTCATCGCATGGGGAGTCTCAGGACAAAGCCTTGTTCTCAAAGCCTAATCGTGGCCAGAAGAATCGGAAAGGTCCCCCAGAGAAGCCAAATCCAGCGCAACCCAAATAGAAAGATCAAAAGTCAAAGAGATGGTGTCACATTTACAAAACCAATACTCATGACACTGATCACTGCTGGCACAATGCTTGAAACAAGGGCCTTCAAGCCATACAAGCACATCCGGTGTGAAGATTTTCAAAAGTCCAAATGACGTCCCCAATTTGGAGAAAGAAAAAAGGACATCTTGTAGCCTGACACAAGAAGATGATGACTCGATGAGGAGACATCGAAGGAGCCCATTGTAGTAAGAATCTTATACTCATCTCTTAAACTTCTAGCCCATGAAGAAAGTCTGGTTGATAGACTCTAGTGCAAGCAAGCATATGTCAGGTGACAAGAAGTTGTTTGATTCACTACATGAAAAGAGCCAATCGGAGATCGAGTTCGGATAGCGGATGACAAAGAGTACATTGTAGAAGGAATAGGGAATGTGACCATTCCTCTGGGGCCATGAAAATGTACACTTACAAAGGTACTATATGTTCCTGGCTTGACTAGCAACCTTTTGTCAGTTACTCAGCTCTTGAATCATCACCTTAAGGTTGAATTTCTTGTTCAAAATGGCATTAAATCATGCTTAATCTCCCAACAAGGTATGGTTCTTGCTAAAGCTTTTGTAAAAGATAAGTTATTTGCTTTAGATATTATTTCATCTTCTGCAGTAGCTTTATCTGCTTCAACAATAGAATCAACTGCCTTATGGCATTTTAGATATGGACACTTGTCGGTCGGTTCATTGCACCAGATGAGTTCAAAAGCAATGGTCCGTGGACTACCCAAATTTTCAGTTCCTTGCCTATTTATCCTGGCTGTCTTGTAGGAAAACAACATAGAGATCCGTTTCAAGTGAGCACCTTCCATGCCAAGAAATGTCTAGAGGTAGTTCATACCGATCTGAATGGCCCATTGCCTGCTTCGTTTTCAGGATACAAATACTTCCAGTTGTTCGTGGATGATCACTCTCACAAGATGTGGGTATATTTCCTAAAGAAGAAAAGTGAGGCTCTTCAACACTTGTAGAACTTCTATCATCGTGTTGTCAAAGAGTCTGGACAACCACTTCTACTACTCGCTCAGATCGAGGGGGAATTCACATCAAAGAAGTTCTTGGCCTTCCTAAACCATCACGGCATTAAGCGGCACTGTTGCTCCCTACACGCCCGAAGAAATGGCATTGTTGAGCATCACAATCACATTGATGGAGATGGCTCACCGCATGCTATCAACCGCAAAGCTAGGAGAAGCGTTATTGGGTCAAAAAGTACAAATGGCTGTATATCTTCTCAACAGGGCACCAAAAATATTTCTTGAACAAGACGGAAGAGGTATGGAGTGGTAAAAAACCATCAATTTCTCATTTGCGAGTATTTGGTTGCACAACATACATGCATGTCCCAGCTCAGAAGAGAAAGAAGGTAGAGCCAAAAACACTCCCGTGTATCCTTCTTGGCTACAGTACTACCTCGAAGGCGTATCGTCTCATGGATCCTGAGACAAAGAAAATATATGAGAGTCGGGATGTGGTTTGTGATGAGTCATCCTTTGACTCAATAGTATCAACAGAAGATCCACTTCCAAACACATCTCACCGATTAGTCTCTGAATCAGATGATGAGCTGGAGGAGACTACTCAGAGAAAAGAAATGCTACCAGGAGAACTATTTGTTGACCTTGGAGAACTGCAGAATGTGACTCCACATCAATCCTCATGGCAATGACACAGTTCTTCTCAAAAGTAGTCAAGTTCTCGTCTCGAAGTGGGTACAAAGCACTATCAAGGACTCAAATTTGCAACAACTCCCAGATACATCATCCGGAGTCAAAACAAGGAGTCAAACAAGAAATGAGGTAAACTTTGCACTCATGAGTTCACTGATGAATAGCTCGAGCCAGATAATGTTCATGAAGCACTCAGTCAAACTCAGTGGAAGGAAGCTATGGAAACAGAATATGACTCGCTCATGAAAAATCAGACATGGGAACTTGTCGATCTGCCTACAGGAAAGAAACCCATAGGCTGCAAATGGGTTTTCAAGACAAAATATAAGGTAGATGGATCCATCGACAAACATAAAGCATGACTTGTAGCAAAGGATATGCTCAGAAAGAAGGCATCGACTATGAAGAAACCTTTGCACCCATTGTGAAGATGAAGACCATCAGAGTAGTTTACGCACTTGCACGGCAGCACAAAAGGATGGAGACTTGTGAGATGGACGTCAAGAGTGCTTTCCTAAATGGTGATATGAAAGAAGAAGTATACATGACCCAACCTGAAGGATTTGTTGATGAAAATCAGCCTAAAAAGGTATGTCGTCTCATCAAATCTCTTTACGGACTGAAACAAGCTCCCAGGGCATGGTATATCAAGATCAACGATCACCTTTTGCAGCATGGGTTCACTCATAGCCCCTCAGATTCAAATTTGTATATAAAGAAGGTAGGAAAAGAAATTGTCATTCTGGTTGTTTATGTAGATGATCTTGTGATCACTGGTAGTTCAGAAGATCAGGTTGATATTGTAAAGAATGATCTCAAAAGAACCTTCGACATGACAGATTTGGGGCTACTACATTACTGTCTTGGCTTGGAAATATGGCAAAAGGAGCATCACATCTTTGTCTCCCAGACAAAGTATGCCAAGACACTCCTGGAAAAGTATAGAATGTCCGACTGTAAACCTATATCCACTCCCATGGAAAAAGGCTTGCAACTTTCAAGATTCCAGGACTCACCTCAAGTAGATGCTACTCTCTACAGGCAATTTGTTGGAGGGCTCATCTATTTGACATACACCAGACCAGATCTCTGCTATGCTGTCAGCTATCTTTCCAGGTTCATGCAAGAGCCAAAGAAATGTCACTGGAATGCAGCAAAGCATGTTTTGAGATATGTCGAGGAACAACTAATTATGGTCTGGAATATAAAAAGAATGATCAATTCTTCCTACAGGGATATGTCGACTCGGACCACGCTGGATCTGTTGATGATAGGAAGTCAACTACAGGATACATATTTCATCTCGGATCTGGACCTATCTCGTGGATAAGCAAGAAGCAGAATGTTGTTTCTATCTCATCCACAGAGGTAGAATATCATGCCGCATGAGGAGCTGTGTGTGAAGTGATATGGATACGTCGCATTATGGATGACCTGGGAATTCCTGAAAAATAGTCACCTATTCTCTATTGCGACAATCAGAGTGTGTTGAAGCTCGTGTAGAATCCAGTCTTTCATGAACAAACAAAGCATATTGAAATTGACTGCCATTTCATTCGAGAGCACATCTTGAACCATCAAATTCAGCTCCAGTACTATCCTACTGAAGCACAAGTTGCTGACATTCTCACTAAATCCCTTGGAAAAGTGAAATTTGAATCTTTCAGAGGTCACATTTGCAAGAATAATGTAATAAGGGGGGGAATGTTAGCATACGTTGGATAACAGATATTTCTTAGGTGTCTATCCTATCTCTTTATCTCTTCTTCTATTATTCCATTATTCTCTGCTTCTGTTGTGGATCCTCTCCATTCATTTAGGGAGTCCAGTACAATTTCTTTCCTATAAATACTGTACGTGAGCTTTGTGTTAGATAGAATAATATGAGATAAACAATCTCTTCTATTTCTCCTTCATTCTTTCTCTCTCAGATTTATATCTTGTAAGTTGTATTTGATCAATGGAAAAGAAAGTTGTAAAAGAATCATACAAGTCAATAGAATTTATTTAGTTATGTTAAGATGATATTGTCTTCATTGGAAAAATGGGTTTCAAATATTTTTGCAAAATCTTTGTTAGAAGGCTAGAGAGGTTTGTGTTAGGAAATATTACATTTCTCTGTGATATTTGAAAGACATGTTTTGAAAAATAAAACTACATTCTTGTTTTTCACACATTGATTGTAGGAAATTTGAATACATTGAAGTTGTAATGGAATAAACTTAATAAATTAAAACACCCTCTAGTTGGCGAATGAACTAGATTAATATATGGTTTGAAATACATAGATTCTGTTAGATTTTTGTAAACCTGCAAATAAACATAAAAAATTGCACAAATTAACCTACAACAATGGAAGGCAAGAAGAAACATTAAAATGAACTAAGGAGGAAAAAAACGCATATTAAAACCATTTTGTATTGCACAATAAATTTTAACCAGACTTTATTAATTGGGCTAAGACACAAAAAAATGCCTTTACAGAGGAAAGAGAAAATAATTTCCTTTTGAAAACTCATCATTAACAATTAATCCTTGAAATCCATTTGAAATATTTTCAAGTGTGATTCTCCATGTCATTTTGGCATGTTAAAGAAGAAAGAATGGCGGATCAACTTAAATCTGGTAGTTGAAAAGTTTAGTTCACATTTTAATGGTAGGAAGAGGTTTTATTAAAATTCACGCATCTAAATTTGTTAAAAATAATATTTTATGCTTCTTGTGTAAAGGGGAGTTCCACCCGTTTCCAAAAAGTCCTCATTTTCTCAAATCTGAGCTTCCAGTCGAAAGTTATGGCCGTATGAATTTTTTGCATCAACTTCATTTTAAAAAACTGTCAAAATAATAATAATAATAATAAAATATTGCAAGCGGATCCGCGGGCCGAAAAATACTTTTTGTGCTTTTTGCCAAAAATGCAAAAAGACAAGAAGTCTCCCACCGCTCTGCTCTGCCCGAATATTTGTCGTTCGGTGGAAACATTCTAAGTTCAAAAATTTACTTTTATTCGAGTTTCCTTCATGGCCCCAGTAGCCCCACGGACTTTAGTTTTGAAAAACACTTCCAGTGGGTTTATGGGCCCACACCTCAAAATTTCTCTTTTGGAAAATTGACAAAAATTTCCCAATTCTCCTCAACGGCCCGCCTTCCCACATGTCACTATTGGTCTGACATGTGGCATCTCTAGGTGTTGGCGGAGGTGCAGATGATTTTTAAACCTTTATGATTTTCTTTTTGAAAAGTCTAAATTTATAAGTTTTCCCCGATTGTCCACTTCCCCGCTTGTAATTTTGGGCATTACACATGGCTTCTCTTGGTGTTGGTGGAGGTGTGGCTCATTTTAAAACTTTTCACTTTTTCAACAAAAAGCCGAAAATCCATATTGCCTTTAAGCGACTTGCCTTCCCACATTGACTTAAATCTTGGACATGTATCCTTTACGGATCCAGGCATATTTTCTCCTTTTGGTGCTAAGCCTCGCCGAGGGCTCATGGTTGTGCAATATGCCTATAAATTACACTTTTGGGAAAAACATTAGAAAGTGCTAATTTCCTCCCAAGCTCTGCGAAGTGTGCGATCTTCCCAGTGAAATTTCCTCCCAAGCCAGAGGCCCACTTTTGGGAAAATAATCCTCAAAGGCCTTCGGCCCATAAATAGAGAAATATGAGGACTTAGGAGGACTTATTTATATCATCGAAAGGGAAGTGCATGAAATATGAGAAAAATAAGATTAAAAGCACAAGAGTAGGTGGAGAGTGGGTAAGTGGGAATTTACCCCTTTGTAACTTAAATGTTTATTTCAAAAACATGGATTGACTTGTAAGGGGTCACTTTTATGGGGTAAGGGAGTGTTTATTCTACCCCATGTAATGAGAACCTTGTTTATTGTTTAGACCTTGTGGAATTAAATACCTTGGGTATTTAATTTATTTTGGTTTGGCCCCTTTAACCCTCTAAATTTAATTAAGGAATATTTAACTATAGTGTTAATTTAATTATTTATTAAATTAACACTTAAGGGAAATTTAACTATGCTTGGACTAATTACACTCATTAATTTTGTAATGTGGGTTTAATATTAATTATAACGGGAAAAATTTAATTTTTGAATATAATTTTCCTTGAAACTTTTTTGTGACAACTGTAGTTTTGAAGCCTGTATGTGGGCACGCCTTTCAAAAAAATTATTCCAATTTTTTTCTAATTGAACCTAGGTTGTTCTTGGGTCTCAAGTGGGTGTTTTTAGTGGGCGTTACACTTGGTATCAGAGCCATGGGTTCAAAATCTTGGACCTTTGGGCACACTAGAAAAACTTGAGACATGAACTATAAACCTAGCACACTTTTAAATCTAGAAAACAACCTTGTTTGAAAATTGAAAAAAAAAGAAATACGTGTGAAGAAATATTACATTACTCTATTCATTTGAACTGCTAGAATTAAAATCATAATAAAATAACAAGTTGTTTGAGTTGTTGTTCTTTCTTAGTGGCATTTTTCTAAACCTGTAACTAAGAATGTCAAATTAAATTGATGTTTGTGAACTTCTAGTGTAGTGGAAACTTGGTTCCCCTTTGAAAATGTGTTGTTTTTACAAGTCCTAAATCTTGATTTAATTGTATGATGTGTTAAGCCCTTTTGAGACCCTTCCTTATTAAATTTTTTGGAATGATAAGTTGTATGGTGTGATTCTTGTGGTTGGACAATAGTGGTTGTGTTCTGGGTGGGAAGAGTTAATTAGAAGTTGTTTAGAGCTTCCTTCCTTTAGTGGTTAGGAAAGAGGGTTTGGTTGTCAGTTTTTCCATTTTGTTACCCGTATGGGAGAGTGGACATTAAGTCTAGGTGTCGTTTAGGACCCAATCTTGCGTATGTGTCTAGAACTAACCTCGAGGTAGAGTACCCCTATTGGTGGCCATGAAGGGCTGTGGAGTGAATGTGGTGTTAAATTTTATGTTTTACATTCGTAATATTATGTTATTTTATCAAGGACCAACATCTTATTTTATGATTGATTTGAGAAGCTCTAAGGCTCTTTTATTTATTTTCTTTTTACAAGAATTTTTAGACTTTGCAATACGGTTACTTAGCCACTTTCCTTGATTTTCAAATTTCTTAGATTTTATTTTGATTGATGACTCGGAGCTCATTATGTTGTTGGCTACTTAGCTAAATGTTACATGGTTTCCTTCTTGCATGATGATGAGCTCGTTCTATGTTTTTTGTATTGTGACATTTTGTTGTATGGGGTATACCAGGTGTTTTGAATGTCCTCTTAGGTGCTTAAAGTTATGCCTTGGTTTTGGATGCATAGAACCTTGAGGGTGTCAGGATCTTAGAGTGATTTTTTCATTGCTCGACCTTGCTAGATAGAGAGCTCGTTGTGTTGAGTGTTCTAGTTGGCAGTCTATTAGTGGTGGTGGTGATTCTCTTACAATCTAGTAAGAGCTTGAACCTCATCGGAGTAGAGGTGTTTAATTGTGGGCTGATGAATTATGTTAGGATTGGATTGCTTTTGGCTGGCTCTGGATGTTAGTAGAAAAGTGTGTGTTTGGTAGTGGCTTCTTTTCGATGGCATGCTAAGTTTTATTAGGATTTCCTTATTTCATTATATAAAGTAGTGACTTGAGGATTGTATGAATCTTGATAATTATGGTTATAATTAATCCCATTCGAGCATTTTGAATGTAAATTAAGTGTGTTTGGTTGCCCTCTTGACCTAAAAATAAGTCTACCCTTTCCTTGAATTTTTTTAGTTACTATGAATAACACTCTATGACATATTAATTTAAAATTACGTGGAGACACTTATGGATTCCTCGAGTCTTTTGGACCATGCCACTAGTGATGTTAGTGTAATTATACCTTGATGAATTAATCTCAATGGTATCTTATAATGGGATTCTTCTTGCGAAACTATAACTCTTGGTTGTAAAGCCATATTGAATAGATAGTTGATTGGATGCTTACAATTGATGCATTCTAGTGAGTATGTGGTGTTCTTATAGTTAAAATCTTTCCTTGTCATTTTTTTTTGCTTGGTTGGTAATATCTTGTAGTAATATGGGTTTATATTTGAAAACTTTCCTTGTCTTATCATGTGAGTAAAAATGTTTTCACCAAAACAACAAACATTGTTAAACCCTAGTAGATCAGTAAAAGTAATTATGCTTCCTTAATGGGTCTTCCTTGTAACTTCCTTTGAGAACTTGTAGAAACCCACTAGGAATGTTTTATGATACTTGTAATTAGTGGAAAACTCTCGAAATATTGTTGTGATCCATGTTGGTTGATTGTTTCCTAGTTCTTACAAATTAATAATGTGTTTTCTATGTTGAATGTCCCTTGTTTCCTTAGAATTAAAAATGTGGTGTGTTGATTTACCTCTCTCTCCCATAAAAGTAATAGTGTGATATGTTTACCCTTCCTTCTCATTAAATTTTGTTGACAAATTGACTCACCCAAACATCATAAAACTATAATTGAGGAGATTTGGCCTTGAAGCTTAATAAATAAACTAGAACATAGAAAGAGAAAATGGTCCTTGCTTTAACCTTGGTAGATTAATAGAAGAAATAAAAACCATGTAGAAGAATAAAAGGGAAAAAAAAATTTCCATCTACCTCCCCTAGGAGTAAAATAAATATTTTTTCTCTTTTCGCCTTTATAGAATGGTGAGATATCATGCCCCCTTAGTGGTCCTTATAACACAAACTTGTGATGTCATAATAGGAGGAAGTTTAATTAAGAAAACTCGTAAAGGAATGTGCTTAGCAAATGAAACTACAACTTTTGACTTAATGAGTTGATTTATAAATAAGTAAGATTTATGTGTATTGAGTACAATGTATAGTTCAACATGTTAAGCTTATGTTTTCTAAAACATTTATTTAATGTTTAAATTTTACCCTCACTACAAAGTGAATCTGACGTGATATCAAGAAAGAAATCTAGGATTTAAGGGAGATTTAGATTCAAGATACATTTTTCCATGAACATTCTTCGATCATGGTATCCTTATTTCCCTATCATAGTTAATATAGTTTGATAAATTGTTGAACCCATTCAACATTTCCAAGTCAAGAATCTTTATTTAGATTTATAAATATCTTTTGTTTTCTTGAAGTTTGATATCACCAAGGGCGATTAATTTTCTTTTTAACACTAGAAAATGCCTAATTGAGCTATAAGGAATCCAAGAGTGACATTATTCCTAACCTAAAATCTCATTTTAATCTTATATTCTTTATTCTTACATCACATTATGGTCTCATTATTAGCATCACTTTATAACAAAAGAGTTATGAAAGTACTTGTCTAAAATCTTTAATAAGAACATGATTGGAAGCATTATAAACTACACATGAACACAAGTGATTTTTTTTTCAAATTAAGATCCCATGTTTCCGCATTTCACAATTATACATGTGCAATTTCGTTTTATTCTTAATGTCATATACAACATAACAAGGGATTATGGAACTAAGTTTTCAATTTCCTAGTTTCCCTTAAGTCAACATCTTTCAAATCAATTTCGTTTACAAAGAGTTACTTACAATTTTCTACCCACAAGTTAACCCCTTAATCCGCCAAGGTTTTATTTAATTCTAGTTGTACCTAAATATCTACGCCCCAACTATATATGAGTTTAAGGTGAGAGTACAAATTTATGCTAAACAATCTTCATGGAAGACCAAGTTATGTTTTTAAGTAACTATTAAGGTAACACATTTAGCTGAGTCCCGAGAGGAACTAAAGAGTTTATTAATAAGATTTTAAGTCATATTACAAATATTTCACTTTCTCCATTTGTGTCATCTGGGGTCCCACGAGGAATTCATTCTATGACAAGACAAAATTATAAATAAAACTTTGTAAGACTTGGTACTCCACTAGGATACTAAGGGAGTAATATCTCTACTTACACAATAAATGGTAAGGTTACACCGCATAGTCGTTACTTCAAACAAGGACTCTTAAGGTGACTCCCAAGGTGGTCTTCACCACTCAACACGGTGTCAGACCTGAAGAGAAGACATTCTCCTTACCCACACATGGTTACCAAACTAGAAGGAAACCACATACTCTAGATAAATTTGGACAATGTCATTCCTAAAGGATGGGTTCATGACAATGTCACTAAACATATAGATTATGATGCTAAACTTAAACTAGGGGTCTTATTTACCTAAACTAGAGAGTTGCATCGAATATAAGGTTTAAGTTCATTCTACATAATTTCAATTTCTTCTACGCTAGAAAGGATCACACATGAAGACAAATTTTGCTCGAATATTATACTAGGTTGGACTTATTGTGGTTATATTCCTTTATTACATTTTCAAGGTAAAAACACAACACCAATTATTTAATCATCTATTGCACACTAGAAATACACTACAAGATATTAAATTCAAATTCATTTAACATATATATATATATATTTTACCATATGTAACTATGAATCAAAATTACACCTATGATTAAATGCACATTTTCCAAGGTATCCCTAAAACTAGCATCTCATACATATTAGAAAATTTCAAATACAATTTTTCTATAACATGGGACTACATTATACATATATACATTTTACAATGACCTATATTAGTTACAATAATAAAAAATGATTTACATAATGCATTTTCGCCATCTTTCTTGCATTCTGCAAAACCATGTGAGCATGAAATCAATGATAAATCTTCTAGCATGACATCCACCTAGATCTAACATAATTAACGTTTTCAGTTTTCCATTTACATAATATTAATAATTTTCATTCAAAAAGGGGGTTAGAGACACATATTTATTTCATTTCATTTCACCTTATTTCGTAACCAAGGAGAGAGAAAGAGATAGGGAAGAGAGAGAAACACTATTTTGTCAAAAGTTCAATTTCACACAATAAGTCACATGATAGATTTTCAAATAGTTATTTACAAGTGTCAACAAGTTTCCATGATGGTTTGGTTACCCACTAGAGGTCCTACAACTTTCTTTTTACATTTTCTAGCTAGTTGTAAAAACATTCAATTAAGGCTCGAAGGCTAAGAAACCACTTTTAAATGTTGTCTTTTGAAGAGAAAAAATACCATGGGTAACTTTCTACGTGTCATCCTATACACCAAGAATACACAAGAACTAGCGAGAATTGAATGCGATAAACAATTTACGATTGGATGCTAGTTTTCTAAGGTCATTAGTCACAATTGGCCTAGATACAAATGATCAAATGCTATCTCGAGGGATTATAAAATCACATCCAAAACTAACGTTCAGTGGATGAACCTGTAATGATAAATTTCCTACAATTTTCCCTATATATGTAGAATACACCAGAGTCGATGGGACTAAGAACTGACAAACTGGTTTCAAATGGAGATAGGTTTTCTAGAGCCATCCCGGTCGTAATTTATCTAATTTTATCTAGTGAAACTACGAGCGAAGTCCTACAAAATTCCTTTTCCGAACTATCAAGAAGATTTTTTTTTCCAAAGCTGATGGTTCTAGGAAATTTTCTAGTAAAAATACTAGAGTTTTGTCAAAGTAGGTAAGCGTCTTGTCACTCAAAGTCCAAACGGCGAGCTGAAATAAAACCCAACTTTTCACTTTTAACAACTTCCTACACTGCAAAAAAATTTCTAACAAAGCTCCTAGAGGGGTGTCAAAATATCACAGATGATCAATCGAAGTTGATCAAGGGATTAGAGTGACTCCTCGCATAACAAGGTAAATAGAGAAAACTTAACATCTTTCTTCTGGAGTTACGAAGATTGTTTTGTAAGTATCGAAAATCGTGATCTATCTACTTTAAGAAGGGAATGATCAACATATTTACAGGGAAGTCAACTTCAACTTGTCAATAAAAAGGGGTACTGTAACAATCTAGTTTGGTTAGGAAGTTTGTTAGATAATATGAAAACGAGGATTTGATTTTATGCTTTTCTACCAAGGAATATTCAATCCTCTAAGTTACAATATAATGTTTTACTATTTTAAAACAAGTTTATTTAATATAATAAAATATATGGAAATCCTTCATTTAAAATTTTGTTCCATTCGCAAAAGAAAAATTAAAGAACATAAATTATGAGAGATGTGGAGAGATGAACCATGACAAGGAATGATGAAGCGAAGTGGTTATGAGGGGCACCATGTGGTTTGCACTCACGATTCGTTGAAACCACCATTTTTTCCTCATGATGCCAAATAGTCACATTAAAACCAAATCCATTCATGTGTGCCCATGCCTCATCAAAACACAAATTTTTTTCTTTTCAAGTACTCATCCCGATCCATGAGACCACATTCTCATTATGCAATGAGTCAAACAGTTCATGAGCCATCAAAGTGCTTTCACATTTTTCATACATGTCTATCAGGGAACTTACAACTACAACATCTGACCAAAAACCATATTCGATTGTTTGTACCTTGTTCCAACATTCTTATTTTGCCATGGGTTGAGATTATGTTGAAAACAATAATGTTTCTTTACCATCATCTCTACAACTTGCTTTAGAAAGAAAAGAAGGGCAACAACAATATAAGAAGAAACGAACCCAAACTCATCTCCATCATAAATAGCTGATATACCAAGAAGACACACTACGGGGATAAATACAATGGGATCACAAATGCCATTATAGGGTTAAAACCAGTAGATTGAAGCTCTTAATTTCTCGGATATGAAAAAGAAGAGTTTTAATGAACAAAAAAATTCCATTGAATTAATTTCATTTTGTGACCATACATTTTCTCTTCTTGCAAGATATAAAGCCTTTTAAATGACCCATTTTCAACAACTCCTACCATCATTTCTACCCACATGGTCACGACCAAGAGACAGTTCTTGGAGATATGTGTGATAGCAGGAAAGGGCTCTTTCAAATTCTTAATCAATGAAAAACCTACTCTAAATTAAAGATAAGGGGTAGGAAACCAAAGAGGTACCCTTCCTCTACCATGAGAATGGTGCTATAAAATTTACGATGCACTCAAAATGGGTGAATAGAAGTAAAAGAAATAAAAACAACATTCGGGTAATGTGTGCCTCCTAATCCTCAATCTTCTTATTCTCCTCATCATACAAAAAAAAAAAAATGAAAAAAATAAATTCCTCTCAATCCTTGGTCTTTTTTGCCCTTAACGAATGAGCTGATTTTCAAGAAACAATGACTATACTTCCTTTCCAATAGTTCACAAGTTGTATTATTAGGAAAAAAATCCATCTTCATGGTGTTTTGGTGACATTCATCTCATGATCAAAGTCACTTAAAAAAACCCTTTCGTGGACATTTATGGCTGCAACGATTATGCTTGATGTGTTTCCATTCCCGTTTGAGCTCACGTTTGGTAAAGGATGGGAGTGCACAAAATAATGTTAATTGATAATATTGGAGCCTATTTGTTACATTGGTGAAACAATGTGACTATCGAGAGGAAACACATGGCTTCGTACTCTTTCGTGCCCTTTCATGGGTGCAACTATCTAAACAATGCTACCTTGGGTTTTAGTGTGTCACAGTCTAAGGATCCAAATAAAGTTGTAGTACCCACTTCCCTTTGACACTTTTTGTTATTGATTATGATCATTGACTATACTTATGGATGTTATTGTAGCTTTTGATATGGCATGATGTTAGATGTTAGAGATCATGGACTATTGTTGATTTTATTCATATATGATGCATGTGGATTATTGGAGACATTTTATATTGATATTGATATAGACATTTTATATTGATTGACATAGTTAGATATATATATATATATATATATATATATATATATATATATGTTTCAAACATGTGATACCTCGTCATTTTGAGTAGAACTAGAAAATTGAACTAATATTATGATCATATTGTTATTGATGAAGCGCTAATGATATCATTAGTTGCCTAGGTGATGTTTTGATTCATATATAGATGCTTTTGGAATTATATTCTATATTCATTTTGGATGATTTGATGCTGCCACAAGGCCGAAGGAGGTATTTTTGTTTTTAGATAAACATGTTACAACAAACATCGAGGGATTGGAGACCAACCACATTTGAATCCTAGATAAATTCAACAAGGGTCACCATGACAACATGTATTTGTTATGTGTGTGTGTGAATTGTTGTCAAGAGTTCCCATGGGGGGGATCACCTTCAAATGTGACCAAGAGATTATGTGTATTCTTTTATTTAGTTTCCTTTGTTTAAATTTAGTATGTGGATTTTAGTGATGTATTTTCCCCTTTATTATTTATTTTATTTGTGTCTAGATTAGTGAGTAATCATGTTGTTAAATAAATTAAAATGGGTCAAAAGAATGCATTTATTAGAGATGATGGCTCTTAGATTATGTGTTGTAAGTAATGTGTAAGTAGGTTTCAATGTGAAACACTCCACTTTCCTTTTGAAATTTGGATCTATCTTTAGAGGATGATTTTGGAGGCTTGTGGGACAATTTAAACTTGTCCCACACCTCTTAAATTATTACACCAACCCTACCTATGGGTTGGGGAGTCAAAATTAGGCCTTATTATGTATTTTGGGAAGGAAAGTTATAAGTTTTATTGCACCTTCTTGCATGAAATTAATTTTGGTCCTTGGGGTGTGGACTTGGATTGTGTGTGTAAGTAAAAGGTCATTTATTCACCCACCTTTTAATTGTGCTTTGGAGTTTGAATTTGACTTGTGAGGTGGAGTTGAGGATGAGTGATGTGGCATCCTACATGGAGCCACCTCATCCTCCTCTCTCCCTTTTCTATTTATTTGAATTCTTTTGTTGTTTTGGGGGTTACTTTAGGTAGTTACTTCATGTTGGTCTGGTGCTCTTGCAATTGGAGAGAGTTAGAGGATTTTGGATGCTTGTGGATTTGTTGGTGCTTTGGGACTGTTTGGATTTGAAGAAGCTTATTTTTCAATCTTTTGGATCAAGCTCTATCATGGAGAGGTAGGAGCTTGACTCTTTTAAAATGTGTTCTTTTATTGTATGCATATGTGAATGTTTTGAATGTTTGGTATGCTTGTTGGTTGGTTGGGTAGATTACCTAGGTGTGGTGTAGGAGAAGACAATGAGGATATTTTGTGGGGAGGCATAAGAGTTTTAGGGAGGCATAAGTGTTGTGGGGAGGCATAAGAGTTATTTGTGGAGGGTGTTTGGGTTGGGTGTTCCACCTTGGACAAGATATAACTTGCATTTCTTACTTTTGGGGGAGGCATAAGAGGTACTTGGGGGAGGCATAAGAGTATGTAGGGCTTGAGATGAATATTTTGATGGCTTTTAAGGTGATCACCCATTCCCCATTGGAAGGTATAAGCAACTTCCCCCATAAATCTTTCTCTTTTGGCCTTTGTGTGATGAGGCCTTGTATATTTTGCTACTATCCTTCTTGTGACTATAACTGCATTTTATTTTGGATCTGTACATGTTTGTAAAATATGACATTGTGTTGTGGAAGCTTGTTTGTTTCCATAAGTTGAATCCATTTCCTATTGTAATGTGGTTGGGGCTCGAGGGTCAATGAGGAGGATGACTTCTAATCTTCATTGGATTTCATGATTTGGTGGAGAGCATTGCCACTCCCCCTTTTCTTTGTTATGACCAAATGAAATATGGCGGATCTCTCTTGTTGTTGTTTCTTAGAGTTGTGTATGAAGACAATTTCACAGTCCTCTTTGGGTTCCTTATTGTAAAAATTTCCCACTTTAAGTGGATGAAATTGTAATATTATTTATGGTGAAAAGCTACTCTATTTTATGATGTGGAAGTCACATTCGAATGAGAAAGATTTATTTTGTAAGTTTTCTTTTGGTGAATAGAAAAGAAGTTGTAAAGGAAATTATTTCATTTTAATAGAAGTTGATTTACTTTATACAAAATGGAGTTGCTCTGTTTGGAAATCTGTTGATTGAAATACTTTTGCAAACTCTCTGTTTGAAGGCTAGAAAAGTCTGTGTTAGGAAATATTACATTCCTCTATATTATTTGAAAGGCACATTTGAAAATAGAACTACATTCTTGCTCTCCACGCATAGATTGAAGGAAATTTGAACATTATAAACTTAGAATGGAATGAACCTAAATGTTTAAAGTATGGCAAATGAAATAGATAAATTTCCAATTTGAAATATGTAGATCTCTGTTAGATTGTTTCAAACCTGCAATAAATATCAGAAAAATATAAAGAGTACCCTGTAAATATGAAAGAAAAAATGAAAACTTAAAATTAACTAAGGATGATAAAAACACATCCTAAAATAGTTTGTAGTGTTCAATAAATTTACTTATAACTTTATTAATCAAGGTAGAGGCGAAAAATGATTTTATAGAGAAAAGAGAAAGGAAATAAATCCATTTTGAAATCCAAACCATAATCAATTAATCCTAGAAAATCTATCCAATTTATATCAAGTGTGATTCTCGATGTCGGTTTGGCATGTTGGAGAAGGAAGAATAGTGGATCAGATTAAATCTGGCAGTTGAAAAATCTAGTTTACATTTTTATAGCGAGAACGATGTTTTTCTTAAATTTCACCCATCTAAGTTTTTTGAAAATAATATTTTTTTCTTGCTATGCAAAGATGAGTTCGATTCCTTTCCAAAATTCCTTATTTTCTCAAATCCAAGCTTCCATTTGAAAGTTATGGCCTTATGAAGTTTTTACTTCGGTTGGTTTCAAAAAAACTAACTGTCAAAAAATGAAATTTTTGTAAATCAGATCCGCATGGGCCCAAAAATTACTTAGGGAAATTTTTGGAAAAATGCAAAAAGTCACAAGTTCCTCTGCAGCTCCATAGCCCCACATCCTTCTCTTTTGGAAAAAAATACTTCCGTGGGTTTCATGGACCCGCACTTTCAAACTTTACCTTTTCAAAAGAGAAAGGGGGAAAATTTCTAAGTCTACACGATGGTGTGCCACCCCATGACCCAATGAGGATCTACCACGTGGATTATTTAGGCATAAACCGAGGCATGGATGGTTTTAGACCTTATCACTTTTGCAAAATATTGGAAAAAATTCCTAAGTTTCTCTGCCAACTGCCTTCCCGTAGGTCAGTGATAGACTAACACGTGGCTTCACTAGGTGACGGCGGAGGTGCGGGTTGTTTTAAACCTTTGTGATTTTTAACACAAAAGCCAAAATTTCTAATTTTTTCTCGATGGTCTGCTTCCTGCTTGAATTTTTGGGCATGACTCGTGGCATCCCTTGGGCATCGGTGGAGAGGTGACTTAGTTTAGAACTTTTTCCCGAGGCATTCAACAAAAAATTTAAAAATCCTAAGTGCCTCTGGTGACCAACCTTTCCACATTTTCTTAAAAACATGCCACATGTCCTTTGTGGATTGGGGCAATTTTTATTCCTTTGGCATGAAGGCCCCACCATGCGGCCTCGAGGGCTCGGGTGAACTGTGTTTTTGCCAAAAGTGCAAAGTGCCAAATTATCTCCCCCGCTTCACCAACCAAAAACCTTCCCTATACGAAAAGTCTTGCCTGGGCCCACAGGCCCATCTTTGGAAAAATTTCTTTCCCGTGCCCTGCGGAGCTCGCCTTTGGGAAAATTTCTTCCACAGGCCACAGGCCCACCTTTGGGAAATATTTCTTTCCCAAGCCCACCGGCTTGTAACTTAAGAAATATGAGGAGTTAGGAGGACTTCTTTATATCATTGGAAAGGGGAAGAAATTTCCTATCGAAATGGAAAATTTTTAAGGAAACATTAAGTTTTTAAATATGTGAAAAATCAGGTCAATGTGCAAGGATGGAGTCCGAGAGTGGGTAAGTGAGAGATTACCCCTCTTTAACTTAAATGTGTAACTCTAAAGCATGGGTTGACCTTTTCAAGGGGTCACATTATGGGATAAGAGAATGGTTTTCTAACCCATGTAAATAATAACCTTGGTTATTGTTTATACCTAGTGAAATTAAAAACCTTGGGCATTTAATTGTTTTGGCCCCTTTAACCCTCTAAAATTTATTAAGGAATATTTAACTATAGTGTTGATTTAATTATTTATTAAGTTAACACCTAAGAGAAATTTAACTATATTTGGATTAATTATACTCATTAATTTTGTAACATGGATTTGATGTTTGTTCTGACGGGAAAATTTCATTTATTAGATTATAATTGAATTTGAATCTTTGTTGTGACAATTATTAATGTGAAGCCTAGTAGTGTTCATGCTTTAAGAAAAATTTATTCCATAATTTTTCTATGTAAACCTATGTTGTTCTTGGGTCTCTAGTGGTCATTTTAGTGGGCATTATAAAATTTATTGTATTATTACTCAAGGAAAGTGATAGGTTTGAAAAGTTGTTTAAGAATGGACGTGACATGTATTAAAGTCTTTCTAGTGCACCACACCTGTAAGATCTCTTCGCATGCCATACCTGCCATAAACCACCATCCACCAACCACATTCATTTCATTTTTGAATTCTTTTGCATTTTAAGTTGGGCACTACAATAGTGGTCCCCGTTCTTTGAAAACAAAACCATCATTTTGTGAATTTTTCCAAAAACCATTTTTACTAGGGTGATTTATAGTTTATCCTTAGCTTGAATTTATATGCCTAAAGTCACTAGTTGCAAGATGAACAACATTTATTCATTCCATGTCTTAAATCACTAATTACATAAATTTTCTATTTCAATAGCATATAAGAAAACAACTACAAGAATACTTTTCCAATAAAATTGCTTTCAAGCTCAAATGAAGAAATGAAATTCCATCTATTTCTAAGTATTATTGTTTTCTTTTCCATAACAAAAATGTAATCCTTCAACAAAGTAATTCACTATAACTTAGTGCATTCTTACATTACAACCACAACAATTCATTCAAGAAAGCACAAACAACTATATTACATTTTAGTTTTGCTAAGAATACATTCTCTATGATTTACAACTTCCAAGTTCTTCCTTCATTCCTACAACAAGTAACAATGAAATTTCTTTTTAATTTTTCCTTTGAGCATAACTCATTTTCTTATAATGCAAAAGATTTCTTTCCAATAATACATTACAACTTGATAAATAAAACTTATGATATAATTTTTCTTGTAAATGCAAGACTACTAGCCTTCCACCTTAAGTGGGAACTACATGAAAGGTTTTACAATGAAGGATTTCTTTTGACTTCTACAAATGCTCCAAGTCCCAAATATTCAACAAGAGCTCCACCATTTCTTCATTTCAATCACAACAACAAAAATGGGGGAGTAGGAAAACTCTCCACCCAACCAATAATCTAATGAGGAGAAGAAGTTATCCTCCTCATTGGCCCCAAGCCCCAACCAAAATGCAATAAGGAATGGCTACAACTCATGAAGACTTGCTTCCACATCACAATAAAAACTTTCAAAAAAATTGAACACACATTCAAACATAAGATAACAATCACAAGAATGCAACTTTCAAAATACACAAGGCTTGAAAACTCAAAGCCAATGGAGCAAGGAATCTATAGGAGATCACTTATTCCTCCCAATGGGATAAGGTGCCCATCTTAAAACCCTCCAAAGCAAAACTCAAAACCCCTACACAACTCTAATTCCTCCCTCAAGATCCTCTTATGCCTCCCATATTCTCTTATTGTTAGGTCGTGGAGCCTATTTTCATGTGTGAAAGTGTTAAATGTTGTACACAAGAGTACTTGTAAACTTTTCAAAGTTTTATCGCTAGGTTTAGGGCGCAACCCCCGAGAAAAAAATTTTGGGCCTTAAAACGTGCTCGATATATCAAGAAATGTGTTTTACTTATACGGACGGGATTTTGACCCATAGGTTTATGGGACAGTTTTTTCCCATGGTTTTGTAAAAGCTGTTTAAGCATTTGACTACTTATATGGTTTTATGCATATGGTAGGATAATGTAACATTGCAGATGTGTTTTGAATTCAGGTGTGAATTCTATAGATTTTCTTAAGCATAGTTCCAAATAGATCTGGGTATTTTATTGAGAGAGCGGTGCCTTTTAATAAAATCGAGCAAGTGATTCTTAGTGGACATAGCCCAAATTGGGTGAACCACATTAAATATTGTCTCTTTGTGTTGTGTTATTTTATTCTCGCACTTTTATTTGAGATTTGTAATATTTTCTACATTATAGTTTCTACTTGTTATGATTCTGCGAGGGATTATTCCACATATTGTATCCCTTATTTCCTAACACTTATGTCTCCCTACAATCTCTTATGTCTCCCTCAAAAGAACCAAGTAAGAAAAGAAAGCATTTTTCTTATCAAAGGTGGGGCACCCAACCCAACTCCCTCCCAAACATGAAACAAGACTCTTATGCCTCCCTAAAATATAAAATCCCCATAGCCTTCTCCTACACCATACTCAGGCATTCTACCCATGATCCAAACAAGCACACAAACCATTCACTTACATGACATACACACATATAAAGGAAAACAAGTAAACAAGGGTGTAGCTACTACCTTTCCATAGTAAGTACTTGATCAAAGAATCACACTCTAAGATCCTTCAAGATCAATCCAACTCCAAAATCTTTAAAACTTCAAAAATAACTCCAAAACCTCTCTAAATCCAAAAATATAAGTGTAGAATAAAATGAAGTAACCCCCAAAAAAATAAATAAACTTTCATATATAGAAAAAGAGGAGAGGACGTTGAGGTGGCTCCATGTAGGATGCCACATCACTTATCCTCAACTCTACCTCATAAGTAAAACCTAAACCCTAAGGAAAAATAAATTTGTTGTTGAGAGAAATGAGAATCCTCTTACACAATCAATAGAAACCCAAACCTCCTAAGGAAATAATTTAAAACCCATGTAAGAAAAGTGCAATAAATGTCATCTTTTACTTTATAAAATATATAATGCGGTCTATTTTTGATCCCCCAACCCATAGGTATAGTTGATATATGAAAATAGAAGGTGTGGGACAAGCTTAACTTGTCCCACAAGCCTCAAAATGGCCCTTAAGCCCATATCCGAATTTCCCAAGAAGTTGGGGTGTATAACACTCAAATTCAAATACACTCAAAGCATAAATAAAAAGATCCAAATGACCCTGTTATCTCTCGAAAGTGCACCATGTAGAGAGATGGCTACATGTGTTCTAAGCTTGCAAAATTTATCTCTCTTTCGTAGATACAATGGAAACACCTCAGGTATGTGGGTATACCTATTTTGAGGTGAGTCTTTGGTATCAAGGCCGGTTCCTTATTGATGTATCTTAAACTAATTTTTTGGGGTATGAGGGTAAAAGAAGACTATAAAAAGATTTAAAACTGAGGTGATACACCAAAATTGTATGAGGTCTTTGATTGAGTACATGCACAATTGATATGAGAATGAATTCTTGATGCACAAGCCAACAATTTTCTGCGAGAATATTAAAGGCAAACACTTTGATGTATTGAGGGAAAGTATCACAACAACACTATTAAGTTATACATGCACATTAATATCATGTAGAAATTACTAAATTTGTAATAGGGTAAGATGATTAATCAGGGAATTCATCATTCACAAGGATTAATAAAACATACACAAGACTGCAAATAATTGGAAAGGTAGAAAATACTTCTCATTCAGAGGAAAAACTAGAAAAGTCTCGTGGCACTCTTGTATCTAAAATTCCTCTCTTTTTACTTTTCCAAGGCCCACAATATATAGAAAAATTTACTCACCCACCCTTCTTAAAAATAGGCTAATATTGTACTCACCCATGCATCCTATTTTTATCCTTTATCTATCAAATAAAGGAATAAAATAAAGCAAGCTAATACAAAGAGGCATTAATAGCCATTAATTACATCTTAGTCAAACTAAAGTTGATTGTCCTATTTTTAAGAAAAAGCATGGGTGAATAATTTGCTAATAATAAATATTGCTTGATGAGCAAGTCTCCTTCCTTGTGTATGTAAATTTGTCTTCTTGTATGTTCTTTCCTTTTGTGAAGGTATTCAAAAATATACCCATCTGAAAATAAATATTTTTGATCTCCAATACTTAGCAAAATTATTCACCTCACTGTGGGGACCACCGAAACACATGTGCAATCATAATCAACTCTTATTTGTGAAAAATAAGGTAATCAAGTCTTCAAAAGGTTGCTTGCATTCTGATGTTGACCTCTTCTCTATCCCTTGTGATCACATGAAAAATTTGCATTCCAAGTCATGTTAAATCCATCATAATTAGTGGGGACCACCTGTGGCTATGAGAACTTGTATTCATTGGGTTTGGCCACTCTTGTGGACTTAGCACATTACCATGGTTTTAGAAAACACATGGAGTTACTTTGTAAAAGGCTACCATGCCATACTCGACCACCTTTGATTAACACATGACCATGTAATTACTTGTCGACTTTTGGAATATTCGGTGCTAGGACTATAGTTGAGATCCCCTTTTGATATGTGCAAATGCAATAATTTTAAAAATAATATGGGTTGCCCCCTCCGACGATGACTCACCCCTTCATTATTATGTCAATGGCATCGTTAACTCAAGATGAGTTTGGTGCTTTTGATTAAGACCATCGATTTTTGTATCTTGTTGGATCTCAAGCCGTAGATCTCATATCCTTGGTTAGGGTTTCAACCCTATAATTAAAGTGGTCGGTGGCATCTTGACCATGGTGGTTTGACTTGATTTTGGAGTGATCCTAAATCATCGATTTTTTTACTTGGTCGACGTTGATCATTGACATTTTAATCGTGGTTGAGTTACACTATATCACCTCTTGAGCCCGAATGGTAAAGGTCACTTGACCTTAATGAGCACTTCATTTGGTTTTCTAGCTTGATGGTGAAGCCCTAGAAAAATTTAATCGACGCCATTGTTGAAGATTTCTGAGCTCTTTTCTTCTTATCAACATGATTTTCTCCGCTCTTTGATTCTTTGAGCTATCTACATGTGGTCCTATGGGCACCACTTTTCCGATTATTCAAGCTTTATTTGGTTCTATAATGTCTTGCATTATGATGAGGGCGTGAACGATGGTATTTCCTTATCATTTTGAGTTTTCATTATTCGGCCTCTTTGGATTTTCTTTTGAAACCCTTATTGGAGCTCAAGGCTCGAATTTTATTCTTCGTTGTATTCTCTTTGTCGATAGCTTTCGGGACGTTTCACGAGCTCTTGAGATTTATGCAGATTTCAAAGTTGTTGTGCATGTAGTTCATGGCTTCGGTGAGGTTTTATGAATTCTCGGCCATTGGTGTCACCAAGGTGAGTTACTTGTTTCTTTTTAAAAGCTGTAACTACTTCTTTAACATTTCTAGCTTTATTAGCACTGATACTTTGAAACCCTTATTTTCTTTTGATCTCTGGTATGACCTTGGTCATTTTGAGTTGAAAATTGTTTTGGGTTTTCTCCTCCTTAGCCCTGGACTTGATCATCTTTCGAGGGTTTGATAGCTCCGACAAACTAGAACTCGTAAGTCACCCCACCTTCGAGTTTCTCCCCTATATTTTAAAATATGAAAAATTACCTTGCTGCTCTTTTCCTGATTTATTAAGTTCGAATATAAAATGGGTATTCCCATTTCACTTGAAAATTGCCAGATATGAATGTTTTTCAATGTGGGTATTGGAACTTGTTCATTTCTTTTGATTGTGTAATCTATTCTTGAGGATTATAATGTTTTCTGGAAAATTTGAAATCCACTTTACATTGTTTTAAGTTTTGCACTACCTAATTCGATTCGACCTTACACTCTTTGTGTTTGAATATTGTTTTTGATCTATTTAGTGTTCATCGATGTCCTAATTTCAAGCTTAAGTCTTCAACTTTGCATTTATTTCAGATTTCACCCTTGTGTAGAGCTCCTTTACTTTGATGTTTGTACCTTTGGGTTTTCTCTCAATTTGATCTTATGGTATCTTCTTACGATGATTCATTCTTGGACTATTCTATTCTCTATTTCAGCTTTGTTGAGTTGAGCCATGGTCAAGTTGAGATCCCTTTGACCTTTTGTGGGTTTTTCTAGTTCTGTTCACTATGAATCTTGCATTTAATTGAGCTCATTGACTCTCGGTTAGGGTTTTCTGATCCTGCATTGAATGTGGTAATTTGTAATCATGGTGATTAGCTTAAAATATGTTGAATGTTTCTTTGATTTCTTTATAGTATCAACCTATGTATAGTTTCTCTCTAAATGATGATAAACTGAGATCATTGAAGTATTAACTTGCTTTTACCTTTGGTAATTTCCTTTTCAACTACCTATTATGAAACTTGTCGACACCTAAGATAGGTCATTATTTATGATGAAAAGAGAGGACTCCGTATCTTGATAAATTACCCAAATTTGGGTTCTGATTTGTGCTCTCTTCATTATTTTGTGAAACCACTCTGAGCTTCCCATGAGCTGATTCCTTTTGAAGCTTTCTCTAACCATTCTTCATTCTCACTGATTTGGTTAATCATGGGTTGAGTTTGACATTCCTTTCACTTATAGCATTTTGTCACTATTTTCATTTGTTCTTTAACATATTTGTGCACTCCTTAGTGAATTTATATTCATACCTGTAAGTTGAGATACATACTTGGATCAATGGTTTTTATGTGAAGAAAGATACTTGGATCTTGAGCTTTCATTCTCCAAACTGGGGCTGTTATTTTCCTCTGTTTTACTTGAGCTGGATTCCTCTCCCTCTTACTTTTAAATCCTTTACTTTCCTTTCTCTTCTATATTCATATTTACCTTCTCAGCTGAAAATTCCCTTGTATCAAGACCATTGTTGTTCCACTGTTATAAGTTTCTAAAAATATCTGAACTTGGTCGTTAAATGTATTGTCCATGGCTGATGCATTGGATTTTAATATGGGTGTACTTTCCTTCTGTTTGAAAGATGATAGATCTAAAACCCATTGATTCCTTTCGGTTTGAGCTATTGAGATTCTCAGATAATTTACTAAGAAATACTTTTTGCAAACTAAGATATTTTAAAAGACTCGAAAACATATCTATGAAACTTGTATATATTGAATTGTACCTTCTGAGACTAGATATTTGATTGCTTGAACTTTTGCAACTCTGAGTGGACATCCTTCTTCATTTTCAGTTGTAAATGACTTTTGAAAATTTGATTCTGAAAACTAAAAACTATAGAAGTTAATCATTTACTTCTTATTTGAGAACTTGGGCAAGACATGTTATTTCTAGAATTTTCGTTCACTATTCCTGCATGTTGAACATTGAAGTTTTTGTTGAGATATTGTAGTTCCATTTCCTTTTCTATTTAAATACTACATTTGATCTTCATTACAACTTTAGTATGCATGCTAGAAAATTTAAATATCAATTTTACATGGCGAAGCCCTGTCAAAATTTTCTCAGATTTCCTTCTTTATTCTATTTCAGCTGTAATAAATGTACTTTCTTGATTCAAATTACAGAATGTATCACTTCTTCTATTGAATCATGGCTTGTTGTTGGAAGCTGAAATATGATAACTGTTATCTTGATCATGTCATGCTTTTCTCGTTTTCTGTATTACTATTTGATTTACATACAACTTTTAAAGCATGTATTAGTTAAAAAACAACATGATGGAAAGATGTAAATGTCCATTTTACATGGCGAAGCCTGTCGACACTTTCGTCAAAATTTTTCATTCTATTTCAGCTGTAATCTTATCTTTCTAGTTAACTTCAACCTTTATATTCTGATTCTTTTGCTTCACCTTTGAGTTGTATTCTTCCTTCATATCAATATGTACTTGTGATTTATTCCAATCTTGATGTACCATAGGATAGAAGTCATTAAAATCTACAATCTTTATTTAATAGTGAGGGCTATAAGACATGATTTATTTTCTTCTTGACTACAACCTATACCTGTACACTTAAGAAAACAATTAGAAAATATTTAGGATTTTTGGCCTCTCTTGTGTTCCATGGTTTTTCTTTTCTTCTCTCTCCTTATTTTTGAGTGAGTAAATCATGTATGTTGTTTATAGAAAATTACTTTATCAGTTGTGCCTTTGATCTTCATGTAATTTATATCTCATGTTGTTAAGAGATCCATCTGCATGAATCTGGATAGTATAGGAATATGGATTAACCTTGAGCTCATAACTGATAGTTTTCTCTTTTTTGTTTTTAGGTACAATGCTTTCTATTCAAGCAGTGAAGATGATGATGGAACAAAGATGGAGCTGGAGATACATCAACCAAAACAAAATAAACTCCCTAAGGAAATGATGGGTTCATTCATACTCTTCTATTTTATTTTTCATGCATATGTACCTCTTATTTCAGTAGTTGTATTTTACTTTTAGTTACATCCCACGGCTTGTGTGGGAACATTTGAAATTCCTTATGAATAAAACATTGAATTCTAAAATTGAGTTGTGTATTTCTTTCTGCATTTCAGCTTTCTATATGGATTGTATGATGAATTAAACAACTCAATAATATAATTGAATGTCTTAATCATGAAGGAAAGAACCTTAAAGAATACTTGTAACATTTAGTAATGAACTTTGATTGTTGTAATATGTAGTTATGATTGTTGTTCCAAAACTTAACAATTCATCTATTCTGTAATTCAATGTCTTCATCAGGATAACACATTTGTCCTTTGGGGCTTTGTGTTCTTTTGCTAAAGATAGTCATGAAATTGTAGACTATGTGATTTGTTACATTTTGTAACAACACACATAGCTACAAATTTCATGTAATCATTAATTAATTCAAAAGAAACAATATGAACTAAAAGAACCTCCCCTAGTTTAGGTTCACTTCACCAATGCCATCCATTGTAAAAAAATTGAGTTGCCCATTTTTTCACAAATGCAAAAATTGTCAACAATTTAGGCAATCCTGCTGGAAAAGCTACCTGCTAGTTTGTAAACTAGTGCCTAGCTCTTGTCCATTGGGCAAGGAGTCCATAATATGTAACCAAAATATGTCTTTCTAAAGGTCCAACCCTTCCAAAGCAAACTAAAATTGAAAAGGATCTAGTAAACTAGATCATGTGCACTGAATGCACTTATTGAATTGAAAAACATTACAATGTGTAGGAACTACACTTATTGAAGGGAAATCCTACTCTAAATAGACACTATAGGATTTTCATTAACAGTGTTTGAAAAACATACCATTCATAGGAATGGGAAGTCCCTCTCCATTCAGCCTTGAGAGCTTAAAAGTATTATGTTCTTTGAAAGATGAGATCATGTAAGGACCACTCCAGATTGTATCAAATTTTGTGTGTCTTCCTAGCTTTGCACATTCAACATCCCACTTTAATACAATATCTCCTTTATTAAAGATTCAAAACTTAGCCTTATTATCAAAAGTATTCCGCATTTATTTCGATTCTTTTCCATGTTCACATGAGCTTGATCTCTTAGCTCTTGTAACTCCATTAATTCTGCATAACGAACCTGCAATGGTTCATTCTCAAGCAACTCCATTTGATGTAGCAAATCTAGTGCAGGTAACTCAATTGAAATGGGCATTCTTGCTTCTCTTCCATAAATAAGTTTATATGGTGAATTGCCAACTGATATTTTAGGAGTCACTCTATCAGCCCAAAGTGTTGAATTCAACATTAGATGCCAAGCTCTCTGGTTATCTTTGAGTGTTCTTCTGATGATCCTTAAAATATTCTTGTTAGTGCTTTCAACTAACCCATTACCTTGTGGGTAATAATTAGATGACCTACTCAAATAAATTTCATGTTTGACTTCCCAATCTGTTACCTTTGCACACACAAACACTAAGGCATTAGCTGAAATGATAGTTGTTGGAACACCAAATCTACAAACTATTCCTTCATAAAAGGATAGTATTGAAGTTTCGTTGGCATCTTTCAAAGCTATTGCTTCAGATCTACACACATAAAATAATATACAGTAGTCAAAATCCACTTGTTTCATTGTGACGAAGGTGGGTTTATCATGCCAATAAAGTCAAGAGCCCACTGCATACAAGGCTAATCAACTGAAATAGGTTGTAAGTGCAACGAAGCTAAACATTATTTTCCAACAAAGAAAACACATTTCTTACACTTTTTAATCCATTCGAAATAGTCCTTGAAAATGTTGGGCCAATAGTAACCAGACTTTGTAAGGATGTGGTACATACTAAAAATGACCTCCCTGCAGTCCCGTTTATCGAATAAATCTCCTAGTAATTTTGGACAACTTGTATCTTCATGTTAGCTCACGATGCTTCACATTTCATGTCATGAACCCATAGGCTTGCTCATTTGGAACTTTACATAGGTTGTATTCCTTCCGCACCTTTTGCGTGCCTTGTTATTCTTCTTCGTGCCCCTCCAAAGATGCCTTCCAAATCGGCTAAGTTTTGGGGCTTCCTCTCGCATGCCCTTCTTCATTTGGATATTAATGCCCTACTTCCATACTTGTCTTTTGCAAGCATGCGTGATCTACTTGCACATGCATGCATGCTTTCCCTCCTCTTTGATTTCATGCATTTACATCTTGCCCTATGCCTTGCTTCCTTGTCACCTTCTTTTTGTGCACCCCTACACATCTTTTTGTTTCTTCCTTCACATTATCCTCTCCTTCCATTTTCCCCTTTAGCGCCCTCCTCGCACGCCTTCCTCCCGTGCACCTTCTTTTCTATCCACTCGCACCCTCCTCACACACCCTTCTATGAATGCCTTAAAATTAGCCATCCCTGCTCTTCCTCTTGCACACCCACGTACACCCTATTGTTCCACCCGCCTCCTCTCACATGTGTCTTTTGTATGTTTTCGCCCACGCCTGCACCCAACTCCCGAACTTCAAAATACCATAACTTTCAATAAGAGCTCTGATTTTCACAAAATTGGACTTTTTAGAACATGCACGATGTTCTATATGCCATATCTAGCTCTAGTCAATTAAATAACAAGTCTTGTCATCTAAATGATAGATATTCCCTGGAAAATCCAAAACAATCGACTCCACTCAGAATGCCATATCTTTTGCATTTCTCAACGAAATAAGACAAGATTGGTATTGTTGGAATCACTACCCCAAGGCGACGCATAGAAATCAATAAATTCAAGATTTGATAGGGGATTGATGGTGATTTCACAAAAAATGCACCTAGTTCGAACAATGTTTTATTTGGGAGTTTGAGGTGCATTAAATGAAGCAAGGGCTAAATTTTCTCACTTTGCTCCAAGTCATGGGAGAACATGGTGAGGCTTTTGCAAGCAACATACCATCATTTAAATTTATATACTACCTCTTGCAAGTGGTGAGATGATAGATTTAAGGATTTTCTTTGTTCCCTCTCTCTCCCTCTCTTATAAAATTTCTATAAATTAGAGTTTTGGGCTCATTGTAAAAGGAGGTAGTTTTTCATAAAAAAATCTATCAAATTTTCTTTATGAAGCCAATGTGTTATAGGACCTTGTAGTGGACTCCTTCCATGGTGATCTAGGTCCTTATATTGTAATGGAGTAAGTTGTGCATACTTATGAAGCAATAGATGCAAGTTTTGGATGTATCTTCCCTTGTTGTGTTGTTTGCATTCCTCTTCCCTTTCAATCTCATTGCATATATATATATTATGTCTATCTTATGTTGCTATAGAGATCCATTATCATTGTGTATGCATAAAAATTATTGTGAATGCGATTTGTTTAGATTGTGGAGAATCTGTTATCACCCCTTCTACTATGCATTTTGCTTATGTTTTTCACATATTGGAAAACTATCCTCATTCTCTCCTTTTCTCGGGTGTATCACCACTTTAATGTAGGCTTTATTTTTATGCATTATCTCACCATAGTCCATTAGAAAGTTAGAATAAGATAGATAGTTTTGTGGGCTTTAGCTTAGATTTTGGTAGGTAGTTTAGGAGCAAGAACCAAGCTTTCTCTAGATGTCTATCTCAAGTAGCAAGTCCCACAACTTAAATATAGTACCCATGTTATCCAATCACATTATGAGCTCAAGTAAACACACTTGTGCAAATGATAGGGTGATTTGATTCGGAGATAACATGTCCTTCATGGAATTCCAATAATAATTGTTGAATTCTATAATCAACACATCACAACAAGATTTTGTCTATATCCTTTTAAATAACACACCATCAATAAAGACATAAGCTATAACTTGTAACCTAAAATACCTTCATCTATTCTTGTCCATACCTTCTAGATAAATTCCATGTTGTAGATAGTTAACTAAATCAATCATCCATCTTGATTCCTGAACTTCTTGAGCAAGTTCAGCTTGCTAATTTTGTGGCTGCACCATGACATCGATTGGTGATATGTAAATTCACCATGTTGATTTAGATCTTTTGATTTCTGACCTACTATTTTTCCATATCAGTAATTAGATTCTCACACAAACCTTTACCTCAAACTATCTTCACAACATGGATATCAACATCATATTCCATGACCTTAGTTATCCATCCTTGCCCTTTTCTCATTCAATTCTTTATTTAACAAGAAAGCTTTTACACTTGGATGAGAAACAAGAACATGATTTTTTTGTTTGAAAGCATGTACTTAAAATTTTGTAGTCCTATGACTACTGAAAGTACTTATTTTTTAAGACATGTGTACCTTGTTTCATAATAATGTAAACTTTATCCAAAGAAAGCAATTGGTTGCTCAAAATTTTCATCATTAACTTGAGTTAATATGGTTGATATTGTTTCAACTCCTGCAAGTGCATACATTGTAAAATCTTTATCAAAATTTGGATTTGTAAGAGTAGGAGCTTGAGAGATGGTTTCCTTAATTTCTTCAAACCCTTCTCTCCCTTCACTAGTCCAAGAGAAATTCTTCTCTTTCTTTAACATAGCTATCAATGGTTTCACCAATGCTGTAAAATCTAGAACAAATCTTCTAACAAAGTTGAATTTTCCCAGAAAACTTTGTAATTCCTTCTTGTGATGAGGTAATGATAGTTGTGATATAGCTTCAATTCTGAAAGGGTCAATTGCTAAACCTTGTTTAGAAACAATATGACCAAGTAATTTACCTTGATGTACTAAAAAGATAGACTTTAGCAGATTCAAAGATATTCCAAACTATCTGTATAACTAAAAAGTTAGCCTTAGATGTATTAGATGTTCTTTTGATTTTTTTGAGAATATAGTATCATCATCTAAATTAACTAGGGTGCATTTATTTAACAACTACGAAAAGCCATGTCCATTGCACATTGAAATGTTACACCAGCATTTGAAAGGCCTAAAGACATTCTTTTGTAAGCATAAATACCTCACTTGGTGGTAAAAGTTGTTATGTACCTATCTTCTTCTCAGACTAAAATTTAATTGCATCCACTATAAATGTCTAGAAGAGATAGCCTATTTGAACCAGAAACTATTCTTAAAATATGATCCATATTTGGAAGTGGGTAATGATATTTTAATGAAGCTTTGTTAAGATCTCTGAAATCCACACATAATCTAATTTCTCCATTCTTTTCCGAATTGGAAAAATATTGGCTACCCAAATTGAATGTTTAACTGGAAAGATAATACTTGACTTGATAAACTTAGATAATTCTTTCCTCATTAGAGGCTCTATTTTGGGATTTACAGGCATTTGTTTTTGCCTAGTTGGCTTGGAATTTGGTTGTAAATCAATAGTATGTTGTGCCAAACTAGGATCAAACCCTTTCAAGTCTTGGTATTTCCAAGAAAAAACATCTTTAAACTCCTTGCAAAGATTAATAAAAGAATTTTTTCAGCTAGAGAACATACCTTTCTGAGAAACAAATTTTTCCTTCATCAACTAATATCTCTTCATAATTATTAGCATGTTTTAACATCTTAGTTTTGTCTTTTCTTAACTGATCATTAGTGCTAAATATGTCATCTAATGTGACCAAGCCTCGAGGTAGTTTATTCATCTTTTGATGAAAAAATTGGCACCATATAAGTGATGTAATTTATTTTGATTTACTGCAGAAAATTTAGCTTCTTGTTGCAAAAACCTGCAAATTTGTTCATCATTTTCAAAAACCTACCAATTTAAATCATTATCAAGTATCGAAGGCCTGACAATCAACTTTATGTGAGGTTGAATCTCGTTATTTTTAATCTGTTCCAGCACTTCAAAATTGACACCAATTGCTACAAGTCTATTTGCATGCTTATTTTCTATTCTAGGAATGGATTGAATATTAATAGCTTTGAAATATTCCATTAAGTCTGAAACTCTATGTCTTTAAGACTTCATTAATGGATTCTAACAAACATTTAATTTTCTTACTTGATTGATAACCAACTCGAGAATCACCAAAAATTTAGCATGCTAATACCTATCTTTCTGGCCCAAAATAAGCCATGAATTAATGCTTCATATTTAGCCATATTACAAGTGCATGCAAATTGTATATTTAAAGATAAAAATTACCTTTCGTTTATGGGGGAAGTGAGCATGAAACCTGCTCCTTGTACTTTCTTGTTCTTAGCTCCATCAAAATAAAGCTTCCAAATCCCTTATGCTGCAGTTTTTGTTTTGGACAACAAGGGAATTGGTTTGTTTTCCTCATGTAGGAAATACACACAAAATATATGTTCTTCAACTTATTTGAAAGGATCATGAGTGTGTTATTCATGTGTCTTTTCATCCATAAATAGATTAGAAACACCATATAATGTTGAAACATGAGTTGTATTATCAAAATTAGACTGGTCTAAGGTTGCATAATTAGCTAATGCATTAGAAGCGTGAGGCTCAATGTGAAATTTGGCCAATGGTTTTGAATTAATAGTAACTTTGGTTCCATAACATGTAGTGAAAAACAAGAAGGACCAATCTAAAGAGAGATAACCTCCTATTTTTGTTGTGAAATCTCTAGATAAGCATATAACAAAGTAAGGAGGTAAATCCACAATAGTAATATCTTGTAGAATGGAAACATTTGGGCAAGCATGCAATGTTACCTCTAGATTTTTATGACACCAATTGTATTCATTGTAGTTCCATGAACTGTAGCACACTCTTCTCTATAGGTTCATAATGCAAACCCAATTTTTCTACAATTACTTTTGGCATAATTGTGTTACTTGCACCGCTATCAACCATACAATTATGAACAAGATGTTCTCCAATAATCAGTGATAAATAAAATGGTGGTGGTTTCTTGATGTCTTGAGCATTTAAAACCTTTTGAACCATCCATTTAACTTCTTTAACATGGTCTTGTTCTATTGTTCCAAGGACCATATCTATTTTGAACTTCCTTTTCTGTTGTTTTTGAAGAAATTTGTAGCTTAGCAAGTTTGTGAGAAAGTAAATCTTGTTGTCCTAGAATACTTAGAGCATCCCACATTGAGATGTTAACATTATGTTTTTCATTACATCAACAATGTTAAAAGAAGCAACAATTTTAGAGACAAACTCTACTGTTTTAGCATAGGCTTTAGTAAAAACTGATTCTGCTTCAGTTGCTTTTGATATCTAAGGTATAAATAACCTTCTTGGGTCAGGATGTAGTTGTTTTTACTACTCTTTACTAGTTTAAAAACTTGTTGTTCTTTTACGTGAGAACAATAGAATTGTTAGCTGTTTTTGGCCTGTAGTTTCATTTTATCAATGACTATGGGCAAAACAGGCCTATTTTTTTTTATTTACTTTTTGAGGTTTTTCTTGAGCCCTAGTGGTAACTGCAATGAAATCATCCTCACTAAAAATGACTAAGTTATATTCAGGTGCCTTCTGAACATAATTTTCTTGCTTCCCACCCTCCATTTGAGGCATGAATAATGTCTCAGGTTGAGGTTGTGTAACAAGACTTATGTTTAGAAAATCATTTGGGAAACTTTTAACTAAATGAGGATGATTACAAGGTTGACACCACTCTTTTGTAGCCATGTTAACTAGGACTAAAGTGTTAGATGAACTAGGATCCTTTGGGTAAAACTTTCATTGTTGATAAGGATGCCTATAATTTTGATTCTATTGGTAAGGCTACCTATTTTGTTGGTTTGCTAATAAGGAGCCTGATAAGGCCTGCTAGGTAGTGTAAGTCTATTTTCAATTGAATTCAATTTGTTTCCCATAGTCTGCAAATATTTAAACATGTCATCTAATGGGGCTGCAATAATAGGTTCTATGATGGTGATAGGCTATGGAATAGGTGCTAGATCTACCAAAAAAGGCATTGAAGGCCTTGGTGCTAACTTTTCAATCGACTTCAATAAGACTATTTTTATCTCGGATGGTGATATCATAGGTTCTTTGGGAGATTCTCTCCTCCCATAGAATGAATCATAGTTGAAATATCACTATTTAATGCTCTAAGATAATAAAGAAAAACATGGTCAACTTGAGGCTTAACACTTGCTGGGATTCTTTCCCAAGTTCTAGAAAAATGAATGTTGAAACTAGACATGAATTCATGAGGAGCTCTTCTAATCATAGACAATTGTTCTATAAGAGATAAATGATCTGAATTATCTTGGAATTGTTTCAGTAATTTACCACCTAAATCATCCCAAGTTCTTATGCATCCAATCTCTAGATTTATATACCATTGCAAGGCTTGTCCTTTGAGGGATGCAACTAAAAGTCTCAAAGCCACATCTTCATGAGTAATATTATGGACTGCACATATGGCTGCAACATATTTGATGTGCTCTGTAGGTGTAACCTGATTTTCACCCATAAATGAAGGAAAACTTTTCATGACAACATTAGGGATATCATGATAAACTGGAATTACTAAAAGGATACCATTAGTAAAGGTCACAAAATTTCTAGGTGGTTGAATAGCCATTTGAAAAACTGGGATCTGAATAGAGAAATTGATATGTGGTGAGGGAATATTAGGAGGAGGGTTATCAAAACCAGACAATTATAAGGTAAAGTATTACCAACTCTTCTCCTTCTTGTAGAATTAAAAGGTAAAGAAATAAACTCAAAAGGAATTCCTCTTACCGATGATCTTGTAGTCACTTTAGGCATGGAACATGCTGCAATACTTTTCTCGAAATCAGTCTTACAAAGATTTCCAAATAGATATTTAAATCTTTAGAATAAATTGCTGCAGCTTATTGATCTAAATGTAACTTTTGTTGTAAATTTGCTTTAAATTGTTGTAATTCATTGAGATCGATTCGTTGTCCCACTAGTCATGTAGAAAACTATTATCTCTCGAAAGCACACTTTGTAGAGAGATGGCTGCAGTTGTTCTAAGCTTGTAAAATTTATCTCTCTTTCGTAGATACAATGGAAACACCTAAGGTCTGTGGGTATACCTATTTTGAGGTGGGTCTCCGGTATCAAGGCCGGTTCCTTATTGATGTATCTTAAACTAGTTTTCTAGGGTATGAGGGTAATAGACGACTTTAAAAATATTTAAAGGCGAGGTGATACACAAAACTTGTATGAGGTCTTTAACTGAGTACATGCACAATTGATATGAGAATTTATTCTTGATGCACAAGTGATAATTTTTTTGCGAGAATATTAAAGGCAAACACTTTGATGTATTGAGGGAAAGTATCACAACAACACTATTAAGTTATACATGCACATTAATATCATGTAGAAATTACTGAATTTGCAATAGGGTAAGATGATTAATCAAGGAATTCATCATTCATAAGGATTAATAAAACATACACAAGACTATGCAAATAATTAGAAAGGAAAAATATACTTCTCATTCAGAGGGAAAAACTGGAAAATATACTTCAACACTCTTGTATCTAAAAGTCCTCTCTTTGTGCTTTTCCAAGGCACACAATATATAGAAAAATTGACTCACCCACCCTTCCTAAAAATAGGCTAAAATTTTACTCACCCATGCATCCTATTTTTATCCTTTATCTATTAAATAAAAGAATAAAATAAAGCAAGCTAATACAAAGAGGCATTAATAGCCATTGATTACATCTTAGTCAAACTAAAGTTGACTGTCCTATTTTTAAGAAAAAGCATGGGTGAATAATTTGCTAATAATAAATATTTCTTGATGAGCAAGTCTCCTTCCTTATGTATGCAAATTTGTATTCTTGTCTATTTTGTCCTTTTGTGAAGGTATGCAAAAATACTCCTGTGCAAGAAAATAAATACTTTTGATCTCCAATACTTAGCAAAACTATTCACCTCACTGTGGGGACCACTGGGAGCACATGTGCAATCATAATCAACTCTTATTTATGAAAATAAGGTAATAAAGTCTTCAAAAGGTTGCTTGCATTCTGATGTTGACCCTACTCCATCCCTTGTGATCACATGAAAATTTACATTCCAAGTCATGTTCAATCCATCACAATAAATGGGGACCACCTGTGGTTGTGAGCACTTGTATTCATTTGGTTTGGCCACTCTTGTGGACTTAGCACATTACCATGGTTTTAGAAAACACATGGAGTTACTTTGTAAAAGGCTACCATGCCATACTCGGCCAACTTTGATTAACACATGACCATGCAATTACTTGTTAGATTTTGGAATATTCAGTGTTAGGACTATAATTGAGATCCCCTTTTGATATGTGAAAATGTAATAATTTTAAAATAATATGGGTTGGCCCCCTTGTGATAATGACTCACCCCTTCATCATTGTGTCGGTGGCATCATTAACTCGGGCTGAGTTAGGTCCTTTTTATTAAGATTGTTAATTTGTGTATTTGTTATATCTCGGGTCATACATCTCATACCCATGGTTAGGGTTTCAACCCTGCAATTAAAGTGGTTAGTGGCATCTTGACCATGGTGGTTTGCATTGATTTTGGAGTGATCCTTGATCGTCAATTTTTATACTCGGTTGAACATTGATCGTTGATGTTTTAATCATGGTTGAGTTCCACTAACTCACCTCTCGAGCCCGGATGGTAAAGGTCACTCAACCTTAATGACCACTTCATTTGATTTTCAGCTTGTGGGTGAAGCCCTAGAAAAATTTTCATTGATGCCATTGTTGAAGCTTTCTAAGCTCTGTTCTTCTTATCAACATGATTCTTTGCCGCTCTTTGATTCTCCTGAGCTATCTGTAGGGTCCTATGGCCACCATTTTTCTGATTATTTGAGCTTTATTTGGTTTGTGATGTCTTTGCAGACCATAAGGGCATGAATGCTAGTATTTCCTTATCATTTTGAGTTTTATTATTTGGCCTATGTGGATTTGTATTTGAAACCCTAGTTGGAGTTCAAGGCTTTGAGTTGTATTCTTCATTGTGTTCACTCTGTCGGAGCTTTTGCGTAGTTTTGTGAGCTCTTGAGATCTCTATAGATTTCAAATCCATGTGCATGTAGTTCATGGATTCACTGAGGTTTTCTAATTCTTGGCCATTGGTGTCACCAAGGTGAGTTACTTGGTTCTTTTAAAACTATAACTGCTTCTTGGACATTTCTGGCTTTATTAGCACTAATACTTTGGAACACTTATTTTCTTGTGATCTCGAGTATGACCTAGTTATTTTGAGTTCAAAATCGTTCAGGTTTGCTCTTCTTTAGCCCTTGACTTGATCATATTTCAAGGGTTTGATAACTTGAATGAACTAGAAGTGGTAAGTCACCCACATTCAGTTTCTCCCCTACATTTTAAAATGTGAAAAATTACCTTACGGCTCTTTTCCTGATTTATTAAGTTCTGAATATAAAATGGGTATTCCCATTTCACTCGAAACTTCAATATATGAATGTTTGTCGACGTGGGTATTGGAAATTGTTCATTTATTTTGATTATGTAATATTTTCTTGAGGATTATAATGTTTTCTAGAAAACTTGAAATCCACTTCACATTATTTTAAGTTTTACACTACCTGATTTGATTCAACCTTACACTCACCGAGTTTGAATCTTGTGTTTGATCCATTTAGTGTTCATCAATGCTCTATTTTCAAGCTTAAGTCTGCAACTTTGCATTTATTTCATATTTCATCCTTGTGTAGAGCTCCTTCACTTTGATGTTTGTACCTTTAGGTTTGCTCTCCATTCGAGCTTCTAGTATCTTCTTCTAATAATTTATTCTCATACTTTTCTATTCTCTATGTCGATTTTTTGAGTTGAGCCATGGTCAATTTGAGATCCCTTTGACCTTTTTTGGGTTTTTCTGGTTATGTTCACTATGAATCTTGCACTTAATTGAGCTCATTGACTCTCGGTTAGGGTTTTTAGATTCTGCATTGAATGTGGCATTGTAATCATGGTGATTAACATCGAATTCATTGAACATTTCTCTTATTTCTTGATAGTTTGAACCTCTGTATAGTTTTCTTTGTAAATGATGATTAAATGAGATCATTGAAGTATTAACTTGCTTTTACTTTTGGTATTTTCCTTTTTGACCTATTTTGAAACTTGTAGACACTTGAGACAGGTCATTATTTTTGATGCAAAGAGATGACTCAGTATCTTGATAAATTACCCAAACTTGGGTTATGATTTGTGCTCTCTTCGTTATTTTGTGAAACCACTCTAAGCTTCCTGTGAGTTGATTCCTTTTGAAGCTTTCTCTAACCATTCTTCATTGTCACTGATTTGGTTAATCATAGCTCGAGGATGACATTCCTTTCACTTATTGTAGCATTTGTTCACTATTTTCATTTATGTTTTAACATATTTGTGTGCTCCTTAGTGAATTTTTTGTTCATACCTATAAGTTGAGATACATACTTGGATCAATGGTTTTATGTGAAGAAAGATACTTGGATCTTGAGCTTTCATTCTCCAAACTGGGGCTATTATTTTCCTATGTTTTTCTTGAGTTGGATTCCTCTCCCTATTAGTTTGAAGTATTTACTTTCCTTTCTCTTCTATGTTTAGATTACTTTCTCAGCTAAAAAGTCCCTTGTATCATGGCCACTGTAGTTCCACTGCTATCAGTTTCTAAAGATATCTGAACTTGGTCCTTGAATGTATTGTCCATGGCTGATGCACTGGATTTTAATCTGGGTGTACTTTCCTTCTATTTGAAAGATGATAGATCTAAAACCCATCAATTCTTTTCAGTTTGAGCTATTGAGACTCGTATAATTTCCTGAGCAAGACTTTTACAAACTGAGATATTTTAAAAGACTGAAAACATATTTATGAAACTTGTATATATTGAATTGTACCTTTTGAGACTTGATATCTGATTGCTTGACCTTTCTGCAACTTTTTATTGGACATCCTTCTTCATTTTCAGTTGTAAATGACTTTTGAAAATTTTATTCTAAAAACTAAAAACGTAGAAGTTAATCATTTACTTCTTATTTGAGAACTTGGGAAAGACATGTTAATTTTTAGAATTTTCTGTTCACTATTCCTACATGCTGAACATTGAAGTTTTTGTTGAGATGTTGTAGTTCCATTTCTTTTCTATTTAAATATTGCATTTGATCTTCATTACAACTTTAGTATGTATGCTAGAAAATTTAAAATGTCAATTTTACATGGCAAAGCCCTATCAAAATTTTCTCAGATTTCCTTCTTTATTTTGTTTCAGCTATAATGAATGTACTATCTTGATTCAAATTGCAGAATGTATCACTTATTCTATTGAATCATGGCTTGTTGTTGGAAATTGAAAAATGATAACTGTTATCTTGATCATGCCATGCTTTTTTGCTTTCTGTATTACTATTTGATTTACATACAACTTTTAAAGCATGTATTAGTTAGAAAACAACATGATGGAAAGATGTAAATGTCCATTTTACATGGCAAAGCCCTGTCAAATTTTTCTCATATTTTTTCTCTCATTTTGTTTCATTTGTAACCTTATCTCGTAGTTAACTTTAGCCTTTATATTCTAATTCTTATGCTTCACCTTTGAGTTGTATTCTTCCTTCATATCAATATGTACTTGTGATTTATTCCAATCTTGATGTACCATAGGATAGAAGTCATTGAAATCTGCAATATTTATTTAATAGTGAGGGTCTATAAGACATGATTTATTTTCTTCTTGACTGTAACCTATACCTGTACACTTAAGAAAATAGTTAGAAAATATTTAGGATTTTTGGCCTCTCTTATGTTCCATGGTTTTTATTTTCTTCTCTCTCCTTATTTCTGAGTGAGTAAATCATGTATGTTGTTACAGAAAATTACTTTATCAGTTGTGCCTTTGATCTTCATGTAATTTATATCTCATGTTGTTAAGAGATTCATCTACATGAATTTGGATAGTATAGGAATATGGATTAACCCTGAGCTCATAAGTGAAAGTTTTCTCATTTCGTTTAAAGGTACAATGCTTTTGTCAAGAAATAAAGATGATGATGGAATAAAGATGGAGTTGGAGATACATCAACCGAAATGAAAGAAACCCCAAGGAAATGATGGGTTCATTCATACTCTTCTACTTTATTTTTCATGCATATGTACCTCTTACTTCAGTAGTTGTATTTTACTTTTCAGTTACATCCCACGACTTGTGTGGGAACATTTGAAATTCCTTATGAATAAAACATTGAATTCTGAAATTGAGTTGTGTATTTATTTATGCATTTCATCTTTCTATATGGATTTTATGATGAATTAAACAACTCAATAATATAATTGAATGTCTTAATCATGAAGGAAATAACCTTAAAGAATACTTGTAACATTTAGTAATGAACTCTGATTGCTACAATATGCAATTATGATTGGTTTTCCAATGATAATAATGCATATATTTTGCAATTCAATGTCTTCATCAAGATAACACATTTGTCCTTTGGGGCTTTGTGTTCTTTTTCTGAAGATAGTCATGAAATTGCAAACTATGTGATCTGTTACATTTTGTAATAGCACACATAGTTGTAGATTTCATGTAATCATTAATTAATTCAACAGAAACAATATGAACTGAAAGAAACTCCCTAGCTTAGGTTCACTTCACTAATGCTATCCATCGTAACGAAGTTTCAAGTTTCCCATTTTTTCACAAGTGCAAAAATTGTCAACACCAAATACTCTAATATTGGCCCCTTTTTCACATCCCCAATTAACTTAATAAACATAATTAATCCACTTAATTAAGGCACATTAATCAACAATGATTAAATGAATTACATCACAAAATAAATCACATACTCCACCATAAATAAAAGAAGAGGGAAATAAATACACACATAGCCCATGGTCACAATTGGAGGTCATTCCCCATGGGGGCTGCCCCAAACAAAATAATAACACAACATCAAACACTACAAAAGTTTCCATGGTGACCATCATTGTATCCATTCAGTATTCCATTGTGGTTGGTCTCTTAACCCCCTTTGATTGTTTTGATACAATAGCTACAAAACACACAATACCTCCTTTGGCCTCTTGCCGCATCAAATACATCAAAGATAAAATATACACACATCCATCAATAAACATCCTCATATATGTAAATAATCATTTAAACTAACTTTGTTATCATTTGTTTATAGTTTTAACAACATCTCAAATCTACCATTTCATCGATATCAATGAGATGATGAGGTTAGTTGAAATGCTAATTCACAGTAAACAAGATAAGAATACCAAATGTCAGTAAATAAATATGCTAACAACACATCATCATCATCAATATAAAATGTCTCTCTATGTCTTTAAGAATCCACACAAATCATACTATGAATCACAATCCAAACAATACTCATAACATCTATATCATCTAACATCATTCTAAACCAAAATGATATGATAATATCCATGTCTATAGTCAACCGTAATTTGAATCAAAATATAATAAGTGTCGAAGAGGACTAGGGACCACAACCCTCCCCTTAGACTTGACTTCCTCCCGGAAGTCACTCAAAGAGGTGTGAAACGGGCTCATAACAATGTAGCATCCTCCCATGTAGTAATAGTCTCATCATACCTATCCCACTAGACTCGCACCTAATCAATATCTCATCCTTGAATACCTAGGGTCATGCGCTCTAAATTACGCATGAGCTCGCCATCATCTACCCCTACTCATGCACTCCGTAATGTGGTTCAATCATATACATGAGAAGGATTTGAGATATATCTCAAAGAATAGATTCATGGAACACATCATGCACATGAGATAAGTGGGTGGTAAGGATAAACAATAATTTAAGGGACCGATGCGCTCTAGGATCTCGAATGGACCCAAAAATCTAGGAGACAATTTAGAGCCTTTTCCGTAACAAATAAGACTCTTATGAGGTCTGACATAAAGAAACAACTTCACACCCACCTCATAACTATGGGAAACTCTCCTCTAATCTACATACTTCTTCTATGTATCCTGTTCTGCTCCACCTCGTGAGACCAAAACAACCTCTTGCTCCATGTCCTATAAGATAGGTTTCCCGATACATAGTCTAACCTCAAGTTTGTCCCAACTCAAAGATGTTCTCGCACTCCCTACCATAAAGTGTACAATCAAAGCATGTCCTCTAAAATTTGATTCACTCACTCTATTTTTTCATCTATCTCTAGATGATATGTTGTACTTGAAATTTATACTCATCCCAAGGAATTACTGTATGGTAGTCCAAAAGTGTGATGTGTATAAGGGATCCTGATCGTGAGATGATATTATGTTTAATCACATGCATTCTAAAATCTCATCCAAGTTCACTCTTACTATTACACTAACTATATAGGTGGTCTTTAATGAGACAAATGATTCACTTTCATCAATCTATCTATCGTGACCATGATTACATCATGGTGGTATCTTGATGTAGGTAGCCATGTATGAAATATATGGAAATGGTGTCCCATTTCCACTCCGGTATAACATGTGGGTAAAAAGGCCAGTGAATGTTGATGCTTGGCCTTCACTCTACGAAACTCTAAATAATGTGACACCAACTAAGATACATCTCTTTGAATACATCTATAATTGTATAGTTTTCTCAAGGTGGCATGCATATTCTTCACCCCTAGATGGGTTGAATAAGGTGCATGATGAGACTCTTCCAAGATATCTTGTCTCAAACCTCCATCCCTAGGTACATAGATTCGGCCTCTCGTGTCCGAGATGTCCATCCGAATCTAATGAAAATCCATCAAACTTCCCTTGAGGGGTCTTTGAGACACAATCTCGTGATCTAGTTGCAAGGTAGAAATTGTCACATGGAAGCTATCGCAAAATCCCGCTCCGTAAATCTATGCCCACTAAAGTAGTCATAACCGAGATGTCTCTGTCTACTAAGAGCGTCAGTCATAACATCCTCTTTCCCCTTCACATGCTCTATATCCATGTCGTAATCACATAGAAATTCCATCCAACACCACTGACGAGTGTTGAGATTGGGTTGCGTGAAGAGGTGACGTAAGCTCAAATGGTCTGTGCTGAAAATAAACCTCCTATTAAGAAGGAAATGTCTCCATCAAATGAAAGCATGCACTACTACTACAAGCTCAAGGTAATGAGTAGGATAGTTGAGCTTTTGATTGTTGAGTTTATGAGACTCAAAGGAAACTAGACGTCCCTCCCTGCATCAATACACCTACTAATCCTGCCAAGGAAGTATCGATACACAAAAATGAATCTCACTAAGGGCGGAAAAAAGAATCGGTGATGACATTAGGCATACCTTCACTATATTAAAGGTGTCCTCACATCCATCAAACCAAAAAAAATTATTCCATTTCCATTGAAGGGAAGTGATGGGGTGCGCAATCTGAGAAAAGTCTGAACAAATATCCTGTAGTATCCTACCAACCCCATGAAACTACACACCTCAGTCACACTAGTAGGTGCAGGAAAATCCATAATAGCTCTAATCTTAGAAGTATGGATGGTCATACCTTCACCGAAATTATGTGATAGAAATAATTCACCTCTAACTAAATGAATACAAACTTGTCCAGTTCTCATAAAGTTGATGCTCTCTCGAGACACTACAAAACCTGGTAAATATTCTCCTTGTGATCCTCACACATGTGTGAGTAAATAAAAATTTCATTAAGGAATATGAGAATGAAGCGATCTAAAAATATGCAGAATACCTCATTCATCATATTCATGAATACTGTGGGGGCATTCATCACACCAAAAGGCACTACAATGAACTCGTAGTGGCCATATCTTGTATGAAAGGTTTTCTTATGAATATTTGCCTCCACGATCCTTAGGCGATGGTATTCGGACTTAAGATATATATTGGAAAATAATGTGGACTCTTTCATCCGATAAAAAAATCAATATGTGGAAAGGGGTAACAATTCTTAATCATCCATTTGTTCGGATGACGATAATCGACACACAATTGCAAAGATCCATCCTTCTTCTTTATAAAAATCACCATTACACCCCAAGAGGATACACTAGGAAAGATTAGGCTTTTCTATAGAAGGGCCTCAACTACAACATGAGTTCACATAGGTCAAAGGAATCATCCTATATGGCACTGGTGAGATAGGCTCTTCTCCTGGAACCAAATCAATGTGAAAATATATCTCATGTGGGTGAGGTAGCCCTGGTAGCTGCCCTCGAAAGATATCTCAAAAAACCCCTCAAGATATGATTATCATCAATTGAAGGCCCACTAGACTCATCCTCTGATCTATCGCTAACCATGACATCATATAATTGGAAACCTCATCACATACACTTTGCTTAAGCTTTATAGTGGATATGGTGTGAATAGAGGTGGATCACCTAAATCCCACTATCTTGTCTCTACTTTCAAATATTTTACACAAGATATTACCTTACTATAACAATCAACTCTAGCCTTGCATGTAGAGAACCAATCCATGAGAATAATCCCATAGGAACCCAAAAGAAGGATATAAAGATCCAACGTCGTGGAAAAAGGTCCTAGATCAACTATGCACTCCTTGACTAAGGAGTATACTATAAGCTTGGCTCCATAAGGCATCTCCACATTCCAACTACGAATCTTCCCAACTACCACTAGCCTGCATCACTCTATTACAAATGGAGAAATAAAAAATTTGAGGAACCTGAATCAAATAAGACAGAAATAGAAATTCCATCAATGTTACCTATAGTTTCAATCACCGTGCCCTAGTGCTCTACATGATATTTCTCAACCGTTGCATATATCATGTGGCTCCTAGCCATATCACCTAATTTACACTATGAAAATGGTGCCTTACCCTTGTTATCGGGGTTCTGAGGGCATTCTCTCCAATGATGGCCAAGTAGATCACACTTGTAGCAACTACTAGGTCCCCTCAAATGAGAATTGGATCCTACATGTAATCTAGTAGTCTTTTTTGTGGATCTTGATGATCCTGCTATGGACTACTCTGGTCATTGTTGTCAAGCCTTACAGAGGCCGAGCTCTAGGCGGTGCTCGAGTCCTAACCGGCCCCCATAGGAGGAGGTCCCATGTGCATCCCTCGAGGGTAGAATCTCTTTGGAGGCCTAAATGGAGGATGATTCAAGCGTCATTGTTTCTTTGAGGTGGTGTTATGGTGGTCTATAATGCCCTACCTCGGGACATAGGAAACAACACCAAAGGTAACTTGAAATTTGGGTAATTTTCTTTTTGAAGGATAACAAATACTATTAGTATACTTTTTCGATCCCCATTAATAATTATTTTATATTAATTCGATTTACCCAAATTAATTAACTACTTTCCTATTTTAACTTAATTATTTATTTCTACTAAATGTTTCTAGGGTCTCAAAGGAAGTCTACACACCCTTTTATTTTATTCACCCCCTTTTATTTAATTAACCCCCACACACCCTTATTTTATTTTTATTTCCCATTCCCATCAAATTCCCATGACTTAAAATTTGTGTAGGGTTTAATGTGGACCCTAGGATCAATCTAATCTTGGCCCTAGATTTAAAACTTTCCCTAAAGTTTCCCTAACCAACCTTATGTTTTTATTTCCTTTCTTTCCTCTTCTCATTTGTTTCATCTTGCATGTGTAGGTTGAGGAGGAGCTAAGGAAATCAAGTATTCATGGTAACTCAAGATATTTTCATTGTTATTTTTTTTTGTATATTTCCCTTACGTGGTTGGGTGTATCTTGTATACCCATTTTTTTTAAAGGGAGAAAAATATGCCTAACTGTGTGTGTGTGTGTGTGTGTGTGTGTGTGTGTGTGTGTGTGTGTGTGTGTGTGTGTGTGTGTGTGTGTGTGTGTGTGTGTGTGTGTGTTTGTGTAGATATATGTTTATATACATTTATATATTATTGAATATAATGGAAACCGATGTTAAGTAAATACCGTATGAGAGAAAACCATAGGGGGTTTAATAGTGGAAGGGCAGGCTGTGAAAATGGAGGTGGTTAAGGTTTGCATGCAGGAGTGTGGCGAGTGGGATCCATGGTGGAAGGGGTTGGTGGTGAGGAGTTTGAGTGTGCATGGGGGAGTGGACTATGTTGTGGAGGGTGGTGGGTGCGTAGGTTTTGGGAGGGATTCGACCCCCTCCCAACCACAATTTTGTTTATCATAAAACCTACAAACCATACTCTATTTATTTTTACTTACTTTTTTGTTTGTTTATTTTACTTACTTTTTTGTTTAATTTATATTTATTAATATTATATATCTAGAATTTATAATATATATATATATATATATATATATATATATATATATATATATATATTTAAGAATATTACATTCAAATATAAAACTATAATAATATATTAATAAATTTATTTTATGTTGGAATATATTAAAGTTATATAATATAATATAACTATATTAAACATATTTGAATATATTTATTTCACATACTATGTTAAAAATTATTACAAGTTGTAAGATGATAGATTGGTTTTTGTTATCCTCGAGAAGTATGAAACTTAATAATTTTCAATATATCTATATTAAAATGATTTACTTATTTATGTGATAAAAAGGAATGTAACAAATAGTTCAAATAGAAGAGAGTATTGGAATATGTTTAAAAATTAGTAAGGAGAATACATACTCAAATTTGATTTCCTAATAAGATCAAATCAGTAAGTTTCACATGAAAAATAAGCACAAGTAATTTCATTCCATTAAAAATTAAATTTCAAGAACCATATTATGACTAGATTTCTTTTCCAATGCTCTAGCAAAATAAATATTTCAGATTTCTAACAAGAAGGAGATCCCACTAAAAATATCTCATTTTCTCCTTAATCATTTACCATACTAGCAAGAAATATAAGAGTAGATTTATTTTTTTTGCACTTCATATAAAAATCATTTCTTTTGTTTTCAAAGGAAGGTTTCAACCAAAAAATTTAATATCTTTAACAAGGAAGGACTCTTATCAAAATACTTACATTACTTTCCAAGTTAAAAGTTTTTACAACTTTCTTCATGCAATAATGGTTTACATTACAATGAAGCTTAATCTCACAAATGCAACATTTTTCCCAAATACTCAAGATGCACAAAGAGCAACTTTACAAGATTTCTTTGCAAGATTGAAAGAGGATGCACAAACTAATGCAACACTAGTTTACAAGAAATCCCCAAATCAAAAAATGGAAACTTTACACACTATTACAAGGGGGTGTTTTGAGACAATATTTGGAGACAAAAATATAATTTTGTCTCTAATTAACACCCTCCCCATATTTTTGTCTCTAATAATTACCTCTATTAAAAAAAATTCCATGATCTTATATTGAGGTGGATTATATGCGGGAAATGTGGTGGTTTATAAGCGGGAAAGACAACAATTAATGTGGTAGATGGTCGCGTACATGGAAAAATTGCGAGATCAAATGTCGGTGCAGGTTTCATTCGAGGCGAGCAAGATGGGAAAGGTGCGGATCTTAGAGGCCGAGCAGGTATCCCCAAATCCGTTATTTTTCCCTCTTTTGGTTCATGGGTCTGTGTTTTCTCTCTATTTGCATTTTCATGGGTTTGCATTTGTATCTATATTTATTGGTTCTCGGGTTAAAAACTGAATCTTTCTGATGTCTTTAGCATGTTGCATAGAATTATTTGTTTGAGACTGTTATTGATGTTGTTACCTCTTTTTTCCCTTGGGATGAGGTTGTCCTTTGTGTTGTCACTTTCATGCTGGATAAGTTGAAGAAGGTTAACATGTGGTTAAACATAAGCCGTTAGGGCCCCTTTGAGGATGCCAAGCATTGCGCCCTTGGGATATGTAAAGCGTTGTATGGGAATTAGATGAAACCCCATGTCAGGAAGGCTCTCATTGAAGCACATGTCAAAAATAAGGGTATTATTGTGCCCAACTCATAGAGCTTGATTAGCTAAAAATATCATTTGTCATTGTCTCTCTATTGAACCATTGAAGTCGTGCCTCAAAATGTGCCAAAGTTGTGTATTCATCTCCATCTCTCTCTCTCTCTCTCTCTCTCTCTCTCTCATCCCTTGTCATGAGACCTTTGCAAAATTTTCCTCAATCCCCTTCAAATCCTTCTACAAAGTATCAAGAGCACACGCGATTTTATCTCATAAATAACTTCTATAAAGCCTCATATATGTCCAAATATCTATGAATAGATTCTTTCCTTTGCCAATACTTGTAGGAATAGGTAGGTAGATACCTTCAATCAATTTGCAGGAAAGAAATTTTATTACTTGAGATTTCATGTGGAGTTGGAGCTTGTTATTCAAAGGTTGTTGGTTTTTTGGAGCCTATACCCTACCCTACCCTTACCTGTAGAGTATGGTATGGGATCCTCGAGGCTATATCTCTAGAGCGAGCCAACTCACACATTTGTTGGCAGGTTGATTTTATCATCATCTATCTATCACGCATATAAATATGATAAAAACCCACTACCCTTAATCACAAATCTTCCACAATGTAAAAATCACCATTTAATTCCGAAGAGGACAAAGTTTCAATAATCATGGTATAGAGGAATAAATTAAAAGTACATTTTCCTTTCTCACTATGTAAGTAATGTACAAGTACTATGAATTAATAAATAAATTAAATTCCTTTCATTGATATTATATGGGTTATTTCATCTATAGAGGTAGTGATATAGGGAAAATGGGGTGGGGAGCCATTTCATAATATGGTTTCAAAGAAATAAGTGTGTAGCGTTCCTCACCTACTTATGGGGTATAATTATTTGCATTTGTTACATCGAAAAATTTCCACCATGAATTGTTACATGTTAAAAATATGGTTGCAATTGGCATGTCAATACCTCTGTTAGATTGGAAAATGAAACTAAAAATGTGGTGAGTTTCGGCCATTCCCCGCATAAAATTTCACTTATATTTGTTTGCATCCTCTACTGTAGTCCATCCAAATATCTTTCAAAAGAGGCAGGCCAAACAAACTTGGGAGAAATGAGCCACTTGTATCCAATCCTAGTGACACTAAACTAGTCATATTTAATTCCCAACCATGAAGCGGTGTGGAGCCCAAAGAGTTCGACTTAAAATAAGATGGGAGAGGAAATTGAAGTTTTGAATAGCATTGGGGATGTGTCCTAATGACAACATGCACTCTGTAAGGTTCGAGTGGTGTAGATTATGGAGATGGGAGAGCACTTCTTCTAATTGGTCACTTGTCAACTTCAACACCACACCTCTAAGTGACAAATATTTTAGTTCCTGCAGCATTTGTTTCCATTGTAAACTAGAGTTATACCTTCCATATCCTTGACTAAGACTTCTAGAATATGTGACCCTCTCTACAGGAAGATATAATAAATACAAGCGAGAAATATTACCAAGCTGCTAGATAATTCTACCACCCGATCCTGCTAAAGATAAGTTTGATATTATGAATAAATATTGTTGCCTATGGGTCCAATTGATCAAATCGGATTGTAATTGGGTTATCATAACTTAAATTCTTTTGTGTCTCATATTAATTTGTTTAGTTTCCATAATTATTTCAATGGAAATTGTCCTCTTTAGAATCTTAAGATGTTAAGAATTTCTCACTTGTGTCTTGGAATGTTGACAAAGATGACATTAAACTTATTCTTGTTAATTCACTATCCATAGGCCTTTAGATAGATATTCATTCTCTATTTTAGTTTTCATATTTCTCTCTAGGACGAGATGTGAGATAATTATTGTCATCAGAAAAATGGAATTTGGAGTACCCCTGTCATCATTCAATCACCAAGATTCCTAAGATAATTAGTGAAATTATAGTGAATGAGATAATCCGACCCAAGCTGACCCTTTGCCTCGCTCAATGACCTACCCATGTACATAGATAGTGAATAATCCCGTATCTAAATAGCAATAGTGAAATAAAAATAATGGTGTTTGTTCATTTTATATGTTGGGTTATGTAGAAGATTAGAGAATGAACTTAGAAACATACAAGTCATATTTCTAATGATTGTTAGTCATCTTGATCATTGCCTAAATAATTCATAATTTCATTAATGGAAGAACTAATTTCCTTTGCAGAAAAGAAATGGCGATCCACCCTATAATGTTTGGTATTGAGGCTACTCCTAGTGCTCGCGCACATGTATGTAAAAATATATGAGAATGATTATCGATCCACACTTCATAGAAAATTACAATATCTAATATTGTAAGATGTCAATTAATTTAACTTTATCCACTTTTATTTTCCTTACATGAGAATCTAAGCACATACCCCTATTCATCCTATATAATATGTAATTAATGCACTAAACATTTCTCCAACCATTGCCCCAACATTGGATAACAAGCTAAATAAAGAAAACCATGTAGAATTTAGTAGCCAATTTATCAACTACAAACTTGACCTCAATTAGACACGAGAAGTGGACCCATACATAGCTTTAAGGAGAAGCATACCTTTGAAATTGGTAGGCCAAGATCACTCATAATCTTGCTCACGAGTAGGTCATGAATATCCATTCTCGCAACAAGATGAATGATATTACGTTTCCTATATTTTAAATTCCAAATATGAAAATTAAGTAAGATTTGACTTGGTAACAATTTACAAACTACCAAGCCAACTCTTGCTTGATAGGAGAAATGCTTCACTTGATATTATCCAAAGGTGGAGTAGTGCAACACAAATACAAACATGACTTTCTTAAATTATGAAATTCTACTCTTGATTTCTAAATCTATAGGCTATGTTCTCTTCCACTAATGGAGGTTAATGAATACTTCAAACCTGAACCTAATTTATTATAAAATGTGAGAGAAGTTCTTTTGTGTAGTCATAGATTCTTCTTAGTTATTTCGTTATCCCGACTAGAGATGTTTGGCTCTATTTCGCCCAGAGGTAATGATCTCCACATATCCAAAATGGAGATAAGCTCCTAGGCCTACTAGATCGATTGGTTCATTCTCCTGTCAATTTTGATAGTAGAAAACATCAATGATGACATATAAGAATGATCGGACCATGCATCTTCAATGGCATTTATTAGTCAAATAGTCATCTTATGGTGACAATAGCTCATATCCATATTCAATCCAGATCTCATATCCATTTTTAGACCCCTTATGTTATATTTTTGACCTCAAGTGCTATAATGGATAGTATTATGTTACCATAACCATCAAGGATAACTCTGTTACCTTATCTTAGGTAAGGCCATTCTCTAGAGAATTTTATCGACTCCAGTGGTTGTAGAGTCTTTCTAGGTCTTTAGGTTCATTATCCGCTAAGCTTTGAGGGTGTTCTATAGTGAGTTGCAAGTTTGACTGTTGTTGTTGGGTCCCCAATAACTATGGCCACCAATTTTCCCAAGTTGGAGAAAAAGATTCACTCTGACGATAATGATGAATACTAATGGTTTTGCTTCTCCTACTTCATATCTCTTCTAGGATAACAATCCATTTCTCTTTGTTTTTTTCTCATCGGACTCTTCGTTTATAACTATCTTCTTTTATTTTATTTGGTTATTTTTTCTCTATCCTAGATGCCTTAACTTCCTTTCCTTTGCAATCAATTTTGGTTTTCCTCCAAGTTCGATTGACCTATTTTGATTGATAGAGGACATTAATATAATCTCTTTCTTTTAATATTCTATTATCATCATTCATCTACGGTAGTTCATTAGGACTTTCATAAATTTTTTTCCTGTCATTGGACATCATTGACATTTAGAGATCCATGCTTTTAGATGAATTCTATAATATAGTCGGGAGATCATATATTGATTGTAAATCATAACGGAAGCTCTCTTTGGTCCATTAGTATAATGAACTTTAATGGATGCTACTATTGATTTTACTGTTTTCATATTTACCTCAAGACTTAACTTAGGATAAAAACACATTTCTTAGATTCTCCAACAATCCATTTCAATTAGAAGGTTAGATATTGATTGGATTCTTCTATTTCAAAATATGAATCTACAATGTAGAGATCCATTTTTCTTCATAACATAATCATTTTACTCACCATGTAGGATGTCCCACATACTTTCGTTTACCATGTAATCATTAAAAGACAGGTTTCCACATGGAGAAAGTTAATATCCATTAGGACTCGCAAGATTTCGATGTTTGATGCTTCCAACTATTTCTAGCCTAGTTTCAAATTCATGCAAGCTTTGTGGGTAGTGATTGTACAAGATTTTTTTAGCAATTGTCTTAAAATGCTCTGAATTCCACTTATAACCAGTATCATCCACATATGAAACACTTTAATCCTAAGTATTTGATACGTTTTGGATATGGGAGTGGGTACAGAGTATCCGATACATGGAAATGGAAAACAAAATTTTGGGTTGTACCTTTTGTAGAATAATGGTTCTGCGAAAACTGCAATTTCTGCTGTAATGATATATTAAATTTAAAATATACCTTCTGTAGAATAATGGTGTTGTGAAAACTATAATTTCTGTTGTAATGATATATTAAATTTAAAATATACCTTCTGTAGAATAATGGTGTTGTGAAAACTGTAATTTCTGCTGTAATGATATACTAAATTTAAAATATACCTTCTGTAGAATAATGGTGGTGTGAAAACTGTAATTTCTATATTAAATTTAAACTATACCTTCTCTAGAATAATGGTGCTATGAAAACTGTAATTTCTGCTGTAATGATATATTAAGTTTAAACCAGAATTTTGAAAAAAAAACACAGTTTTGGGCTAGGAAACACCAGGATACGGCCAAGATGCAGCTGGGTACATCTGCAGAAGTACCCACCCATACCTGGAAATGCCTGGATGCTCCTAAGCTTCTCCCACTCCTGAAATGTGCTGTACCTTCTCCAAGGGGTCTAGGGGTGCCGTATCGGCTACTTACCTTTAATCCTATCAAATTATAGGCACTTAGAACCAACACCTACAAATACTGCAATCCGTACTCTAGGAACCAAATACAAAAAATATATAACTTCCTGCACCAAGCACAGGAAAATAATTATAATTTCATCACTGATGCTAAAAGTGTAGAAACAATCAAATTATATATTGCCAAGTATTTCACCTTGTTAATTTTGGTCGTAATATCATCATCTTTATGAGATGAACCGGATCCTATTGCATTAGCCAATCTAGCACATATAATCCACGTAGCAGGTACATATAAATTGTCTACAATCGAACCCAAGGTTCGTAATTCCATTGTCAACATATGTTCATGATCTACATATTTGAAAACTTTCCAGACTAACATACTGAGAGTTGTTGAATCATTTGAACGACCATTTCCGTTAAAAGCCATTATTGTAAAAGACACTGCCTAGTTCTTTACTAATAAGGAATTTTAGTAAGGAATCTCTTTACTAATCAAGAATTTCAGCCAGGAAGTTCTTTACTAATCAGGAGTTTCAGCCAGGATATTTATCAGCTTATGACCAGAAGACCAGTTTCCTTCCAAATGCAATGATCAATCCCAATATTTCACATCCTTCCTGTATTTTAAAAAGATAACTCCTTATTCACATGTAAAACACAAATGTCATATACGACAATGATATTACAATCATTAACATAATAAATAAATTATAAAGAGACAAAAGTAACGAGTGAGTCAAAAACCCATATCAACTTGAAAGTTACAATAAATTTATCTTTTCTTGCAATTTTTTTCTTTTTCAAATTAAAAATCTCTCAATTAAGAGATTCGATTCCAGAAAGGTATGTCTTCTAGGAAATCCCAAACTATACTCCCATGTCATTGGAAAAAGGTGAAGGAGACACAGGCTTGCAGGTTTCGACTCCTACTTTGACACTTGCAAAAAGGAACCACTTTTTTAGTCTTAGCAATACTTTTCTTTATGCAAGAGGCTAATAATATTTTCCAAAAATACACAGACATAGATGGAGTAGTTAACAATGTTACTAATGATGCCCTTCTCATCCAAGATGTCCTAAGTTAAATGGTTATGAAATTAGGATTGCGTAGCTATTACAGGCATTGCTTGTTTGTTACATAAATTTTGATAAACTGTTTCACCTCAACAATAATTTATCAACACAAGTAGTACAGACACAACTGAAGTAGTTAACAATGTTACCAATGATACCTTTCTCATCCAAGATGTTCCACTACTACAAGGAGGGGTCATTTGAGACAAAACATAGAGACATAAATAAAATTTTGTCTCATAAATATAATGGCATCGGTTCTTTGGGGTTACGATAGAAAGAGTATACATGGCCTTCCCCGCTTTGACCACATTCTCCCTCTTGAATCCACCCGACATCCAAAATGTCTTTCTTTCCAATCAGAGTGTGCTCCATATTTTTGCTATATTAATATTTTCAAGATCTAATAATGTAGATTATATGTCCTTTACATAAATCTGTTATGGCAGTTCGAGAACTATGAAAGTTCAAGAAATGAATGTTCTTGGATGGCAGTCCATCGAATCCAAGAAAATTACTGCCTTTTAATCTCAATGAAATATTTTTAGACAGCTAAGAATAGAAGCAAAGGAAAATACCTAAGTACATATTTAGGGTTTTATTTTTTCCTTAAAGCACCAAGAAAATGTTTCAGACACAAATTTCGATGCTGGCATACCCAGATCAAAGTTCAACAAAAGATAAGACTACATCTTTTTTATTGGCTATGGAAATAAAAAATAGAATCTATTTCAAGGATAATGCTTGAGAATGTTTAAAAAATACCTGAAAGATTGATTAGAATAAAGGAGGAGAAAATTCAAAACAACCAACATTATCTTGCAAACCAGATCGTTTGGAACATGAATAAACAATATATACCACTCATAAAACTCACTGCAAACTTAGATATTTATTTTAATCTGAAAGGATTTCATTCCTTTTTAAAGCATAACTAACTATGTATCTTACATATATTTATATGAAAATATTATTCTAAAAAAATGTTAATAGGATATGGTTGAAGAGAGTACCAGTGAGTCTATATTGGCTGCATGATTTCCATTTTTGAAGCCTTCCTTGATCCTTGTATAGTGAGACTTTGTTATATAAAACCATTATCACCGACTTGTAACAAATTTGTAGACACTTTCAGATCCTTGCCTTAGAAATCTTCATTGAGCCAAATTAGCATGTAGTATTGCAGGTAATAATTCTATCTCTGACACCATTTTTGAAACTTGATTTCCTTGATTCATATAAAATGTAACTATTTTATTGATGAGATTTCAATAGTGTGTTGTTGGGAATGGTGTGTTATGGAAAAGTTCTAAGTGGGTGTATGTTTTTGTTTTTCTAAAAGCAGTGAGATACTATTTTTTTCGCAAATTTGTTTTTATTGTTCAGGTACCAAACAATGAGCTGGTACTCAATTAATAATAATTATTTTTTATGGAATTTATAAGAAAATTTAGACTAAACCTCATAGATATGTTACTTAGTTGCTTCAAACTTTTTCCTTTCTAAAATCTACTACAAATCCTCCTCCTACACAATAGCCACTCAAAAATAAATAAATAAATTTAATGGAACTACCTAGGATCTGAAGTTGGAGCAATACTTTCAGCCCATCCTGTTAAGCATATCCAAGAAATTTATCATTTATTTTAGATTTAAGCTTGGTTTCTTTGCAGTGTTTCTAGATTCATCTAGGTAAAAATGTCACATTTCAGATCCCACTAGTGGATCCATGATTAGGTGAACAAAGAATCAAGCCATTAAGCATGATAGTATTTTTAGAGTCCGTAGGAATTAAAAAAATCTTATGTTCTTGTACTAATGATTGATCACAGACTGTGATCTGAAATGTCTATTAATTAAATCCCACACAGGTTTATTCCAGAAGCTTTTTTCTAATCCATACATTGTTTTCCTAAACAATAGACAAATCTTACTTTCTATGAGAAATATTAGATAAATTTGCATATTTTAAATTCATAGTATTTCATAAAAACAAGTGCACTTAAATATTGGAGTGGTAGATTGGTAGATCCATCTGTGGAATCCCTAACGGTTACAACAAAATATTTGGAGGAAGTTGATAAAGAGAATGAATATAGATCTGAGTGTAGTAAATTATTCTTCTTCTATCAATGCAGGGAGTTCATCCCAATTCAATGTTTCACATTGATCGTCAAATTCTTCCCAACGTAATGTTTTTCTTGTATCTCCTTCAGCTTCACTATGTATCCCAAACTCGATGAAACGACATCTCGCCTCCATATAACAACTTAGGTATTTTTTGATAATGTAGTTAGATAATAAGTATCATTGATTGGTTCATTCTCAAGCCAATATTTGATAGCGGGAAAGCAATAATGCCAACATAGAATAATGATCGACAATGCACCTTCAAAGTGGTGTTTATTAGTCCAATAGTCATCTTATGGTGACAAGATCTCATCTCTATATTTAATCCAAATCTTGTATCCATTTTTAGACCCATTTTGTTATATCTTCGACCTCAGGTGTAAGAATGGATAGTATTCTGTTACCATAACCATCAAGGATAACTTTGTTACCTTATTTTAGGCGAGGCCATTGTCTAGAGAGCTTTATCGGACTCTTAGTGGATACATATTCTTTCTAAGTCTTTAGGTTCGTTCTCTACAAAGCCTAAGGGGTGTTCTACAGTGAGTTGCGAGTTCGACCTACCATTGTTGGGTCCCCAATAAATATGGCCACCAATTTTCCAAAGGTGGTATAAAAAATACCGACTCTCGAGATAATGACACGTACTAATGGTTTTGATTCTCCTAATTCACATCTCTTTTGGGATAACAGTCCATTTCTCTTTGTTTTTCCTCGGACTCTTATTTTATAGCGATCATCATTTTTTTATTTGGTTTTTTTTTCTCTATCCTAGATGCCTTAGAACTTCCTTTTGTTTGCAACCACTTTAGGTTTTCCTCTGAAGCTGGATTTACCTATTCGATTAATAGTGGCCATTAATATAATCTTTCTTTTAATAATGTATTATCACCATTCATCTACGTAGTTCATCACGACTCTCATAAATTGTTTACATATTATAGACATCATTGAAATTTAGAGATCCATACTTTAAGATTAAGTCTATAATACAATCGGGAGATCATATATTGATTGCAGATGATAACTGCATCTCTCTTGGTCCATTAGTATAATGAACTTTAATGGATGCTACTAATTGGTCATTTTTAATAGATTAGATTGCTTTTCCTTGTCTAATTTCTTCGACTGTTCCTTTTTTGTAGGTTTCATTTTCTTCTCTTGCTCTAGTTGGTGTGGAGTGGCTTTAGTGCAAGAAGGTAAGATAAGATGACATTCTAGTCTTATATATATTGGTAAATAGTTAGAATATGTAGATAGTTTTATTAATTTACTTTAAATATTTTCTTGTATTGCTATCATGAGTGTTACTTTTTCTGTAGGACTCTATTACCCGATTAGCCATTATACTTGGATAGAATGGAGAGTCAGGTACTTTTATTTTCTGTCACCTACATTATTTCTTTAATGAATTGAATCTCAATGGAGATTAGTATTATCATAGTCATGAGTTTTTTAATAATACCTAGATCTTAAATAACACTCATAATGGACCCTCTTTTAACTTACAAAAAATGGATAAGTAAGGGCCAAGGACCATATTTTTCATGAGTAGATGGAATATATAATGGCACAAATGACCTCATATTCCAGACTAATGATGTTTTAGTTTATGCAAACATCATAACGAAATTATTCATTTCCAAACTATAAAAATGTAAGTCTCAAGTTGAGAGGTAGATGCTCATTATTTAAAGTATATGATTCATGCAGGATAATAGTATATCTTCATCTGAATATTTAGACGAACATGTACCGAGATCTACTCCAGGGACAATCAAATACTTTAATGAAATGAGATATTGCACTAGTGAAAAGTGTAAAAATAGAAAATTAAAGAAGCATCGTCTTGTTGGTATCCATTGGTTGAAGTGTGGAGCTTATACAGAAGAGGTATGCTAGAATGATAATTCAAAAATGCTTGTTATTAGAAAATATGAAATTTTTATATTGCATTATTATTAACTATTTTATACAATATTGTAATGTATAGCCAATCCAAGTTTAGAATAATGTTGATGAAAGAACATATTGTTAGCACATTAGTTAATGCTGTTGCTTAATACATTGTTAGTTTCATTTGTTTGTGAACAATTATTTAATTGTTCCTCTCTTCCTCTCTCTCTACCGCAACCTATATATGGCTCTTCTGTTTTGTTGTCTATGCATTGAATAAAATCATTCTTGTCTCTGCCATCATTGGTATCAGAGCTCTTAAAGATCCTGTGCTGTGTGTGGAGGAGGTGAGCCATTTTGGAAGGAAGCCGAGCCGCCACCCCATAAGCTTGCACTGCCAGCAGGAAGCCACCAAGGAGGAGCCGTGAGCAAGGAAGCACCAAGGTGCCATAGTTCAAACCTGCCACCAACAAGAAGAAAGCGTATTTTTGTCTTGTGGTGTATTTTTTTTGTTTTGTGCCTACATTTGTATTAGTGTCAGCATGGACAACGAAAGGGGGGAGACCTACATGGAGTCTTGTGGAGACGTCAAAACCTGCATGGAAGGAGCCATCAAACCCTACAAATTCCAAACCTGCAAGTGTAGCGTTGGAGCTTGAGTAGCGTGGCAAGGCAGAGGTGCCAACAAAGAAAGTGCCAAAGCACAGCGAAGGGAGGAAAGTGCAAGGAAGCGTGAGGCCTGCGTGGACCTCCAACCGTGGTTCCCAAAGCATCCCCACCTTTACAACAATAGAAGAAGCATGTGTGGAGACCTCCAATCCTGCACACATGTTACGAAGCAATGGTGACCATATCCTATAAAACCAACATTGCTTGGAAATGATGAGGAATTTGGAGACCATGTGAAACTGCAGCATGAAGAGCTTGGTGAGAGAGGCTAATCTAGATAACCTCGCCATGTACATGTCACACATTTCCAATGCTGAGAGTGTTACGAGAAACCCTTCTACTGGGTTGCCTTTGAGAGCCAAGAGGACACCACCAACATCTATTTTGCCTTGCTCAATGAATTGCTAAATACCAATAACGTATTATTTGATGAATTGGTGCATCAAGGATTGTTTGACTATTTCTGGTTCGACGTGTGTTGTCAAGCATGCCAAATCCATGAAGAATTGGAGCGTGGCTATGATGCAGATGATGAACGTGAAGTAGAATGCCCACATGAGTGTCCACATCTCACTGCACGAGCTTATAGAGCCCATCTTCATGATAGGTTCCTTCAGTAAGCATTTGTAACCGTTTTTGAACAATCAATAAATAAAATACAATTTTGAGTTTTTGGAAATGTCTGCACCTCGCATTTTGTTGTCGAATGCCCAGTTGCTAAAAGGGCCAAATTTTTTCCACATGGAAAACCAAGATGCGGATGATTCTTTAGTTTGAAGATCTTTGGGGATCATTTCGGCATGAATGCCCTCCCACAGATAGTGATTTATTGGCTAAGTATGAAAAGACCAATCCAAAAGGATTAATGCTTATCACTCTGAGCCTTTCTAATGAGGTTCATCCTCACATTCGGGAAACAACTACTTCCTCTACATCATGGGCTGCATTATGTACCATCTATGAAGCCAAGAATCTGATGACAATGTTGCATCTTCAAACAAAGCTTCAGACAATGAGTATGCATGATGGCGAATTAGTCGAAGCCTTCTTATAGCGTGTGGCCGAGTTACGCGTAGAACTTTATGCTCTCGATGAACCGGTGGATGAAAAGTTGCTAGTCCCGCTCACCTTACGAGCTCTTCCTTCCCGATTTCAGACACTGATCACCACGTTGACCATCACTCAATAGGAGGTGAGTTTTGCCAAACTGGTGAATTATCTCCAGTAGGAAGAAGCCATTCAGAATGTTTAAGAAGCCTTCAAAGACAAGGCTCTCATCACGAGGCAAAAGCATAAGCCTCGAAAAGGGTAGTCAGCCCCCCAGAATCAGAAGCAACATCCACAACAACAACCTTCTAAGCTAAGTGGCCACCATAGCGGTCACCCGAAGTATAAGTAGAAGACAACAAGGTGGATCGATGGTGCCACATTTGCTCCATGAATACACACACACATTTGTGAACTATTATTACAACGGTCATAAGCATGGCAACAATGATGAAAAGAGAGCACTTTGGCCAACGATATTCCAAGAAATCCCAATGGTGTGCTCGTAACTAAAGCGCGAAGGGTCATATTGCTGCTCAGCAGGATGCGTCCTCCGATGAAGAGGTTCTAGATGCAACTCATCCAAAACTTGTGCTAGTCTCGTAGAATTTGCAGCCATCGAGAAAGTGTCACGGTTGATTGATCCGGGTGGTAGCAAACACATAAATGGAAATAATAAGTTATTCCATACTTGAGTGACTAACCCACTAGAGATCGGATCACCATCATGAGATAATCGGGAGTATATTGTGGCGGGGATTGGTGATGTCATCATTCCTATTAGGACACGAAGATGTACACTCACAAAGGTGCTATATGTTCTAGGTTTGACCTAAAATCTCTTGTCTATGAGTCGACTTCTTAAGCATCGAATGCGGGTAAAATTCTTTATTCGGAATGGGGTTAAGTCTGCATCATTTCCCAAGGAGACTCAGTTATTGCTCAAGCATTTATGAAGGGCCTCTATTTGCACTGGATGCGGTCACTTCATCTAACATTGCTCTCTCTGCTTCAACGGTGGAGTCCACTGCACTATGGCACTTTTGATATGGTAATCTTTCTACCAAGCTCTACATCGGCTTAGTGCAAGGAAATGGTAAGAGGGCTTCCTCCACTCTCCCATTCCTTACCTGTTTTCTCGAGATGTCTTACGGGAAAACAACATAGAGGTCCATTCAAATAGAGCTCTTATCATTCTACAGAGCATCTTCAGGTTGTACACACCGATCTATGTGGACCCCTACCAGCTAGCTTCCAAGGTTTTGAGTACTTCCAACTCATCATTGATGATTACTCACAAAAATGTGGGTATATTTTCTTTAGAAGAAGAGTGAGGCATTTTCCAATTTCCAAACCTTTTACCAGCAAGCCACCAGGTAGTCTGGGAAGCCTCTCCTTCTCCTCCACTCAAATCAAGGGGGGGAATTTGTATCAAAGAAGTTCTTAGCATACCTGAAGTAGCATGGCATTCAACAACATCTGACTGCACCCTACACGCCCCAACAGAATGGGATTTCTGAGTGACACAACAAGACTGTCATGGAGATGGCTCGTTGTATGCTCTCCACCACCAAGTTGGAGGATCAGTTTTGGGCAGAAGTAGTCTAGACAACAATAGTGTATCTACTCAACCAAGCACCCATGAAGATCTTGCAGAATAGGACACCAGAAGAGCTATGGACTAACTTCGTAAACCTTCTATCTATCATTTGAGAGTTTTTGGTTGTACTACATATATGCATGTTCCAGATAAGAAAAGGAAGAAGATTGATCCAAAGACACCGTCATGTATTTTTTGGGGTTTAATACTACCTCAAAGGCATATCGTCTCATGGATCTTGAGATGAAGAAAATCTAAGACAGTCGATATGTGGTGTGTGATGAGTCATCCTTTGACTCCCGCCACACAATGGAGATCTAGTACCGACCTCGTCACATAGATTTCTCACCCATCCAAATGTTGGGCAAGATGATTCTTCTCGAGAGAGAAGAAGAGCTAAGTGAGACTTATTCCCGATCTAGGAACATTGGAAAACACATCTTCACATATGCGGTTGCAGCATCAACATCCGAAATGGGTTGAGAATACTATTGGGGATGCACATCTAAACTCACTTCTAAGCACTTCTACGGAGTCAAAACACAAAGTCAAGATAGACATGGGGTAAATTTTGTACTCATGAGTTTAGTTGTTGATAGCAGATAACCTCGACACTATTCGTGATGCATTAGACTACCCACAGTGGAAGCGGATATGAATGTTGAATATGATTCCCTACTTCATAATCGAGACATGGGAACTTGTCGATCTGCCTCCAGGTAAGAAATCCATTGGCTGCAAATGGATTTTCAAAACAAAATATAGGGCAGATGGTTCATTTGACAAACACAAACATGACTTGTTGCAGAAAGTGTTAAACATGAGCGGAATTGACCGTGATGAGACCTTTGCACCCACCGCAAAGATCAAAACCATCAAAGTTGTCTATGCATGCCTTTGGTAACACAAAATGGATTGAAACTTCAAGTAGATGGATGTCAAGATTGCTTTTCTAAAAGGTTATCTCAAAGAAGATGTATACATGGCCCAACTGAAGGGTTTGTAGATGAGCATCAACCACACAAGGTATGTCATGTGATAAATTCACTTTATGGACTCAAACAAGCACCTAGGGCATGGTATATAAAAATTGATGATCACCTATTACAATAAAGATTCACTCGTAGCCCCTAGATACAAATTTGTATGTCAAAAGGTAGGAATAGAGACTTTTATTCTTTTTTGTACGTAGATGATCTTGTGATCACAAGAAGTTATGACAATCTTGTGGATGATGTAAAGAATGATCTGAAGAAATCCTTCGACATGAATGATTTGGGGCTACTTCACTATTGTCTTGGCTTAGAGATATGGTAGAAGAAGAATCATATCTTCATCTCCTAGATGAAATATGCCAAGAAACTCCTAGAGAAGTATGGAATGTCAGATTGTAAACCAATGTCCACACCTATGGAAAAAGGTTTGTAATTATCTAGATTCTAGGATTCACCACAGGTAGATGGCACTCACTATAGGTAGCTTGTGGGGAGTCTCATTTACTTGACTTATACCAGGCCATATCTTTGCTTTGTAGTTAGCTATCTCACCAGGTTTATGTAGAAGATGAAGAAATGTCATTGGATAGTAGGAAAGCATGTGTTGATATATGTCTGAGGTACAATTGAATTTTGTTTGGAGTATCGAGAAGAACACTTAATTCTTCTCACAAGGATATACATACTGGATTATACAGATCCATTGATGACGAGAAAATCTACATCAGGGTATGTTTTTCATCTCGGATCTGGACCTATCTTGTGGATTATCAAGAAGAAAACTATTGTTTCTCTCTCATCGTATGAGGTGAATACCATGCTACATGAGGAGTTATGTGTGAATTGATTTGGTTACGTCACATTCTTGCAGATATAGGGATTCTTGAAGAGAAACCTCCCATCATTCATTGCGACAATCAGGGTGTGTTGAAGCTTGTGAAGAATCCTATTTTCCATGAGCGTACCAAGCATATTGAGGTCGAATGTCACTTCATCCATGAACAAGTCTTACACCACCACATCCAGCTCCAGTACTGCCCTACCGATTCTCAGGTTGCTGATATTCTCACCAAATCTCTTGGTAAGGTGAAGTTTGATTTGTTTCAGGGGTACATTTGTAAGAGCAATGTATTAAGGGGGAATGTTAGCGCATTAGTTAATGCTGCTTAATACATTGTTAGTTTCATTTGTTTGTGAATAGTTATTTAACTGTTCCTCTCTTCCTCTCTCTCTACCACAACCTATATATGGCTCTTCTATTTTATTGTCTATGCATTAAATAAAATCATTCTTGTCTCTGCCATCACATATGGCACTGATTATAGTGAACTCTCAAAATGAAGGAGAGGACACATATATGGGTGATACCACTTCTCAATTAGATGATGATGGGGTGAATGAATTTATACAATACTTCTACGCATATGCTAAAGAAGTTGATGATTCACCCCTAACTCAACTTGCTTTAGGACACCTCATTAACCAAATGCAAATTTGTTTGTATTGGCAACACTTATGTTATTTTTGAGCTTGAATTTTATGCATGGAATGATGAATAGATTATTTAATGATATCTTGAGGTATATTTTGAATTTCTCTAAAATATATCTCTCCATGTCATTCAAGTTTTTAATATAGTGTATGGTAAATAATATATTAAAGATATTTTGTTGTTTCATGTAGACTCTTGGTAGATAATATAATTCCAAAGGAAAATAAGATGTCTTGTTCAAAAAAGGAAGTATCTTCAATAATGAAAGACATTGGAATTGAGTACAAAATGTATTATGCATGTCCAAATGACCATATCTTATACTATGGTGAAAATGAGAATTTACAACAATGCCCAATATGTCACACCAGTAGATATCGTGAAGATCAAGTGTCTAAGAAAGTTCCCTATAAGGTTCTACGCCACATTCCAATAACACCAAGGTTTGAGAGGATGTTCAAATGTAAGGATTTGACAAGATTTATGGACTATTATGCACTAAGAAGGAGCCGAGATGGTGTCATCTCGTATGGTGGCTGATAGTGAAGATTGGAAGGAGCTTGAAGAAAAATGGCTTGATTTAAGAAATGAGCTAAGGAAATCAATACTTTCATTAGCAATGGATGGTGTCAATCCTTTGGAGATCTTAGAACAACATGCTCTGTTTGGCCAATTTTACTTATAAAATAATCTTCCCGTTGGATGGAAATGAAAAAGGGGCATGCAATGCTAACTCTAATAATACAAGGTATATGAACATCTTATTGCATATGTTCTCTTAAAGATGGTGTACATTTACATGAATATATTTAAATTTTAATTCACATTTTCTTCATAGGAAAACACTAGGTGAAATATATGGACACATACATGGAAGGGTGTCAATATGTATGATGTATTAAGACCTAACAATTCTAGGGTCTTCCTTTTTCGTGCGATACTAATTTGGAAAAATCACAACACTTTGGGGATCTCCATGTGATATGGTAATCTATTTATCATATTCATTTGTAATCATTCTATTTAAGTTACTACCCATTAACTAAATATTCTTTTCATACTAATTTTTCAGGCCTACAGACTAAAGGGAAACATGGATGTCCATCATGTATGCCAAAATATTTGTCTATGAAATCAAACGATCTTAAAAAATAGTGTACGATCAATATAAGAACTTCTTACCTCAAAACCATTGTTATCACATGCATGAGAAAAATAAATTCAATGGAAAGGAAGAGGAAAGTAAGTGACCAAAAAGAATGAATCATTTGAGTGGAAATCAGCATATGTAAACGAAGGGAAAGGTTATCCATTGGGAATGAAAAGACTATCTAAGTTTTATAAGTTAGAGTATTATGAGAATCTCCCAATAGCTCATCTATTTGATATAATGCATATTGGAAAAATGTGGTAGAGTGCTTATGGAAACATATAAAGGGAACCAAAAATGAAGACCAAATAAAATTAAGGACCTCAAAGCTGTCAATATGATGCCAAACATGTGGTTACATGAAAATAACACATATGATCCTACACCATGAGTCTATACATAAGAGGAGAAACATTATATGTTCGATACTATGCATGTCATAAGATTTCCAAGAGGTTTTGGTGCGACATTAAAAACCGTATTCACAAGAGATGGTTCAGATTTTTATGGAATGAAAACACATGATTGGCATGATTCGATAAAGGTAATTCATGATATGTTATATTTCTTGGTCGTATAATTACAATTTTCACTATATTAGTAATGTAGAAGATAATATATAGTTTAAATGTTATTTTTTGATGTTGGTGTAGTATGTTCTTCCTACGAAATACAAAGCGCTTTCAACTGTGACGGACGTTACAAATAGTTTACAAATTGTCCAAATATTTGAGGTATCCTAAACCATCATTTGTTATTCAATAATTAATTTATTTCCTTCTATAAATATTATTTTCAATGTATTTATAAAAATTTTAACATACAATTTGTAAATATTATGACCGGTGATACGTTAATGCTTGTGACTAAAATTTATATGTGGGTCTCATCTAAAGAGATACATCCAGATGAGTTGATCTATTGGAAGAGGAATGTTGCACTTTTGATGTGTGACGTTGAAATGTGTCTCCTCCAATTTTCTTCAATTCTCAAGAGCACAACCTTATACATCATGTGAAGAGATTGAAAATTGTGGGCCCATCCATCTTAGGACAATGTGGCTTGTAGAGAGATATATGAAGGTCCTAAAACATTTTGTGAGGGAAAGAGCTTGATATGAAGGTTCCATGGTTCAAGGTTACATGGTTTTGAAACCATGGTTCATTTATCTGAGTACTTTCCTCAATTGCATATGGAGGCTCCAAGATTATGGGGTGATCAAAAACCTCAATCCATTGGAGATAGAAAACTAGAGGGTCAAATAACTTCAAAGAGGATAAAAGGTACTCTTAAATGTTAGTAGTAGTTTTTAAATCTTAAGTATTGTATGATGTATCCTTTAAAGAATGGTTAGATCAATGATTGGTTATAATTTTTGTTGTAGATGCTAAGGATTGGGAGTCATTACATTTGTATGTTGCATACAACTCTAAATTTATGTTAGAATGGATGGAGAAGTATGTTGAACAAAATAAAATAGAAGATGAGAAGGCATGGGATGATATATATAATAGACATGGTTAAAACTCTAATAGAGAAGTGCATGCATTAAATAAAATTGCTAGATAGATGCTCATGCCATTGGCTAAAGACAAATATTGAACAAAAGGAAACCAAAGGAATGAAAGGAGTGAAAAAAACAAGTAGATTTTGTTAAAGGATCTATAAATGGGGAGGTAATATAAAAATAAAGCATTGTGATGAACATTGTTAAATCTAGATTTTTTTATCATTGAAATTATTTAGTTAACCTTTTTTTTTCCTTGAATCTAATTTGATAATATGTACATATGCATTTAGGTAACATATTACAAAGGAATGTGGATTAGCGGTCATCATTTTCGAATTAAGAAGATCGATGAGAAGCGGAAAACTTATGATAGTAGAATTTCAGCACCATCGTAGTGGAGTGTCATTCACATGCATATGACACAAATCCAATCACAAGTACACTTTGATATTATGGAGTGTTGGAGGATATAATAGAGCTTGATTTCACATCTTTTAAAAAGTTATTTTTCATGTTGAATGGTATAGGCTCATTGAAGTGGGCCCTGACAAAACTATTTTGTTGCATGAGAATGGATTCAATATGATAAATACGTAGAGGTTTGAATATACATCTAAACCTTATGTGTTTCTAAACCAATGTAATCAAATATTTCTTGTTCCAAATTTAGAACAACCTAGCTGGTCCTTTGTGATAGATTATGATCCAAGAGGATGAAGAGTGACCTTTTCCGAAGATGTAGAAGGCCATGATGTACTTGAAGAGGTAGAATATCCACTTGATGACATAGATGACCAAGAGGAGGATGTTGATAACATAACTATTGATAATGAATATGAACAAGATGAAGTTCCATAAGGACAAGAACAAAATTTTGGTGATCAAATACATGAAAATGATGAGTTTATTGATCATCATTTACCTATGGTGAAGGTGATGAGATAATGAGAACCATGGTATTGATGTATTTTTGGATTTGGGGCCAATTAATTATGGTGTGTTCATGCCTCCATATGAGGAAATTGTAATGTTAGATGAGGGTAAGTGCACCAAGTTCGGGGACCAAAAGGGGGTCTTAAGTGGACGCATTTTTATTAAAAAAACTTCAACTTGTACAAGTTTTTGAAATAATTAGACTCAATATTTGAATATGTTGTAGATATATGAATTGTAGAATTTTGAGTCTAGTTTTTAAGTTACTACATTTTATTGAAAACGGATAAGTTTAAGTGGGTCAAACAACTAAAATACCAACAGATGCTCCTATTTTTGTTAAAAAACATAATAGAGTGAATTTCGTGCCCCCACCATTTTGTGAGCACCATTTAGTATTTTTGAAAATCCTTTGGTGAAAGATAGCTAGGAGCACCTATTTTGGTCTCCATTTTTAAAATATTTTTAGCTAATATTTTTTCATTTATGATTTTTCTAGTATAGAAATTTAATGTTTTGAAAAATAACAGACTCGACCAGTTCCCCCCTAACTACCTAAAAATATCGAAAATTAGATATTTTTTTTGAATATGTATAAAATTATGCCTAGTTTGGGCTAGTATATATATTTTTAAATTTCAATCACCCAAAAAAAAAGATCCACCATGAAAGATAGACATATTTACACTTTAAAAAATAGCTATAAAAAGGCATAGTTAGAAAATAAATAATATGGAAACCATATACTAGTGAGAAAATTTGAAAAATTATATTTTTAGAAAGAAGGTACTCTATTCTACATGTGGTATAATTTTTTTAAAAATGGATCAATTTTTATATTTTGATTTATCATAAGGGAAGTGGAATTTTTACATTTTCTTGTAAATGTTAATGCATTGTTAATACATTGTTGTTAGTAGTTGTTAGTAAATAGTTATGTAACTGTTTTCCTCTTGTCCTCCCTCTCATAGCCTATTTAATGGTGTGCTCTTCTGTATTATGATATAGAAATCAATAAACTTTCTTGGAGCACCATCATTGGTATCAGAGCATCCTGTTGTCCTCTACCTGCGTGGAAGGTTGGAAAAAGATAGCGACCAAGGTTTCATTTGTTTCATTTGGCGTGGACAGCCTTTCCTTTTTTGTGCATGGAGGAAGAGTGTGTGGTTGTGTTGTGCATGGAGGAAGAGTAGCATGGGTATTAACTATCTGTCCCTATCTATCCTCTGTCTTTTCTCTACCTACGTGTAATTGGAGGCATTAGTTTGCAGTTTGGTTGTTGTGCGTGTGCGTGGAAGGAGCCCAAAGACTTTGTTGAACACGTGTGGAAACTTGCTGTGTGTATATTGTGCATGGAAGGAGCCCAAGCTAGATATACATGCATGGAAGGAGCCCAAGCTAGTGCCATCTCTAGCCATAGCCATCATTTGCAGCGTGGAAGACAAGGAGAATTTGTTGTGTGTGGACAATGGCCAGGGAAGGAGACATTGTTGGATCCTCTCTGAAGTGACCAACATCTGTAGCAATCGATTCAGACTTTCATTGCTGAGCGAGAGCCGTGCTTCTTTGTTGTGACTACCATACCAGAGCCGTTAGAAGACCTAGCCAGCGAATGAATCATTGTTGCCTATAGAACCACATGAAGACCATCCAAACCCCTGTACATGTAAGAAAAGCTGGAAAATTACAAAACTGTGTGTGCGCGTATGTCACAAATCTCAGATGCACAAAGCACCATGAAATGCATGAAATATTTAGGCATTGAGTGACAACGAAGACACCACCTTTGGACATTCTTTGTCTTGGTCAATGATCTCCACAACACTCGGGAATATTCTCTTTGTGAGATTGTGCGCGAGGATTGTTGGAATATTTTGGTTGACATTTGATTTCAAGCACGGCGGATTCATACAGAAATTGAACGTGGTTATGATGCAGATGATGAACGTGAAGTAGAACGCCCACAGGAGCATATGTGTCCCGCTGCACGAGCCTATAGAGCCCATCTTTGGGACAGATTCCTTCAGTAAGCATTGTAGCCATTTTTGAAAATAAATAAATAAAATACAATTTTGAGTTTTTGAAAATGTCTGCTCCAAAAATATTGCTATCCGATGCCCAACTCTTGAAAGGGCCAAATTTTTCCACATGGAAAACCAAGATACGGATGATTCTTCGGTTTTGAAGATCTTTGGGGATCATTTGTGGTAAAGATGACCCTTCCATGATTAACGATCCGTTGGTTAAATATGAAAAGGATGATGCAAAAGCACTAATGCTTATCACCCTGAGCCTTTCTGATGAGGTGCAACCTTACATTTGGGAAGAAACCACTTCCTCTCAGGCATGGACCACGTTGTGTACCATCTACGAAGCCAAGAATTTGATGACAAATTTATATATTTGGACAAATCTACACACGATGAGTATGCATGATGGAAAATCGGAGAAGCCTTCTTACGGCGCATGTGGTGAGTTACATGCGAGAACTCTCTGCTCTCGGTGAACTGGTGGATGACAAGTTGCTAGTCCCACTCACCTTGCGAGCTCTTCCTTCTTGGTTTTGAGACATTGATCACCACGTTGACCATCACTCAATAGGAGGTGAGTTTTACCACCCTGGTGAATTATCTCCATCGGGAGAAGCCATGCAGAATGTTCAAGAAGCCTTCAAGACAAGGCTTTCATCATGAGGCAAAAGCATAAGCCTCAGAAAGGGAAATCAGCCCCCCAGAATCAAAAGTAACATCCTCAAAGATCAATCTTCTCGGTGGCCACCACAACGGCCACCCTATAATTAGTAGAAAAACAAGGTGGATCGATGGTGCCACATTTTCTCCATGGATATGCACACGACTGCGAACTATTATTACAACGGTCACAAGTATGGAAAATTTGGAGAAGAGAGAACTTCTGGCCAAGGATATTCCAAGAAATCCTGATGGCATGCTCATAATTAGAGGTGGAAGGGACATTCCGCTTAGCGGGATGCCACCTTCGATGAAGAGGTTCTAGACACGACTCATTCTGACATTGTTCTAGTCTCACATACTTCGCATCCATCATAAGATGTTTGGTTGATTGATTTGGGTTCTAGCAAACACATGACTGCAATAAGAAGTTATTCCATACTCTGAGTGACCTGGCCCACTGGAGATCAGATCACCATTGTAGACAATCAAGAGTATATTACGGTGGGGATTGGTGATGTCATCATTCCTCTTGGAACATGAAGATGTACACTCACAAAGGTGCTATATGTTCCAGGTTTGACCTCAAATATTTTGTTTGTGAGTCAACTTCTTAACCATCGAATGCAGGTTGAATTCTTTGTTGAGAAAGGGGTCAAGTCCTACATCATTTCCTAGGAGATTCAGTAATTGCTCAAGCATTTCTGAAGGGCTATCTATTTGCACTGGATGTGGTCACTTCATCTAGCATTGCTCTCTCTGCTTCAATAGCGGAGTCCACTACACTATGGCACTTTCAATATGGTCATCTTTCTACCGGGGCTCTGCATTAGCTCAGTGCAAGGAAATGGTAAGAGGGCTTCCTCCACTCTCCCATTCCTTACTGTTTCTCGGGATGTCTTGCGGGAAAACAACATAGAGGTCCGTTCAAATAGAGCTCTTATCATTCTATAGAGCATCTTCAGGTCGTTCACACCAATCTCTACGCACCCTATCGCCAGCTAGCTTCCAAGGTTTTGAGTACTTCCAGCTCATCATTGATGATTACTCACGAAAAATGTGGGTATATTTCCTTCGAGAAGAAGAGTGAGGCATTTGCAAATTTCCAAACCTTCTACAAAAAGCCACCGGGTAGTCCTGGGAAGTATCTTCTTCTCCTCTCTCGGATCGAGTGGGAATTTGTGTCAAAGAAGTTCTTAGCATACCTGAAGAAGCATGGCATTCAACAACATTTGACTGCACCCTACACACCCCAAAAAATGGGATTTTTGAGTGCCACAATAGGACTGTCATGGAGATGGCTCGTTGTATGCTCTCGACCACCAAGTTGGAGGATCAGTTTTGGGCAGAAGGAGTCCAGATAGCAGTATATCTACTCAACCAGGCACCCACAAAGATCTTGCAGAACAAGACACTAGAAGAGGTATGGGTGGTTGTAAACCTTCTATTCATCATTTGAGAGTTTTTGGTTGTCTTTGCATATTTGCATGTTCCGGATAAGAGAAGGAAGAAGATCGATCCAAAGACACTGTCATGTCTTTTCTTGGGGTATAATACTACCTCAAAGGCATATCATCTCATGGATCTTGAGATGAAGAAGATCTACGAGAGTTTAGATGTGGTATGTGATGAGTCATGTTTTGAATCCCTACCACGAATGGAGATTCATTACCGACCTCATCACATAGATTGCTCACACATCCAGATGATGGGCAAGATGATTCTTCTTGGAGAGAAGAAGAGATGAGTGGAGACTTGTTTTTGATCTTGGCACACTTTGGAAAACACATCTTCACATCAGCAGCAATAGCACCAACATCTCAAATGGGTATAGAATACTATTAGGGATGCACATCCGAACTCACTTCAGGAAATTCTATGGGAGTCGAACACAAAGTCAAGCCGGACATGAGGTAAATTTTGCACTCATGAGTTCAGTTGTTGAGAGCATCGAGCCTGACACTGTTTGTGAGGCATTAGACCAACCACATTGGAAAAGGCTATGGATGCTGAATAGGATTCCCTAATTTAGAATCAGATGTGGGAACTTGTCGATCTGCCTCGGGTAAGAAATCCATTAGCTGCAAATGGATTTTCAAAAAAAAAAAAAAGGTATATGGTTCAATTTCCAAACACAAAGCACGACTTGTTGCAAAGGGTTATGCTCAGCAAAAAGGAATTGACTATGACGAGACCTTTGCACCCACTGTGAAGATCAAAACCATCAGAGTTGTTTGTGCACTGGCAGCACAAAATGGATGGAAACTTCAGCTAGATGGATGTCAAGAGTGATTTTCTAAATGTGATCTAAAAGAAGAAGTGTACATGGCCCAACCTGAAGGGTTTGTAGACGAGCATCAACCACACAAGGTATGTCATCTGATAAAGTCTCTTTATGGACTCAAATAAGCACCTAGGGCATGGTATATAAAAATTGATGATCACCTATTGTAGCATGGATTCACTCGTAGCCCCGAGATCCAAATTTTTATATCAAGAAGGTAGGAACAAAGATTGTCATTCTAGTGTTGTAGACGTAGATGATCTTGTGATCAAGGAAGTTCGACAATCTTGTAGATGATGTAAAGAATGATCTGAGGAAATCCTTCAACATGACCGATTTGGGGCTACTTCACTACTGTCTTGGCTTAGAGATATGGTAGAATAAGAATCATATCTTTGTCTCCTAAATGAAATATGCCAAGACACTCCTAGAAAAGTATGGAATGTCAGATTGTAAACTAATGTCCACTCCTATGGAGAAAGGTTTGTAATTATCTAGATTCCAAGATTCACCACAGGTAGATGGCACTCACTATAGGCATCTTGTGGGGAGTCTCATTTACTTGACTTATACTAGGCCAGATCTTTGCTTTGCAGTGAGCTATCTCACCAAATTTATGTAGGAGCCGAAGAAATGTCATTGGATATCAGCAAAGCATGTGTTGAGATATGTTTGAGGTACAATTGAATTTGTTAGAGTATCGATTAATGCTCGAGTTCTTCTTATAGGGATATATAGACTCGGACTATGTAGGATCCATTGATGACAGGAAATCAAGTTAAGGATATGTTTTTATCTTAGATACTGGACCTATCTCATGGTTTAACATGAAGGTAACTTTTTTTCTCTCTCATCTACTAAGGTGAATACCATGCCGCACGAGGAGCTATGTGTGAAGTAATTTTGTTACGTCACATTCTTACAGATATAGGGATTCCTGAAGAGAAACCTCCCATCATTCACTGCGATAATCAAGGTGTGTCAAGCTTGTGAAGAATCCTATTTTCCATGAATGAATAAAGCATATTGAGGTCGAATGTCACTACCTTCATGAACATGTCTTAAAAACAAAATTCAGCTCCAAAGACTACCCTACCTGATTTGCATGTTGCGAGATATTCTCACCAAGCCTCTTGGCAAGGTGAAGTTTGATTTGTAGGGGTACATTTGTATGCAAGCAATGTATTAAGGGGGAAATGTTAGCACATTGTTAATACATTGTTGTTAGTAGTTGTTAGTAAATAGTTATGTAACTATTTTCCTCTTGTCCTCCCTCTCGTAGTGTATTTAATGGCGTGCTCTTCGTATTATGATATAACAATCAATAAAATTTCTTGGAGTGCCATTAGTAAAAACACGGTATTTTTTTGTGTTTGTGTGAGTCCATGCCTGGCTTGGGGATCCAAACTAGATCCCAAACCTTGAGGCATGGCTTGGGAAAAGAGAAAATGTGAAACATGTACACGCGTTATAATGCTTGCAAATTACATAACATGTACACGTTATGTGTAGTATAAACATTATGTATGCTTTTGACATGCTTCTATTCACATAAATAAATGTTTAAGTAAAATAATAATAAAATATAAATAATAATAATTATTTATATTTTATTATTTGTTATACTTTAAATTTATTTATGTCAATATAAAAATTAGGCTCACTCTGCACCTTATGGAATTAGTCTCATAGCTCCATGAGTCATGGTTTGGGAGATAGTTTTTAAAAGTATAAACTGTCGAAGACATATGTAATTTTTCAGATTTCAACATTCACCTAAATATTTTAGCATTTAAATTATACAATTGAATCCCTAAACCATAGGCCATAAACCTAAACACTAAGTCAAACCTTGAGCCCTAAACCCTAAACCCTGAACCTTTAAATATGATCCCTAGACCCTAAAACCTAAACCATAAACCCTAAACTAGAAACATTCATCCCTTACCTATGATCTCTAAACCATGACCTTAAGTCCTAAGCCATAAACCCTAAACCATAAACCATAAACCCTAAACCATGAACCATGAGCCCTAAATCCTAAACCCTAAACCCGAATCAGTAAAAACTAAATCCTAAACCCCGAACCCCGATGACTAAATCCTAAACCTTAAACCTAAACCCTAAACCCTAAATCCTAAACCCTAATCCCTAAACCCTAAACCCTAAATCCTAAACCTTAAACCCTAAGTGATAAAACTAAACATTAAATAAACCCTAAACATTAAATCCTAAACCTAAACCCTATAACCTAAACCATAAACCATTAACCCTTATTCTTAAACACTAAATCCTTAACTTGAAACCATAAACCCTACACCCTAAACCCTAAACCTAAACCATAAATCCATAACCTCGATCCGTAAACCCTAACCATAAAACTAAACCCTAAACCCTAAAACTAAATCCTAAACAATAACCCTAAACCTTGAACCCCGAACCCTGAACCCTAAACCATAAACCCAGAACCATGAGCCCTCAACCCTAAACCCCAAACCATATTTCATCAATATTTCCTAGTCTTGTGTTTAGAACCATCATAGAGTCTCGCTTTATAGAAGTACCTTGTTTATGAGAGTGGGACAAGTAACTAAATGGATATGACATCTACCTTGTGCCTTGTAATGCATATATTACACATCTCTTCCAAACTTGTTTCTCCCCACATATACTTGTGCTCTTCAATGTAAATTTATTCACACTCGAATCAAATTTCACATTTTTATATTTCCATGTATGGTATCATGCAAGCGGGATGACCCATTGGAAGCTGGAAAAAATAATCATCACAACAAAAAAATTAATCTTAAAGGAAACAAAAGAAAGATAGAGAGTATATCAATGCATATGTGTAGGATCATAATTGAATTTCTTGTAGTATCCTCTCCTCTAGAGAAAGATAAAGTTCAAGTGTTCTATTAGAATGGATAGTAAATTTTACTGAGAACTTCCTAAAGTGTTCAACATAAGCATAGAAAGCAGGGGAATGTCTAAGAACACGAAGGGTTATCAATCACCTAGTAAATATTTCTTTTTTAGTTCTAAATGGGAGTTACCTGGCCTACGACTTAGTGACCTTCCATTCATTGATAATTCCTTATATGATAAACCCATGGATGTTTTCAAAATCCCCTAAACAAAAAGATAGGGGTAGTCATCAATCCTAGTGAAGGGTGTGATGTGATTTCCAAGTAACTTGAAATTCATATAGATTTAGAGGTCATAACACAAAATTTTAAATATCTCTATCATTATAAATGGAAGCCAAGTAACAGTGTCTCCCTATACATCTAAGGATTGAGGACAAATGGGGTCTTTGGAAGGATTGGATAATCAGGAATATGACATTTCCCTCCTTCAAAATATCAACAAATGAAAAACATAAATTTTTTATCCCTAACAATCAAACACACACACACGGACAATACAAGTTGCCATGGTGACCTTGTTGAATTCATCTATAATTCGAATGTGGTTGGTCTCCAATCCTCCAATGTTTGTTGTGATATTTTTAACCCGCACAATACAAATACCCCTTTGGCCTTGTGGCCATATCATAACATCCAAATGAATATAATATAATTTTAAAATCATAAATATATATATGAATCACAACAACATCTAGACAATCAACAATATCACTTAAAATTTTATCAGCAACTATATAATCATAAATTTTAAATTCAATTTTCTTGGTCTACTCAATATATCCAAATATCACATGTCCTAACATCCAATATATATATATATATATATATATATATATAAAACCATGTCCAACACCATGTCAACATCTATATAAAATGTCTCTAACAATCATCATGCATTATATATGAATCTAAGTCAACAATAATCCATGATTTGACATCTAACACCATACTAAATCAAAACTATAATAATGTATATAATATAGTCAGCAATATTATGTTCAATATAAAAAGTGTCGAAGGGAAGTCAACACTACAATCTAACTCTCATGAGTTGTCACACTAGAGAGTGGAGATGTTTCCTGGACAAGGTTCGGGTTACTAAAGATAATAATTGAATCTTGATTGTCTCTGCATACTTTGGAAATGGAATTTTTTCATTTGTGGATACACAGTACAAACAGGGGTAGTTCATGTAGGATTCATCGTTTGAGAAATTTTTGGTGGGAAGTTAAGCAAGATGAAGTTTATTTTACTAGATCTTTGAAAGCCTTTACAAAAATTAGGAACTCACAGAATAAATGCTTAGTAACAACCAAAATATTCCTTCAACCAAAAGGTGTGTATGAATGGAGGCCCAGAGATGCACCATTTCACACTCTTAGATAATTCAGCACAAAGGCTCATGTTAAAGACTCAATTAAACATTAGAAATCCTTGGTTCGTCACACGTAAGATACACTCATAGACTTACAAACAATCTTTATCAACATAGTGAAAGTAACGTGATTTTAAATTGTTTATTTAATTACTAGATGAAATCTCTTCTCATAATGAAATTGAAAATGACACAATACTAAGACGCAGACGAGATCTTGTGTGACTCAAAGAGATTTTAAGATAAGATGCAACACAAGAAAAACTATTGAAAATGTTTTGAAATACAAGAAAACATAATTATGCTCATGATCAACACAAATTTATTCGAGGTTCATTAGATTCATCATCAGGGGAAAGTTTCTTGAACAATCTCAGAGCTTGTCAATGGTTGTACACTTATAACCATCTTGACATGATTAAATCTAAAACACAGGAGATAAACAAGTTTCTCATATGGTCTCTCAGAAAATGGTGTTTCTCAAAATTTCTCAGAAAAGTTAACCCCGACCATTTGCAAGAGTATTCTCATTGCATTTATACAATTTCACTCGCTCACTCATCCAAAAATTTCCCCCAAAAGAAAAATATTTGAGGAATCCTTTTTTGTTACAATTTTGTTCTAGAAAGTGATGTTTAACAAATTTACAACCCAAAAGCTACCAGGTGGATAAATCATGAACTGATCACATTTCTTAGACCCTCAACTATGATTAGGATTCCATATCATAATTTTTGACAATATTCTTAATCATTTTTTTATTCTGTCATGCAAGAAATCCCCTTTTAATAATTTTCAAGTGGCTCTATATGGCTGGATCTGATAAGCAATCCTTTTCACCCTCGAGAATACACCTTGAGAAATGAGTTCCCTCGCATGGATACCTACATTCGTGCCTCTCAGAAATGAGTTTCCTCACATGGATTATACCACATACCTACGATGTGAGTCTGATTCGGCCAAGTGCAAAGAGGAGCCAACAAAAACCTCCATGTGTCTCCTTGGCGCAACTACAAAGGTGAAGTCAGAGGCAGGTTCCAAAACAAGCGCGGGCCCTCCAATTTTTGAACCCTAGAGATTTTCTTGGTTACTTGAAAATTCAGAGTATGGGAAGATCCAGTGGAAGCTTCCATTTGTTTTTTGGTGTAACTTCAAAGATGAAGTGTAGAGGTGGGACCTCAAACGAGCGCAGACTCACACCGACCCTAGCCCAAGAAAGTTTCCTCAACCTTTGAAAAGTCTCACTATAAAGAGGATCCAGTGGAAGCCTCCACGTGTATCTTTAGTGCACTTTTGATATGGTGACCAAAAGTGAAGACCCCAAACAAGCATAGGCTCTCCACGTGTCTCACCAAGCAACGTTTTGAAAGAGTTTAAGGACAAGCGGAAGGTGCACATGCCTAGGGTATGAGAAAATTTCCTCGACCCTTAAAATTCTAAGTATGGGCAGGGCCAACGGAATCTTCCACGTGTCTCTTTAGTAATTTTTTGGTATGAATCTCAAAAGGACTCATAAACAAGCATGAGCCTTCCATGTGCCTAGGGTCCGAAAAATTTGCACCGAACACTTGAAAAATTCTAAGTATGGGAAGATCTAGCGGAAACCTCCATGTGTCTCCTTGGTGCTCTTTCAAAAGTAAAATTTAGGGGCAAGTCCTCAAACATGTGTGGGCCCTCACGTGTCCCAGACCTAAGAACGTTGCATCGGGAGCTTGAAAAGTCTAAGTATAAAGAGGAGCCAGCAGAAACATGGCGTGTCTCCTCAATGCAACTCCAAAGCTTAGACACTGAGGTGAATCCTCAAATGAGTGCAAGCCCTCCACATGGAAAATATTTGAGTTGAAGTGGGCCTGAGAATCTCAAAATGCCCGCAACCCACCTCTCCGCTTCTAACTTTTGATGTGGGCCCAGTGGAGTCACGACTCACTTTTATACTTTTTCTTCATTTCAAAACAGAGCTTAAAAACTCCAAAGTGCTCTAGCAACCCGCCTTCCCAATTTGAATTTTCAATGCTAACTCAAACATGTGACATTAATTTTTCCCCCAGAGTTGCAGATTATTTAATAACTTTGTTGCTTTTCAAGAAAAGGTAGAAATATTAAAAATACTTCGACGATCTTCCTCTCCACCTTTCACATTTCACACCGCCACGTGTCCTTCTTCAAGGTCAAAGTAAGAAATTTTTCCCTGCCGCTTCATATTGTTGAATAGCCAATTATATACTATCGGGGCCGCAGGACCAATTTGGAATTTTTACAAATGTAACAAAAGTGACAAGTTTCACCAAAAAGACCCACTGGGCCACATCCAATTAGAAAGGACCATGTATCCACAAATGTTGGGACAGGATTTACAAAGGAGACATAGTCGTGGAAGATGCCAACAACAAAATTTTCCACGCGGAGAGAAGACTGTAAATAAAACCAAGACTCAATGTGATCCATGACCAAAGGAAAGGACTAACAATGGCAACCAAATGAAGGAAAATATTTTTACGCATCCATACAGGGAGACAAAGAACACTTCAAACCATGCAGACTGAGAAATTTTTAACAAATAGGGCGAGATTAAATTGAGCACCAACAATACCTTGAAATGGTTCACCATGATAGTGGATTGACATGAAACAAAAATACTTATTATGTTGTTCATCATGTTGGATATGGTAAATTCTATATAGAGTATAGCTCCATTAATACTCTCGACTACAATTTTGAATTTCGAATTTTGAATTGCACTATAGAATTTGACATCATGGAGACACGGAATTTGATGGTTGTGGACCGTTTTTCCATATTTTAGTCCTAACTTGCAATTTAATACATCATTAAACTACAAATTAAGACTACTTAATTTTTATCCAAGTTGTAAATTTGAAGGTGTATATTTTTAGAAACCGTAAAAAAATGTTAGTAGTCATACATTATATGAGGTAGAAAAATCTAGTATATTAACAATTATAATTTGGAAATATAATATATAATGATATATGATTTGGAATATGATTTTTTGTTCAAAAATAAATTTTGAAAAAATGATTTATCTTCAAATACATTTTCTAAATTAAAAAATATGTTTTATTCTTTTTTGTTAAGTGAAACTACAAGTTATTCTATATTGATTTTCAAGCCATTTTGTAATTACTTGTTCTAATTCCAATTTACTTAAATTTATAATGATTATCTCTATATAATTTTTAAATGTAGACTAATTTTTATTTATTTTCAATGCAGATTTAATTTCAACTTCAAGTATAAAGAAGTTAAGAAGATTAATCCAACCCCATATATGTTATTTATTTATTGCATTACTTATTTTCAATGCAAATTTAATTTCAAATTCAAATAGAAAGAAGCTAATAAGATTAATCCAACCCCATATATGTTATTTGTTTTGTATTTTACATAGCAAAAATTTGGTAAAATTTTGTTATTTGAATGCTTCTTCTATTTTTAATGCATATATAGAAAAAAATTGTTAAATTTTTGTTATTTGAATGCTTTTTCTATTTTAAATACGAAAATCAATATCCTAATATTATATAGAGAGATGGTTATAGCTTTCTCTTCTCGCCTAAACTCAATGTGAATCCATGTATGATAACATGTTTCTTCCAATTGATCTTGAATTGCATTTTCTTTTTCCAATCATTATTTTGTACAAAATGTAACAACATAAAATAATATTATTTAAATGGTAATTTTTTTGATAATCTTTAATATCATTCAGACCATCACATATTTTCCTCTTATCAATAGAATCCCAAGCCCATCAAATTCCAATCCTATCAAATATTAAAAAAATGACAGCTTAATTATACATGGTAAACAAATGTAGAAACTTTTCGTAGTAAATCAGATATTAAACTAGTAATCACTCTAAAAGAGGTGTAATGGGAATGCTTATATGTGCAAAATAATGAATAATTTCATGTGTAGATGAGGATTTGAAAGAGAAGAATCAGAATATAGAAATGTAACCTTTTATATAACAGAGTGAAGATATAGATTTGAGTGCTATGTAATGTTATTTTGAGGAAGGAAATTCAATAATTGAAACGGGAGAAGAATCAATTGTTGAAGAACACAAAAACCAGAAATTTCTTTTATTTCAAGATAGAAGAAGGAACCGAATTATGTATATATAAAGATTTTAAGAAGCACAAAAGGGGTATAGAACCAGGGGCTTACTACTCATATATTTTCCTAACGTGGATGTAGGTCCCTGAGTCATCTTGGAACACCTTTTGATCATATAATCTCATGATATACGCAGGTGGTTGTTCCTTCAGAATCTTGAGACATATGTGAACTTAATATCCATGTCATTATTTATCACCTTGATGCCAATAGTTTCACATATATCATAAAATAAGGTAAATGCGATGAAAACTGTAGTGCCCCCACATTTCACGCAAAGCAATTGACAGGTGTAAAGCCAGACTCCACTAGCATTGTGAGTGTCTCTCTCCCCTCAAGCCGTGGTGTCACCTCACAAGAAACATCTTCCAAATTCTGTCATAACATGGAGAGTGACATATCCTAAACACCTTTTCAAACCTGTCATTTTGCTTGCAGAATAAGACAAGCACAAAATTTGGGAGAGGGGTACCTTCCACTCAATGTGCACAGCTAGGGTGCATCGCAGTCGTCCATTTAAACATGGACAGCTGCGATGCATCCTAGTGGTGCATATTGAGTGGAGGGTACTCAATGGTCAAAATTTGAGTTCCATGTGCTTAACCACGATAAATCGAAATAACCATTGAAGTTTTATCAGCAATTGGATGGTCGCAACAAGTGCTGGTTATCAGAACATTATGGGAACTGTGCAGAATGAAGCCCCAGCTATAGCCGCCCTAAAATCAGTACCATTATGGGTTAAATTAATCCTGCATGCAGAACCCAATATCTTGTCATTTTACTATACACAAATTGATTGATCTGAATCTACATCTGCATTCGAAGCGGTTGCATTTGTCTCTAAGAACAAAGAAAACTGTTGCCTACCATTCCTTTGTGGTTGAATGAAAAAAAAGTTTGAGGTTAGGAGGCATTTCTTTTTTGGGGTAATGTTTTGTTGTATTGTTTTGGTGTTTTCTGCTTCTGAGCACCTGCGTAGCACTGTAACCTTGCAGCACCACTCTCAGGGTATACGAGAGCTACCACTTCAATTTTCTTGCTCCTTATCTTTTACTTCGAGTGGTTGTTTTATTATTTAGGTCATTGAAAGCATACTTCCATGTTATCCCACGCTTTAATAATTCAATATCGTCCACATTCCATCTCACAGAACTCTATAGAGATATTTTCTTGAAAGGGGCACTAAAATTTCTTCTTGCTACACACAATCCGCCAAGTGAATATTATATATAAATATATATATATATATATATATATCTTCAACTATTAAAGACTGGTGATACCAGGAATGGACTTTCATAGTGTAATCTAATCCCCTCTTTCTTCAATGACACGGGATTTTCATTTACTCGATGCATATTTTTCAAAATAAAATTACCAACTTGTATGGAAAGTGGTGTTGTTTAGTAAATGTTCATAAGTGTCTGAAATGACATAAATGCACATGGAATTTGATAACGAGGCTACAGAAGACATGTGTGTCCTCTTGAGGCATTGGCACTCCATTACCGAATGCAACGAATAGTTGTTCAACCTGATCGATTTACCTTTGGCTGCATTGTTTCATCCTGTGCCGAAATAAATTGTTTCATCTTGTGCCGAAATAAGAGGTTTGGAAGAGGGTATGCACATCCATCAAAACAGAATTGAGAGAGGATTTATGTCGGATGTGGTAGTCAGGACTTCCTAATAAACATGTATGCTAAATGTGGAAGTGTATAGAAGGCACAAATATTTTATTTTTGATAAAATACCTTAGAGAAATATGGTCTCTTGGAGTGTGAGGAGGAGAAGGTATTTCATCCTTACCGTTATGCTTATAACCCGTGCAAAATAAGAGCTTTGCAATGAGATATGTATACTAAATGTGGCAACATAGATTAACACAACAAGTGTTGGTCGCGGTGGTTAGAAGGATTGAAATATCCTAAACAAGGATGTGTCTTGAATGGTCCAAAATAGAGGGGTTTTAGATGCACACAAATTATTTTACAGAATTCTAAAAGAAAGTTGGATCTTTGTAGAATGCAAGTAAACCCACGGAACACCACTTGCACTACGGACGCTAGTATTGTGGACATGGTCTCCTTACCTTCATCTTTTATAATTTTTGTATAATTTGGTTCTTCATTTGCAATATAATAGAAATATTAAACCATTAGATACTTAAACAATTGGATATTTTAACCAAACTGTTAGTGCAAAACAATAAAACTCCACCTTGTGATTTATGTTACCGACTTACAATTTGACCATCAACCATGTTGCTACCACAACCTTATACGTTGCTAACTAGGGTATCAGAATTAGGTGCTCGTGTCTACTAGTACTGGTGAGAGTTTGAGTCGTCAACTAAAATAACCATTTCAGTCTACTTGCAAAGTTAGAAAAACACAATATTCAAAGACTCACAAAACAACTTTTTGAGCCCTAAAAATAAATGTCAAGTTTTGTTTATGTTCCTTGTTATGTGGAGAGTCACACTAAGCATTAGCTCAATCTTGATTGAAATTTTTTTCTCTCTGTTTACCACCCCTTTAGGACCCATGTTACCCCATTTTATAGTTTTAGGGAGCTATTAAAACTGAAAATTTTGTTTTTGTTTCATCTCACCATTTGGACCCTAAGCAAATGAACACTTTTCCACCTTCACAAAACTCTAAGTATTTCTACTATAATATTGCTTGTTACCTTCATTTTGGGAAAAACACATTTCTAGAAATTTTGGAAAAGGAGTTTTGTATGCCTTCGGCCACTATTTGACTAGGTCAAACTGGACCAATTATGACTAGTGGGTCCAGAAAACCTATCGTCGTTTGTAACCCATTTTCTAGTTCTTAGTTATGTCGACTTTGTTAAATTATCCATATATAGGAGAACTTGTAGGAAATTTCCCATTGCGCATTCATCCATTAAACATTAGTTTTGTACGTGGTTTTCTAAGCCCTCGAGCTAAAATTGGGGTCATTTTGCAACTAGGCCAATTACGACCGATGGCCCCAGAAAACTAGCTAGAAATAGTAAACCTTTCGCTAGTGTTGATTTTCGTCAAATCTTGTAAATTATTGGTATATAGAAGTACACGAAGGAACTTAACCGTTATACATTTTCCCATTGGAAGACATTTTTCAAACATAATTCCTTATCCTCTAAGCTAAAATTAGACATTTTCACAACTAGTAGGAAAATGTAAAATAAGGTCAGTATGACCTTAGTCAAGACAATAAACCATCGTGAAAACTTATTGAAACTTATAAATAAATGTATGAAACTCTCCCTTGTGGCTTGTTGTGTGAAATGTAACTTTTTGAAAAATAGTGTTTCTCTCTATTCTCTCTCTTCCCTACCTCTTTCTCTCTCCTCCTTGGATAAGAAATAAAATGAAATTAAAGAATATATGTATGTAAACCTCTCTTGTTGCATTTTCATTATTGTTATTATGTACATGGAAAACTAAAAATGATGATTATAATGGATTTATGTGGATGTCATGCCAACAATTTTCATTTACTCATGCTCACATGGTTTTCCAGTACAAATAAGGCGATGAAATGGCGTGGTTGAAATCTATATATAGTAATGGAAAATAATATGTATTGCTTATGTTTACACTAAAGTTTCATTATTCTATTGCTTTGAAATAAAAGTTTGTCCTTGTCGTGCATGAAGTATAAATAAACTTGTAATTGTTCTTTTTTATCGAGTTTCAAGAGTTATCCAAATATTGCTTAGTGCTCTTCTTGACTTTGTTTATAGCTATATTGTGAAACTTACATCATGTATGGAAGGAAGAAGCATATCTTTATAAATTTAAGGAAATTTTTCATTAAACCACTTCAATTATTCATCTTTCCCTGATTATTGCATGACTAGTAGGTGAGCTTTAACACTATCCAGTTGAGAACTACTTGAGATTTTCCTCTAGATTGAGTGATCATCACTTTGACCATGACCATCCTAAGTACGGGTGTTAGTGTTTACTAACTAATAGTCCTTCTCTCGGTGTGTTGTGCTTTGAGAGAATCTCGTGATGATGGGTTGTGCCCTTGTGTTTCGCTTGGACAATCTCGTATCTAGTATAAACCTATAGACTTGGCCCTAATGAGGTGTTAAACCTAATGTAAATTAAAACCTATGATTTATCCCATGGACTTAGTGTTAAGCATGTTATGTACCTATGAAATGAGGGTTTGAACCATTAGTGGAACCCATGTCATAAGATACCTATGTATGAAACCTTTGATTTTGAAGCCCTATCTCTTCACAAATAGGGGTGTTATCTTGGAAGGATTCCCTCTAGTTGTGCATATGCTGTGAGGTAGGCATAATTGTTTTATCTAGTTTTTCCTATTGGTATGGTGTAGGCCCTTTTTTGTGACAAAGGAAATTAGTCAAAAGTTGACTTCTTGTGAGAAGTAGGTTGCATTACACATTAGTATAATTTATCCAGTGAGAATGGTAGTCGTTAGACGATCATAGGGTGTAAAACATTATAATTGCATATCACCTTGTAATACACATCTAAGACTTAAATTACTCAGGAATAATCCAAACTTGATTATGTGTGAAATCAAAATCGTTAGGATCTTGGTGACTAAGTAAAGGTCAAATAGTATATGAACCATAATTGACCTAAAACAAAGTTACGATGAGGTCAACGTAATGATGTAAGGTTACAAGAACATGAAAATATAGTTTATAATTGTTATTAAATATCTCATACACTTGAATGATGTCAAAATTCCAAGATGACTAAGACAATTTTTATAACAAACAAAAAGTAAAATAGTGTGTGCTTAGTGATATTTTAACCCAATAAATGGGGAAACTTATGATATGTAAGGGACGAAAATAATTACCACACCCCCTCAAACACGGTTTAATTTTTTTTTTAAATGATTACAATATGAAAGAAATAAAAAATTGGAGGATTGACCCTTTTGACTCAAGGAAAATCCTCTACTACGTATCATGATCAATGGAAACTAAGTATCTAAGGGAAGTAGCTATAATATATAGTTAGTTGTATTATCTTAAGAAAAATAGTGTAGCTCTAGTGCTTAAATGCTATTTTGAAAGGAACACGTAATCTATTTACTCTAGAAGAAATAAAATTCCTTGCTTCATGTGAACCTACCTTGATACAACCGAGATACATTTCAAAACCAAACTACATGCAACTTGGAAAATAAATCCATAGAACAAACACCGTATCCTCCTATGGGCACATATGTTCCTATCAAGAATTAGGATTCATCATTCTATTACGATAAGGGAAACAAAAAAATTTAGAGGGAATCATTTCAAGAGAAATTTTAAGTAAAATAAAGATAACATAGTCTAGTTTGAAGATGAATGAAAGACTACATGATAAGTGACTTTACAATAATTATGGTCAATAATGAAATATGAAGGTAATAAATATGTAAACCGGGAAAGTGTTTGTCATGGGTGGTGTCTATATGGGAGTCATATTGTAGTTGAATTATATGTTGTGACTTGCCAATTGCGGAAGGGTGGTCTTGTTTTGCATCATGTATTTTTCATGTTATCTATGTGGGATAATGATTTTGTAAGCATCTCATGTGTTATGCGTTGTCCTAATCAATCCCTTGTGTTTTCATGTATAAAACAATGTAAGTCAAAACAAAAATTCCGGTGTTTTTTCTTGTTGTCTTTAAGTGTCAAATTTGTGGGTGTTACAAAAATTCTATAATACGCTATAAATTATTTTTTCATTTTTATTGTGGCTCAAAAATCCAAAAAAAATGATTAAACACTAACATGGAGTCATTATATAAACACATGCATGTTTTGTTGTATATATTTTGGAAGTGGACATGTCAATGGGAGTCAAGGAAAACATCGATGAAGGTAATGCTTCTTGAGGGCTAGGGATATGGAGTTCTCATCAAAGTGAGATCACCTTGGGGAGGTCATGCATGTAGGTTTGGTTATGTATATTTTGGAAGTGGAATTCATGACGAGAATTGAGGAAAACGTGTGGGGAGACCAATAGATAGAGGGATAGGGATATGGAATTTTCATCAAAGTGATATTGTATAGGAGATAAAGTTGGTGCATATAAGTATTGTCTTAAGTGATAGTTCAAGAATTGGAGGAAGGAGGTGGTAGTGTAATTCTCATACCCACAACACCTCTTTAGAAGATATGAAAATAAAAATGGGTGTGAGAATTCTTTCTACGATGAAACCTTAATATTAAGAGCACCAACAAAATAATATGAAAGGTATTATCTAGTATTGATCATTATATTTGAATAGAAATTTGCTAACATAAAATATTAATAATGAAATATACACCTTATACATTGAAATACATAGGGCAATAACTCTTGATACACAATCGAAAAAAATAATTGTTGTCTATTGTAGAAGCCAAAATCTTAGATGGACATAGGGTGAGATCCTTCTTCCTAGAGACACGGTGACCAACACAAATAGGGCAAGGGAGATATAATTATTTTCAAAGAGATATTTTACTATAATTCAAGCTAGTGAGTATGAATATTATCTTAGGTTAGTGGAAATAAGAAGGTGGAACAAGAGATCTCATCCTTGTTGCACTTCATTAAAAGGCCATTAAAATAAAATTGGTAAAGGGTTTTTGCCCAAAAATATCTTAATAGAAGGAACACCGATGAAGGAAAAATGGAAGCTCACACCCATCATTGATCATCATATTTGAACATAAATATGATAGTTTAAAATATTTTAGTAAAATATACTCCTATACAATGGAACATGGTCGTCACATTAACTCTCAGCACACTCAATAAAAATGTGTGCTTGGTATTGTGTAAAACAAAATATTGGTGCAAATTATACAAAATTGAATCTTCATCATTTTCGAAATATTGAGAACAAAAAACATGCTTATAATCATATAACACACGAAGGTGTATGGAAGAGAGCGAGAACATTCCATCAGCCATGTTGGTGTCTTGGGTGGAGAGGTGGGATCAAAACAGGAGGGGAATGAATGGATGCAATCATAACAAATTCTTCACCACCCATGCAAATAGGGAAGGTTAGAAATATCCTTCTTTTAAAATATTTTCATCAAGTGTTGTAATTTTTATTGATCCGGAGTTTAAAAAGGTCTTTTGTGTCTTTTTGTCAAAAATAGAAGAAAAAGGTAAATTGTTATACTTGATTGGAATCAAGAAGGTGTGTGATTTTGTTGGAGCTCATGGTAGAAACTCTCATGTTGATGGATTGTTGTTCAAGAAAGATGGGAAGGTATGTACTCTCAAAGCATCAACAATGGTGGTATGTGTTGTTTAATTGTTGTGTTGTCTCTATGAAACTTGAAGATATGTGGAAGTGCAAGTCTTATAACTGCGACACTGTCATCACTAATTATTTTTAAAGTTAAATTACATGTTTAAAAATAGCCATGTTTGTGGATTAAATAATCGAGGATTCAAAAAGGAATGCACTATGATCATTGGTTTGTGATGGGTTTGTGGAAGTATGAAAATATAGCTAACAACCCAAGGCTCAACAAGTTTGACATCAAACTCTCTTACATGGAAACAATTATGTGAGAAGAATCTATTATGAGGTGGTTTACATGGCTAAATCTTGGGAATACCTTTCTGATTGCATTGAGTTTTGATTTTAAGAGCAATAACAATGTTTGGAAAGTGATGATAGGAAGCACCTTAATTATGATTATGTCTAAGCCCTTGATTTGGTGATCCTACGCAAAGGACATCCTTGGGATGATTTCCCCCTCCGCTGCTCATTCACTAACATTCCAAATGGAAATCATAATGAAGAGAACCCAACCACTGAAAAATAGGACACACAACTAAGTTTTTGTGAAATGACCCTTTATTTCAACTTACATCTATTAAAGCAATAAAATATCTATACCATTTCCCAATTTGCACCACTTACAACCTTAATTTTTCACATGAATGTATGATAAGGATATCCCAATGTGTGTTGAAATTTCTCTTGTGCAACCTTGTGAAGAATCTTTTTCATTTCAAGCACTTTGTTTACAATATTTTGTCAATAAAGAAGAAACTTCGAGTAGAAATTTCTTTCTTGAAAATTCTATGCAATATATGAATCAAAAAGGAAATTTTGATGTGACCTTAAAATGTGTGTCAAATTTAAGCTGTTATGTGTTCACCATTATTTAAATTTTAATTGAGCATGTTTTGTCAACATGAAATTGTTTACTGTCTATGCCTTTTTCTATCCATATTGAGGGGTTACACAATCAATCTATGTGTTTTCATTGTTGGCTATAGTCGATAAAATTTCTCAACTTATTTGAGGCACGGGAGGCCATTGAACATTCTTGATTGCTAAAAGTATATCAATCCTATGAACAAAAATTGCATTAGAGGTGAACTACAAGAAGACAAAGGGCTTCTTCAATTATTCTTGATATCGAAACAAAGATATAAGGAATAACATTCTTACAATGATGAAACATGAAAAGGTGATTAAAAAAGAGGCCGAGAAAATTCCATCAACCACATCGGTGTGATAGGTGGAGAGTAGGAATCACAATAGGACATGACCGAATGGATGCAATCATAGAAGCTTCTACACCACCCCTGCGGATACATAGTGTTATCAATTTCCTAATTTTTTAATATTTCCATCAAGTGTTACTATAAATTTTATTGATATGGAATTAAAAAGGTTCTTTTCGTCTCTGCTATTAAAATAGAAGGAAAATTAAATTGTTGTGTGGATTTGAATTGAGATGGTACACACAATCGTAAGAGCTCGTTGTAGAAACTCCCATGTTGATGGATTGTTGTTCAATCGGGATGGGAAAAGTATGCACACTCAACATCAATGAGAATAGTGCAAGGTGTAATTGTAGTGCGAGGCTAGGGCCTACTTGGAATATATGTGGAAGCACAAGTCCAATAAATGGGACATCATCATTACTAATTATTTTAAAAGTGAAATTATGTGTTTAAAATCATGCATGCTCCTAGATTACCTAAGTAAGAATTGAAAAAGGCATGTAGTGGCTTGTCAAGTATGCAAATAAAGGAAATAACCTATGGCTAAACAAGTTCAATATCAAGACCTCTCACATGGAATTGCATTGTTTTAGGAACACTTCTATGAGCAGAATCTCTTATAAGGTGGATTACATGGCTAAATCTCGGGGACCACCTTACCCAAATTCTATTGGGTTCTTGTTATAAGTACAACAATGATGTTTGTAAAGTGACGAGAGGGAACCACCTTAATTAAGAGTATGTCCAAGCCATTGAGTTAGTGTTCCCACTCAAAGGAGAGCCTCAAGATGAGATATTGCCCCCACTCACTCGTTAACTTTTCCTTTGGAAAGCATAACTGGAATATGGTACACAACTAATTTTATTATGGAAGGATTATTGATTCTAACTTTCACATGTTAAAGAATAAAACTATCTCTACCCTTTACCACATTGCACCACTTACCACCTCAACTTTGTCACATTAAAGTATTATAAAGATATCTTAATGTGTTTCGACAACTCTCATGTTCAACCGTATGAAGAAGCTTTTCCATTTCAAGCACCTTGTTTACAATCTTTCATCAACGAAAAATAACTAAGCACAAAGTTTCTTTTTGGTAACTACGTAGGATATACCATACAAAATTGGAATTTTGAAGCGACTCTTAAAATATGTGTCAAATTTTATTTTAATATACCATATTTTTCATCTGTGTCCACGATTTCGTTTATTTGGATTCAAACATGGTTATTTCTACATGAAATTCTTTGTTATATTATGTCTTTTTTCAGCTACATGGAGGGTCACTTAATCAACATTGTTTACTTTTCTGTTAGTTCTAGGGCAGCGACTCGGCCGTGGTCCTTATATAACTAAAAGAAATGGATTCTTTTTGAGAAAATATGGGGAAAGGGTTGTGCTTACATTGTTGGTTGAGTGTGATTAACTTGCTCATGTTTTGTATGATCTGAGAGGGAATTGAACATTCCTATGCAATAGAAGTATATCAATCCTATTATCGTCCTTTGTACATTAGGTGAATTGTAGCGAGGAAGAGGGTTTTTCCACTTATTGTTGATATCCAAGCAAAAATATAAGGTTGAAGTTTGAAATTCTAAATGTATAGTGGATTATGGATATATTTGGGGCATGTATGTAGATTTTATCTTGTGTCAAGATCAATGAAAACACATCCCATTTTTGTCCTATTTTTTAGGTTGGGGAGCCAAAACATGGTGGGAAACTTCCAAGTCAGAACATCCTAGATCATGATCTAATTCTTGTTAGTGCTATTCATTTTTTGTAGCCCTTCTGGGTTTTTTTGTTGTTTCCTTCTTGGCATTTCGTGGTGCCCTCATTGCATTTTGTGCGACCGCGCTTTTTTGGTCGCCCTTGCTCTTGTAGCTTATATTATTATTTTTTAATATAATGCGTTAGAATAGAAAACACATCCCCGATATCAATGATTTAATATATATTATATTTTTATAGTTGATATATTTGTGTTTTTAGCTCCCACATAACACGTAGATGGCACAAGAACGGTCATAATCAAACACATTGTACTCTCATCGTGGTAACAACATTTGACTTGTTGTATTAACCATCAATAACAAGCTACATTTTTACCATGGCGGTGGGTCCCAGAGAACACGTATTCCACCAGTCACGTTGTCGGGCTTGAAAAATTTACTAATGGAACTCGAACATTATATTAATAGAATATAAGTGAGTTACATAGTAAGGGGGCAACCACATAATTTGCGATTCCACAAAACGCCACGAACGCAATGCGAGAAAAAGCCACAAAGGCAACAAAAAATGCCACAAAGGAACCAAGAAAACGCCATGAGGGCTTACATCAAAATGCCCAAACGACAACTAGAGAAATGTTTCTTTTGGGTTTGAAAAATTTCATGGGCGGCCATGTGACAAATTTGAATGCTAATATAGCCACGTACTAAGAAGTTTCTAGCAAATACTACATATTAGTTATTGAATCAATTTCTGTTTGATAATATACTCCATATATCCTATTCCAAGGGATGAAAGAGTAAATTCAAAGCCATACCCTTTGGTTGATAACAGACTTACTATAACTACTATGGATTGGCCGGTGTAGCGTGCTTCAAACTATAAGCAGCTCGAAAGTGGTCCATGTCTCTGAAAAGAGATATAGTAGAGTTTGTTGTTATGGAAGCTGATACTAAGTCTCTTGCGATCCTTCTCCATTTGCCACTATTAGCTGACGATAAGAATATGTTATTTGTGTTTTGTACCGTGAAAACAGGCGTGTGGTGTAACTCGCCCTGTCATTGCTTGCTCTATAACTAATGAGGGAGTTGACTAAAAATCACAACTACAACTACTTAAGGATGCCATAAAAACCTTTTCAAATGATGCAACTCTTTATTTTCTATGTTCTAGAACAATCACCCTCTAACAGCTTGTACGCTTAGCACATAGAAGGAGAAAAATCTATTTTCACCGTGCGTTTGATAGATATAAGTTTACTTGTTAGACTGACCATTTTGTAGATGCAGCAAGCACATAGAAAGAGTAGACCTCTAAGGAAAATCCCTGAGACAGAAGCCATTACTTACTTGTCCAGTTTCCGACAAAACCAAATGCGCCTCCCACTGCTTTCTGCACTTATTACTTCTAGACGATTCCATCTAGAAGCTCAGTATCCACTGAATACTCTAGAAGCCCCTGTTTTACGTATCTTTTGAGACCAATATCGTGTAATTCTTCGACACCACCTTCTCTAAATATATCGTGTCTTGTTTCAGAATCCATCCCATATCTTCTAATTTTTAAATCAAAAAAGCAAATCCCATTTCTTCCATCTCATTCATTGGTATTTGTGATAAGAGTAAAATTTCATACTGCTAATTGATTGCAGTATGACTTATTTTTTCGTATGCGAGAGGAAAACAGTGACCAAGATAGGGTCATTATCCACAACACGATCAGTTGATGCGCTGCCCACTGCCGAGGCATACAAAACAGCGACCTCTTTTTTCGTATACACCTCTGAACATAAACACCTTGTGTCTGCTTTGATTGTCAAACTATGTAAAAAAGGTGTTGGTGAGTTGGTAAAAAGAATCAATTGTCTCCCACTTAAATTTTCAAAACCCCAGAAAATCAATAGCATGAACATCTTGATCAAGTGATATAAATAATTTTTAATTTTAATTTTTTTTTTTAATGAAATCAATAACATGAACATCTTGTCATATTTATGAATTTATAACTGGACAATGAATATAACAATTTTGAGAAAGAAAAGACCAACCCCAACTAGATAGAATAGAGAGGGATGGCCCCAACCCTCTATTATATTGCATCACTTTATCTGTATCTAGATGATATATTCTTAGTTTTTGAAATTGGTGTGGCTTATAAATTGAAAAGTGGGGGGCCTCTACCGTCAGAAAATCTACCATTTAATATTATTCTAATTCTGGACTATAGACTTTAAATTATACAATAGTATTTCGGTCTCATGTTCATCCATTTGTGTTGACCGTGTAATGCCTCATTCGAGCGTTACCCACGGCTCTTGCCCCGACGATCCTGTTGACAAGAGTGGGAAGGTTGTGTGTGTGTGTGCTCCTATTGACCGTTAGTTGACTTCATCCTTGTCGCAGTGAAGAATTAACACCCTCCCTCTCCATCTTGCCTTCTCGAGTCGTAGCTGACACCTCTAGTTGTGGACCTTGTAGCATCCTGTACGATTATCCTATTAAAAGAAAAATCTTGTTCTCTCATTATTGAGCTTGCTTGTTGGTCGTTATTAATATGATTAATAATTATTTTTTAAGTCGTAAAAATCATAAAAATAATGATAATAATAATATTATAATTTAAATTGTCGATTGACGATTATTTGTTTTAGTGTCAATTTTTATCAATATTGTTATTAATTACCTTTAAGCTATTTTATTTTAATTTTGATCACTCTCGTGCCCGAGCCTCGATTCACGCAAAAGAGGAGCTTGTTCGTTGGTGGTGCCATTGTTTAGGAAGTGGTGTTCATGCTTAACGTTTAACATTTTCTCCTTGGCCGACTAGGCATCCTTGCATGCTTTGTATTTATAGCATTTTGTTGGTAAAACATTTTGTTTGTGTGGAGGCATCCACCCACCCCCACCATCTTTTCTTCCCTATCAGCTGCATACTCTAGTTTTATTTAATTTCTTGGTCATTAGTGAAATGTATTGGAGGATGAGCACCTACCACTCCATTAATATTTTGTAAGACAAGACGTGTTGGTCATTGCTTTGGTCTTAATGCCAAGTGGGAGGTTGGCTGCCTGTTTTCCAAGTTGTTTTTCAAATTAATTCTAACATGTTAATCTTTAATGACCTACACTACCCTTTTTGCCTTTTTCACGCCATGTTTTAGGTAGCATTTTGCGGGAAGGAAACGCTAGATCAGGGATTCTAGTCGCTTGGTTTGTAACTTTGTTTTAATACAATCATGATCTGTTTTTTTATTATGGTTGAAAACGTATTTTACTGGCCGGATGGGCTTCTCTGGGGAAGGATCTGTAGTTGGGGGTTGCTGAAAAGACATTGAAACTTTATATGTTGTTGGGTACCTATTTCATTGCAAGAATTTAATATCTACCATGGTTTTTGTTTATTCCTGCTCACGCCAAGTCTGGCTAGCCGTGTGGAAATTTTTTTGTGAGAAACTCTTGTAGGAGGCTATGCGTAGAACTTTTGAAAAGCTCCCTTTCCTTTGTTGCAAGCCACTTGATATCTGGATGAGGGTTAGTTTTTCCTAGCATGGGACTGAAAATCTAGGAAAATAGATGCAATTTGTTTGTGTTGAACCTTATAGCCTTTCTATCAACCCCATGCCTGTGCCAAAACATGATTTGTGGTCTATGCTTGGACACCAGCAAATGGATCAGAGGCATATTTTTAGATGTTTCAACAACGAGGGACTGGTGGACATTTATTCTTTTTCGGAAGCTTATCAGGCATGATAATTTCTTCCCATTTGTCTACTATGCTAACTTTAACCATAACATGAAAGGAATTTACTTTTATTTACTGAAGTGGCTATTGCTTGGGGTTATTTGGTGGATTTTGCTATCGATTCTCTTCTCCCAGACTATGTTTTTAGTTTCGTTTTCTTTTTCTTGTGTTAGCTGCTTCTTAGGATGATTCCTGGCTAGACTTGGTTCTGCTAATGGTCTTGGCACTTAATATTTTACTTTCTCTTGCTGCTACCTATATGCCAATGGTTGCTTGGATTCCTAACCCCACTCATACTGTTATACCATTAAATAAATGATTGGAATAAGGGTTTTCTATTCTTTTGGGATTTTATCTGAGAAACACAAAAACTGACTTCTCTAAATCGTTAACTTGTTTTCGTGAGTATATATATAGTCTAGATCTATTCTTCGTTTTATGAAATACTATGTGGTTGAAATGGTGAATGTCTGATGAAGACTAATCAATCCTTGGGATTCAGATAATGGGTTGCATGTATTTAGTTTTCAACATGTGTATCTTCTTTTTAAGGGCTTGATTAGAATAGACCTTGGTTTTACTTCTAGAAACGTTGGTTTTCAAACTCTTGTGGAGGACTACCATGTTGACTTAAATCCTTGTTTGGAAAAACCTTAGAAGTGTTTTGAATACTAATAGATTTTATTGGACCCTTAAGGAAGGAATATACATTAGGAATATTGGTTCTTGAGGCTTGAATTGCTTGGGTTTTGTAATAACCCCTTAGGTTGTTTGTTTACAATGTTGTTTTTCTTTCTTCATGTTACTATTGGAGGTATAAGACCTAATTATTGTTGATATCCATTGATCTACGTAATAGTTTGGTTTCCCTAGCTAGTGGGTGACGCCTTTTACACCAATGTTTTGGCTTGTTAATGGATTTCTGATTTTATTTAAGTCTAAATCGGTTTTGGGAAATTTGTATGTTATATTGGCCTTGTGATAGTAGATTGTACAATCACCGGAGTTGAATTTTCCATTTTAATAAGCTATGTATTGGATTTTAGTTTAGTGTATGACTGAAATAGAAAAATAACAAGTATATCGATAGTCTAGATCTGAGTTCTTTTTGTGAAGGTTGTGAATCTGTGTGTAAACGTGACTAAGGAAAGTTCCACCTTGTTTAAGACTTTTTTTGTTTATTATATTCCTGATTGAGAGATGGAGGTACCTAGGAGTGGCGGGATAAAAGAATGAGCTACTATTCAAAATAAATAAGAGAGGGTTCACTTGTTTAAATTATGGATTTATGTTTTAGTTGTTTAAGGTACTTGTCTCAAACGAGGGTTTTGGAATAGATTAAGGAAGCTTAGATTTTTTTGTTATCTGATGGAGGAGATATGACTAAGTGCAATTTTCGATGTAACATTGTCATACTGGTTCCTTTGGGATGGTTTGCTTAAATTTTATTGATATAGGTTCAAGGGTAATTAATTGATTGGTTTGTAATTTAAATCTTGGTAAGACAGTGGCATTAGATTTATTTTAATTGTTTTATTTACTCAATACGGGTTATTTCTTTTATCATACTTTTGACTGTTGTACATAGCATGGTAAGATGATCTTATGTTGACTTTTTCTTTTAGAACTTACTCCGTATGTTCCTTTCAAGAAATTAGGTGTAGGCATGTTGTGGGGTAAATTTTTCTTTGGAAGGGGGCAAATAGTGGTTAGTATGTGATGTTGAAGTCCTAACTTTAAATCTATTAGATCTTATGGCTTATTTAAGGAAATGTTGATTGATGTTTGAGTATTGGATTTCAATCATATAATACATATGATTACATGATTGACATCCCAATACACTCATCACTTTGTTTCGAACTCATTGGGTCATTAACCCCTACTAGAATGATGGTTAGACTTTTGGTTGTTTTAGGAACAATGTTCATAATAGCTTTTCATGGCTTCATTCTTATATGAAAATACTAAATCTTCTAGCATGATTAAAGAAGTTGTAGAGGTTTAGAGCTTAACACTATTTCATTAAATAGAAGGTTCATTTTATGATATTGTTAATGGTAGCATACTATTCATATGTGTAGTCTTTATCATGCTTAGTTCTCACAAAATGACTCATGCTATAAATGTGTAGATGGCCTTCATGGGTAGTGTTGGTACCCAAATTTGTACTCCTTTTCAAGCCAAGAAGAAACACTGATTCAATATGGAGCTTAGAGGAAACCACATCATAAATATATGTCGTTTTGTATCTGGGGAGGAGATCTGATTGTCCCTTTATTTCTTGGATTTGTGGAGAGACGAGTAGCACCATAAAAGGATATGATATTATCCTAACTATTTTAGGTTGTGCCTTTCAACTAAGGTAAGAGCACCTATTTTGTAACCTCTTTTATTTCAAAAGGAGATACAGGTACCTTTATTTTGCATAAATTTTGTAGAGAAGACCTTGAGGAAAATATGATCAACACACCAGATCTGACTCTCACGAGTTGTTATTTCCATATCATGGAGATAATTTCATAACAAGGAAAAGGTCACTAAAGACATTTGAGACTCTGATCTATCATGCATACTTTGGCAAATGGATTTTGGTCTTATGTGGGTATACAGAGTAGAACAGGGGTAGTATGTATGGGATTGGATGTTTTTAAATAGATTTTTGTGGGAGGGGAGACAGGATGAACTTGACTCACCAGATCCTTGAGAGCTTATGTAAAATGGAAAGATTCACCAACAAAATACCACAAAAAATAGAAATGTTTCTTCAACTAGAATATGTGCCCAAATGGAGGACCAAATTAACACTCTTTCACATAGTCTATGGGATTCTATTATGAAGGCTCGAGTCAGAAAACCCAATAAAACACCAAGATTCAAATCGAGACCATGCCTAAGGTACAACTAGAGGTTTACAAATAATATTTGTCAACAAAATGAAAGAAAAGTGATTTAAAATCATTTATTTCAATCCCAGATGAAGTCTCTTGAAGGAATGAGATTGCAGATGCCACTAAACTATCACAAGGACTGAGACCTGTGTGATTGGACTAGATTTTGATACAAGATTGCAAGAAAAACAAGAAAAACTACTTGGATGAATTCAAAGATGAAATAAAAACACTTTACTCAAAATTAACATAGAATAACTCAAGTTTGATCAAATTTATCAGCAAGGGAGAGTTTACAGAACAATATCAAATCTTGTCAATGGCTATACACTTGGAACCACCTTGACATGATTAAATCTTATACAAATAGAGATATACAAGCTTGTTAGATGACTTCTCAAAAGGGATGGGCTCTGTCAAGCTTTTCTATTAGAAAATTAGTCTATGAGTTTGCCAAAAATCCCAACCATTTGCATGAATTTTTTTGTAATTTATAATATTTAGAAAATATCCCCTTCTCTCCAAATGATAAAACGTTTAATGCAATTGCTCACCATGATTCTTTCGTGATCTCAAAATCAAATCTGCAAGAAGTCTCCAGTGCTCGAGGGGGTAGATTTCATCGAACGCCTCCGCCTTCAAATCCTTTCTTTGGTAGATCGCTCTTCCTTCAATTTTTCAACCACTTCACCCCTAATCTATCAAACGGCTCCTTGCATGTTTGGGAGAAGAAAAATGGAAAATCCAACCTAGACACAAAAGTTAAGACTATATTAATGGCAAAATACACCTTCCATATCTTCCTACCAAACTTTAGATATCAACATTAACTTCCTTCTCTGCTTGGTGTGTAGAAAAACCAAGAAATCATGAAAAATCACACTTTTGATGTGTTTCGGAGAAATGGGGGAAAATCAGATTTTAGACTCTCACCTTTGTTGATATTTACCTTGAATTTGGGCCATCCACATGGAATATTCAAACCTTTAAAAATAAAGCCGGGGGCTTCCCTTGAATTTTTACAACTTTTTGGGAGAAATGAAAAATTTCACATTTCACTCTGCATCTCCATCCTTGGGAAATGAGCCTGACACGTGTCCAAATATGATTTCAAAGTGTAAACCGTGCTTCCCTTTTACTTTTAACACCTTTTTATCCAAAAGGAAATTTTTCCAAATTTCCCCTGAGAGTCCACACCTCCGTCGTTGATTGGAGAAAACTTTGACCCCTCCTTTATCGAAGCTTGCTTTGGCCATTTTGATGTTTTTAGCCATCTACATGTCAAAGGGCAAAAAAATATCTAAATTGCCCCTGATAGTCTGCCTTCCCACCCTTTGACTTTTCAACCTACCACGTGTCACCACGATGATCTTTGAGATGGTCGAAAAATTTGATACCTTAGACAGTGTGGGCTCGCCATGTGTCTTGCTCCGGTGAAGTTTTCTGAAATGCCCAAAGCTTAGAGGAAGACGCCACATGTTTTGTTCCGAGGCAGTCTCCCTTGGCCATTGAAAAAGTCTAAGAAAAATGCAAAGTGAGCAGAGGCCTCCATGTGTTATCCTAGCACTTTCCTAAAAAAAAAGTCAAGGGCTGGTCCCCAAACATGTGGAGTTCCTCCACATGTCCCAGACCTCCCAAACCTTTTGAAAAAGACTAAGTATTAGAAGACCCGGTGGAAGCCTCCTAGATGTCTCCATGGTGCAATTTAAAATAGTGCCAAAAGTGGGGACCTTGAATGAGCACAAGCTCGCCACATGCCCTATTTCGCCAAACAATACCAAAAAATTTGCCTAAGTTTGGGCAAAGGAGTAGAAGCCTCCACGTGTCCTCCTGCAGGGTTAAAGTGAGAATTTTTCCCTCCCCTTTAAATTTTCTCCAATCGTGAGGCTCAGGTGGGGCCATGGGGTGAGTCCAAACTTTTTGCCAAAGTAGCCAAAAATAATAAGTTTCAAAAACAGACCCACCACATCCCATCCAATCAGAAGAAGCCATGTAAGCACATAAAGAACCAATAAGAAACGAGTGGAGCCACGGGACAAATTTTTTCTTTTCGCCATAAAGTGATAGGTTAAAGCATTCGCCCATTGTCCCCTAACCAACCAAGGAAAGCCACGTGACCACGAACATTGAGGAATAATTTTAATAGGGAAAAGACACACGTTATGTCACAAAAATAGAAATTCACCATTTATGCTCATAACCCAATTTTTGCTAAGGACGAAAACTTTTTTGAAACAAAACTATGTGGATCATGGTTCTTAGCATCTTTTGACCATGGAGTTGGATCTTCGAGAGGCATACATATATAAATCGATTAATTTCGAGCTTCCATGGTCAAGGAAAAATAGAAAAAATGGCAAAGCCCGCAAATCAGAGAAAAATTAGGGAAAAATGGTGAGAGGTCAAAACAAGCACCAACATCAAGGATTACTCGAGGATGGGTACTCCATGTGAGTGATACAAGAACAAAAGGAGACCAAGTGCGAAAAACATCCATTGAGTAACAAAGTGATCATGCAGAGTAGGGAGACAAATCCACCATAAAAAAGAAACCGAGGAACCAACGAAATAGGTCATCGAGGATCGAGAACAAGTAAAAACATGAAAGACAACAAACAAACAAAAAATTATACATTGTACACAAGATTTATGCCTTGAATAAGTGGGATCAATCCAATAAATGCTTTAAATGCCCGCCATTGACAAGAAACTCGAGTAGTTCATCATCTAAGTCCTGAAGGAAGAAGGTATACTCACCAATCGATGTCAATAAAGTAAGGATGCATCCACAATGAGTCAAAATTTCCATGCTTGCCCTTATCCTCATGTTTGCTATCCCACAACAACACATGATCACCAAAATTGAAAGCTCTAGGAGTGACCTTCTTGACAAACAATTTCTTGATTTTATCTTCGAGCTTTGCATGCCTCGGTGGAATGCCCTCCTCTCTTCATTAAGCTCAACAATCTGGTTAATGCGGGCACCAAAAGGACCTACCTCTTGATCTTCTAGCTGTTGCATAAACTGATATGAAGCTAGTTGCATATGAAGGGGCAGCATGGCTAGAGTCCCATACACCAACTCAAATGCACTCTTTCAGTGACCATCTTGATAGTGATCCTATCTCGCCCAAATAGCAAACTTAAACCTGTTCACCCCATTTTGTCTTGTTCTACTCCAATGTTCTTTTGATGATCTTCAACAAATTTTTATTACTGAACTCAACCTTTCCATTTCCTTGATGGTTGTAATTGGAGGAATATGTCAAGTTGATCCCATACTCCTTGCACATTGCTACCAAAGTTTTAGCTCTAAAGCTCATGGCATTGTCGGCCAATAATCTTGATTTGGTACCCCAAACTCCGCATATGATGTTGTTCAACACAAAATACATGACAACTTGGTGTGCTACCTTCTTGGTGGGGATTTCCTCTACCCACTTAGTAAAATAATCAGTTGCTAAGCAATAATCCACTTATGGCCAACACTTGAAGGGTCTAAAATATCACGAATGAAATCCATTCCCCATTGCTTGAATGGGGCTTCAATTGATACAGGCTATAAAGGAGGAGAGCCTAAAGCTTTCAATCTTCTAGAGAAGCACTTGGAAACTCTCACATCTTCTAACCAAAAGAGTTGTATCCTTGAAAAGAGTTGGACACCAATAACCATCCCTCAGGATCTTATGTTCTCTCGACTCTTGCAACAAAGTGCACCCCACAAACTCCTCCATGGAGATCAAAATTATCTTGGGGGCTTCTTCTTGATAATGCACATTAAGAGGACTCCTCTTGATTCTTCCAAGCTAACCCATAATCAAGTGAGGACATATTTCTAGGAAGCCAACTTAAGGTCTCTTTCTCGGTTCTTACTTAAATGCTCGGGGTAGTTCGGATGTCCGAGATACAAAATTACATCTTTGTACCACTTAGAATTCATTAATGTTTGAAAAATGTCTACCCTTTCTTCTTCTACCTCATTTACCTAAAATTTTTCCAAGTTTCTCTCTACCATAAGCTTAGCCAAGCCCAAAACTCTCACCAACTTCATGGTTTGGATGTCCATATAATATTCTTGCAATTTGTTCACCCACGTACATCTCTTGCTTGAGACTTCCATCTCTGATAAGATGTCCTTCACCATTGTGTGGGGAACATAAGCAACCACTTTAGAACTTAGAATGTAAGGTCTAAAAACCTTTGTTGCTTTTACTAAGGAAAATTCCTGCTTTTCCATGATAGTGTATTTCAGCTCAGCCCCCTGCAAGTGTTACTAAAAAAAGAAATGGGCCTCTCAGCCCCTTCATCATCCATACGTAGCAGAGCGAAGCAATAGTATTATTTCAAGTGAAAGAGAACATCTAAAAGGGATTCTTATAACGGAGCTATCAAGTATAGGTGCATGCTTGAGTGCCTCTTTAATCCCATTGAAATATTGGATGATAACCTCCTCCCATTTGATGACCTGGTCTTTCTTTAGCATGGAAGTGATTGGAATGGTCAGCTCAACAAAGTTTGATATGAATCTTTTGATGAAGTTTATTTTCCCAAAGAAGGACTGAATTCCTTTCTTAGTCCTTGGGATTGGGACCTTATTGATGGCCTCTACTCTTTCTGGATCAATCATCACCCCTTCTTATGACACTATGTGACCAAGAAACTTTGCCTTCTGCACTCCAAAATGGCACTTCTTTTGATTGAGTGAGATGCCATATTCTCTACATCTTATCAGCATCTTCTCCAAGTGCAGCAAGTGGTCACTTCTCTTTCTAGAAAACATAGTCACATCATCCTGGTAGACAACAATAAACTTGTTGATGTAACCAGCAAAAGCAACATCCATTTCTCTTTGAAAGGTGGCTCCAACATTCATCATACCAAAGGGCATCTTGACATAGACATAGGTCCCCCAAGGAGTAGTAAAGGTTGTCTTGATCCTTTCTTATTCCTTCACCATAACTTGGTTATAACCAGAGAAGCCATCTAAGGTGGAAACCAACTTAGAACTAGTCACTAACTGCAACATGTTCTCCATATTTGGTAAAGGATAATTATCCTTCATTGATGCTTTGTTAAGATTCCTAAAGTCCACACATAACTTGATGTCACCATTCTTCTTTCTAACTGGTACTAGGTTTGAGACCTAGGAGGAATACCTTGTCAGTTGAATAATCCCTCCATCTCTTAGCTTCTTCAGTTCCTCTTGCATCTTAAGAGATAAGAGTGGATTGATTGGCCTCTGTTTCTTCCTGAAAGGTTTTATATTAGGCTCGAAGGGAATATCATGTTGAAACAGGTCCTCTCTGTATTCTTTTAGTTCAGAATAGGTCCACACCATACAGTCTTAGTATTTTTTCAATAGCTAGATGTATGAATGCTTATCCTCTTTGCTGAGGTTACTTCCCAACAAAATTTTCCTTGGCTTCTCCTCCATGCCAAGATCATGCTGCTCAATACCCCTTGAGGCTATCATGCATACGTTAATAATGCAATCAATCATTATCAAAATTAGACTCAAGAGTAACCATCCCTCTAAGAATGATATTTGTCTTTAGTTGGATTATGCCCTTGCTAAAAAGGTTTCCTTTCTTTCAATTCTACATACCAATGGCTCAAACTCAATGCATTGATTAGCAAATTCTCCTTGTTCTACAAGAATCTTCTGATATGAGCATCATCATCAAATACCTGTCATTTCTTAATGTTGTTAGGGATAGAAGGTCTTGTCAATACCTCAACCTCATATTCACAATATGGGGACATCATACAATTGTCAAACCGAGACCCCAACACTGCAATCTTGTCTGCCAAATCATTGAATTTCCTATCATGGTGCACAATGTTGAATGAATCAAACATCTCAATGAAGTCCCAAACTGCATGTTTATACTATTTCATTCATTGATTCTTTGTAGCATACAATTTTCTAAATTATTTTACCATTAATTCTCGAGTCTCCTTTGAAAATGATGTCCCCGACACCATACTTCCAAGCAATTCTTCAAATCCAACAACAATCCCTCATACTGAACAATTTTTTTGGTGCACTCAAAGTTGAGTTTGAAGGAGAAAGTAGAACAACACCAACACCATTTCCAAACTTGGAGCAAGCTCCATGAAAGATCAGAGTCCAAGGAGAGCCATCTGTTCAAGAAACTTGCACTCTTCAATCTTGTGCTCCTTTCCATTAGGAAATCCTACAAAATTATTTGCATCAACACTTATGTATAATACCTCATAGGATGCATTGTCGGGATCCTCAATAAGGTGCAACATCTTCTTTTCCCCATATAACCTGACAAGGCTTCCCTCAATTGGGATGGTAGCATAGGACATATCCATTTGGACACTTCCACCAACACTTGTAGCCCATTTCCTTGATAGTAGCATGCCCCACTTGGCTAGGTGGTCAACAATGACAACATCAAGTTTCAAGTTTTTACCTGGGTAGGCTACAAGCTGCACCACTAAACCCTTAATACATTACATTACTAGCACTTCTCTGGATTCCATAGCAATGCACTTCCCATATGTTGTTGTCACTTTGATGTTTAGATCATTCATGACTTCCAAAGGCATGACATTGCACGATGCCCTTGAGTCAAACATGTAGTTATGCAGCAGTCTTTCCTTAATGATCAAAGTGGTGAAGAATGGATTCACATTCATCGAGAGTCCACCAAGGATGTTCCCAAGTAGATCTTAGACGGTTCATTTATCTCTTCTTATTCTGGTGGTGCTTCTAGTTCTTCAATTACTAGTGGGGTCTCCACATTCTTTATATTTCTACTAGGAATTATTCTATTCTTTCAACCCCAAGTATTAAAATGCTCTCTTTTTTATGCTCAGGAATCCTAAGCACTCAACAATTGGAATAGAGACTTTGATTTGAATTAGGACTTGGGAAATATCATATGGGGCATTCCTTGGCAAGGTAGTGTTAGAAGGAAATCCAATACACTCAATAGGTGGTACGGGATTTTTAACAGATTGCGCATGGGGAGGGGTATGATTTTTTTTTGGAACCACATGAATTTTAGCAGGTGCATCTTTCCTAGGATCCTATTTAAGAATTTTTCTAAGTAAGGGATCTTTTTCTTTTCCTCGTGCCCCCCTTTGATAGCCTTACTTCTTTATTATATTCCTTCTTTTGAGACAACAACATTCATTAATGCTTCATATCGTCTATCTTCCTCGAGAGGATTCCTCCATCATACTTCTTTATCATTAAAGCCCTTAAGTATCCAAATTCATTATTGGGAAATTCAAAATCTTGTACAATATCTACTTCTAAAGTATGAGGGAGAGAAAGAATAGGTACCCTATGAATGCAGTCCCAAAATTGACAGATTCGAGAATTTATGACCTCGATTAAAGTTTCCCCTTGTTGTGAGCTCGTGGAACAACCCATCATGCAGACATCATCATCATTATCATCATCAACTTATTCTTCTTGTTGTTAATCTTCTTCACAAGGAGCATGGGGCATGAAACATCTATCACACCAATCCATGACATCCATCTCCTACACAACAACAACTCTAACATCCAAAGGATCGGGTACTATTTTATTATCCCCTGGCTTGATATTATCTATTTCCAAAGCCAATAGGTCCCTTACCTCTATCATCAGATCTTTGGTGATTTGTGAACCTGTCTTGGCCTTGCTGCTTGTGTTGACCTTGTGAGTTCTACCCAATTCCCTTCTCATCTCGGGCTAGCTTATAGGAGATCTCCTTGACAGCCCCTGCCAAAGTTTTCACAACCTCCTCCAAATCAATAGCCTTGCTTTTCTGAGGTTTTTCTGGGTTAACCAGCTTTACACCTTCCCTCTTTGGAGGCTTTTCCAATTGCCTTAATATTATTCTTTATTTTCAAAGCCATGGTGAAGGCCTTCCTCAACTTTGTGGGGTTTTTGTCTCTTAAATAATATGTAGCCTTTTTATCAAATGCATCAGTATATTTGATCAAACATGACTCATCACAAGGCCTTATCCTAACAGGAAATCTCCTCAAGGTCTTGTTAAACCTTATGTTGAAATCATGTACCGATTCATTAGGGTTATTTTGATGTTTTCAAATTTTGTCAAAACAAACCTATGGTGGGTTCTATCACCATACTGCAATCGAATGCATTACTCATCTTAGTACAAAAATCAATTGAGTTATCTACGGAAATTATTTTTACCATTCCCTAGCATCCTCTTCCAAGGTATGGATAAATAGACTTGATATATACATCCTCATGTTCAATCTAGAAATCTACCATCATATTGATAAAAATATTTAGATGCTAATCTCCGGTAATAACATTATTTCCTTGGAACTTTGGAATTATTTTCCTTACATCTTGAGGCATTGCATTTGGGTAACCAACCATTCCGAAAAAATGTATATGTCCAAAGCGTTTATAGCAAATAGAGGCTGGGTTGTATTGGTACCCAAATTCAAGTGTAAACCTTGATTTCCATACACCAACTAAATGTTCTCCTTTTAGTATGAGCAGCATCGAGAGATGTGGCATGAAGCTTGAAGTCGGATAGATCTTGATGTGTGTTATTTTTAGCTGGGGATGTGATCTAATTGACACTTAAATTCGGGAGAAATTGATATCACCTTGAAAGGATCTGATCTAACCCTCACTATTCTAGGTTGTGCCTTTCAACTAAGGTAAGAGAACCTATATTATAACCCCCAAAATGGTGAAGGAGATGAATATATCCCTCAATTTATGCAAGTATCATGAAAACGCCTTGGGAAAATATAATCAACACTCCAAATATGACTTTCACAAGTTGTCATTCCCAGATTATGGAGATATTTTCAATGCAAGGCAAGGGTTATTGAAGACATTGTATAATCTTGATTTGCCTTGTGCATTTTTGTGAATGGATTGTATTCTTTTGTTGACACACAATGCAGATGCAGGGGTAGTATGGGTAGGATTAGTTTGTTTGAATGAAATTTTTGGTGGGGTATTGATGAGACAAAATGGGATATATCAGATCTTTGACAACCTTTACAATACTTGAAACAACTATAAGATAAAATGCTTCAAATAATCAGGATATTCTTTAAACCAAAAGAAGCACAAATGGAAGCCCATGTTGCACTCTTCACACAATCTTTGATAATTCACCACAAAAGCTTGAAGTAAAGAACTCAATTAAACACAAGAATCCATGATCAAACCACACCTAAGGTACCCCCAAAGGCTTACAAGAAATATCTGCATTCAAGGAAGGTAAAGTGATTTTAAATTTGTTTATCTCTTTACCAAATGAAGGCTCTTCTAAACATGAGATAGAAAATGCCACTAAACTATCAACAAGAAATGGAGATTCAAGTGTGATTTATAAAGACTTTCAATGCAAGATTGAAACAATAACAATGAAAAATATTTTTAGGCATTTAAAAATGATAACGAGCATCATATTGCCACGAAAATCACATATTAACTCAAAATATTATTAGATTCATCGAAAGGGAGATTTTCATGAACAATCTCAGATCTGTGTGATGGCTATACACTTGTAACCAAATCACATACATGAAAATCCAATATAAAAGAAATTATCCTGTTTCTTTGGTGGGTTTCTCAAAAGATGAGCCTTTTCTGAGAATTTGCTCGTGATTTTCAATTTTTCCTTTACTGTTTACAATTTCTCCAAAATGCATTATATACCTCATGCCACATTGGAGCCTTATTTGCAAGAAAATTATATGCCATGGGATCAATTTTTTTACAACAATCCTCATGATTCAATGAAAATGACATCAAATAGAAAAACACTCGCAGGTTGTTAGGTGTGCCAAAAAGATTAAATCATTACAAATATCTGGATCATTATCCATCCTGGAGGCACGTTTTTCATCATTGAGGCATGCAAACACCCTTCCTCTCATCATTTCACCTTTTAAAACTACCTCTGCAATTTTTATTTTGTCATTTCACGTGTTTTCTCGGGATGGGGCAAAAATTATTTCAAAAACACCTCAAATCAAAGAATTAAGCCATGAAAGTGATGTCAATGATCCTGGAAGGCCAAGACGACACAAAATCACTATAAATTTGATGAATTTTGATGCAAAATTTGTGATTCCAAGCTTCCTGGAGGAAAAATGGCTGCCAAAAATGAAAATGCACAGTTTCCCTTGATTTGCTACATGTCAAACTATGATTGGGAACAAATTTGGGCTTATTTTTGACTTTTCCACATTTTTTGGAAAAATGGAAAATTTTGACCCTTTTCTCCACCCCTCCGCCTTTGAATTTTGGAGCTGACATGTGGCATATGGTGGGTCCCATTGAAATCATGCTTCAATTCTATGCATTTTGACCTTTTTAGAAATTGGGAAAATTTTCACTTTTTGCCCCACGGGCCCACACCTTTGATTTTTCCCTCACAGTAGGGTGTCTCCTTCTGATTCGCTAGTGGGCTAGCGCATCAAATTTTTATTTTGAGTCCTTTTGGAAAAAGGGAAAAATTTCCTTCCTTCCCCCTAGCTTTGTCGACTGCCTTGTCTTATGTACCACAATGCCACGTGTCCTCACGATTGGAGCGGGGGAAAAGTTTTGAAGCTTTATAGAATTAGAGCAAAAAACTCTAAGTCCCCCATCGGCCCGCTCCTCCGCCCTTGGTCTTTTATGGACACGTGTCCACTCCCGATTGGCTGTGGGGTTTCGGGCCAAGTTTTGACTTTTAAAATTTTCAAAAGTAAAGTCTAAAAATTCCAAGGGAATCCGACCACCTGCCAACCCGCCTCGGCCAATGAAAACTCACCACATTGCCAATAACTCAAGAGGATGAATTTGATGGGCAAATGATGCCCATATGACAGATCAAAACGTAAAAAATTCAAAGGATGCCCTAGAATTCAATTTTTTCAACTAGGATGGCAAATTTTTTATTTTAAATCAATTGAAGCATGATTTCTGGACATTTTCGACCTTGGGATTGGATTTTCAAATACAAACAAGTATGAATTGATCAATTTCAATTTTTCCACAATCTCGCAAAGGGTAAAAATGACACAACCCACAAAATTGGAAGAACTAGGGCACATAAAAGGGCATACTTGGAATATTCCTTCAAATTAGGGAAAAACAACAAGTTTTTGAGCATTTTAAAGCATTCAACTAGAGGGGAATAAATTTAGACCATTAATTCAAAGGGTAAAATGTTTTTGAGCAGATATAGATTTGAAAATTTTAGGGCAACATGGTGCAAGCTTAAAAATGGCACCAACATCGGCTCTTGCTTGGGGATGGGCACTCCCAGTGAGTGCCACAAGGACAAAATGTAGACAATGTGCCAAAATATCCATTGGGAGAAGGAGTCACGAGCAAAAATCACCAAAAACTAGCTAACAACCTCGACAAAAATGGCTGCACACACAAGAAGGAAAACCACAAAATTGACAAAACACCAAACACTATACACTGTACAAGCTGTGCATACCTCAAATTTGGGGATTAGTCCAAGAAATGATTCAGATCCCTGCCATTAATAGGAAATTCAAGAAGTTCCCCATCTAAATCTTTGAGAAAAAGATATGCTCCCCCAATTCGATATCAATGGAGTAAGGGCCCATCCATAATGCAACAAATTTTCCATGTTTGCCCTTGTCTTCATGCCTACTATCCCACAACAAGACCATATCTCCAACCTTAAACGCTCTAGGAGTGACCTTCTTGTCAAACAATCTCTTCAATTTTTTTCTAAATCTAACATGCCTTTGATTAGATGCTCTTCTTTCCTCATCAAGCTCAATAATCTGATTGATCCTTGATTCATATGGGCCAAGCTCTTGATCTTCCAACTATTGGGAAAACTGAAATGAAGATAATTACAGTGCAAAGGAAACAAAGCTTGATTTCCATACAACAATTCAAATGGGCTTTTACAAAGTAGCTCTTTTAGGAGTTATCCTATCAACCCAAACTACAAATTTCAATTGTTCACCCCATTTCTTCTTGTTTTTCTCCAAGGTTCTTCTAATGATCTTCAATAAATTCTTATTACTAGACTCGGTTTGTGCATTCCCTTGGGGTTATATTTTGAAGCATAAGTCGATTGATTCCATATTCATTGCACATTTTAATTAAAGGTTTGGCTCTAAAGCACATGGCATTATCAACTCTGATATTGATTGGGACTCCAAATCTACATATGATTTGATTCAACAAGAAGTCCATAACTATTTAGTTTGTTGCTTTCTTTGTGGGGATTGCCTCTACCCACTTTGTAAAATAATAAGTGGCTACAAGGATCCATTTAGGGCCAGAACTAGAAGGATCAGAAATCTCACCAATGAATTCCATCTCCCATTGCTTGAAAGGAGCTTCAATTATATCGGCTACAAAGGAAGGGAGCTTGAGGCTTTAATCTTCCGGAAAAATGTTGGTAACTATCACATTTTCTAACCATTTGGGTTAACTCAAAAGAGTAGGCAACCAATAACCAACTCTCAAAATCTTATATGTTGTTACTCTTCCGAGAAAATGTTTCCTCCATTAACTCCCCCATGGAAATCAACTACTATCTTGGGAGCTTCATCTTCGAGTTATGCATTTCAAGAGGACACTTTTAGGGTTCTTCCAAGCCAGCCCAAGGTATTTGATGATATACTTTTGAAGCCATCTTGAGGGCTCTCTTGATTTTTATTCAAGTGACTAGGAAGCATAGGTTTCGAGGAAGAAGATCACATCTTTGTACCACTCGAGAATTTACCAACTTTGCAAGCACATCTACCCTTTCTTCCTCTAGCTGATTCACTTCCACATTCTCGCAAGTTGCTCTTAGCCATGAGTTTAGCAAGACCCTAACCTCATACCAACTTTTTGGTTTAGATGTCCATATCATACTCCTGCAGTTTGTTCACCCATCTACATATTTTACTTGAGATCTCCATCTCTGATAAGATGTCCTTCACCATGGTGTGGGGAACATAAGCAACAATTTTTGAACTCAATATATAAGGCCTGAAAACTTTTGTTGCTTTCACCAAGGCAAATGCTTGTTTTTCCATGATTGTATACTTTAACTCAGCAGCTTGTAAAGCCTTGCTAAAGAAGGCAATAGGCCTCTCAGCCCCATCTTCATCCTTTTTGAGCAAAATAGATGTAAATAGTATTTTTAGAAGCAAAGGAGAAGATTTGGAAAGGCTTCTTGTAATTCAGAGCTGCCAAGACAGGTGCATGTTTGAGTGCCTCTTTAATTCCTTCAAAAGCTTGAATGGTAGCCTCCTCCCACCTGATAACTTGGTCCTTCTTTAGCATGCTTGTGATTGGAAGAGTCAACTTAGCAAAGTTGGAAACAAACCTTCTAATAAAATTAATTTGACCAAAGAAAAAGAAATATTTGACAATGTGACTCAACACCATCTTAGCACAATGTGACCAATCAGCTTGACATTTTGCATGCCAAAATGAAACTTCTTTGGATTAAGGTAAATGTCGTACTCCTACATCGATCAAGCATCTTCTCCAAGTGCTGCAAATTATCACCTCTCGCCTTGAAAACATAGTCACATCATCTTGGTAAACTACAATGAACTCATTGATGTAACCAACAAAAAGAAACATCCATTTCTCATTGAAAAGTGGCACCAACATTCATCAAACCAAAGGTCATCCTAACAAAAACCTATGTTCCCTAAGGAGTAGTGAATGTTGTCTTAAGTCTTTCTCGATTCTTTGACAACCACTTGATTATATCCTGGAGAAACCATCCAATGTAGAAAGCAATTCGGACTTCTGTCACAAGCCGCAACATATTTTACATATTTGGCAAGGGATAGTTGTCCTTAATGGATGCTTTATTTATATTTCTAAAATCCACACAAATTCTGATGTCTCCATTCTTTTTCTAACTACCACAAGGTTTGCAACCCAAGATGAATATCTAGTGGGCTGAATAATACCTCCATCTGTCAACTTATTTAACTCCTCTTGCATTTTCATGGAGAGAAGTGGATTAATTGGCCTTTTCCTATGTCTAAATGGTTTGGAATTTTTTTCAAGAGGGATCTCATGCTGAAATAAATCTTTTCTATATGCTTTCAGCTCTGAATATGACCAGGCAAGACAGTCTTGATATTTCTTTAACAAATTGAACATAAGACCTGCTTTCTCCTCTCTGTTTAGACTACTACCCAAAAACAATTTCTTGGTTTTTCCTTTGTTCCCAAGTCATGATCTTACAAATCCCTTGAGGTAGACATGCTTCTATTTATGATGCAATCAACATTGTTAAAATTTGAGTCAAGTGCAACAAGACCTCTAGGAATGGCATTTGTTTTCAATTGGATGATATATTTTCCAAACAAAGTCTCTCTTCCTTCACTCATACACTCCATTGGTTCCCAATAAATATGATAATCTACAAACTCACTTTGATTTTGCAAGAACCTTTGCACTTGATAATCATCATCAAACACTTGCCAATGCTTGATGTTGTCAGGGACAGCTGGCCTAGTCAACACTTCAACATTGTACTCACAATAAGGTGAAATGGTGTAAACTCCAAATCTTGACCCCAACACTGCCAACTTGTTAGTAGTAGCATTCAAACTTCTGTCATGGTGCATAATATTGAAGTAATCAAACATATCAACTATATCCCAAACTACATGCTTATACTGCTTCATCCGCTGATTTTTTGTAGCATACAATTTTCTTATTTGTTTAACAACTAGCTTTGAATCTCCCTTTGCAATGATGTCCTTGACACCATACTTCCATGAAATTCTCAGACCCAACAACAAGGCTTCATACTCAGCAATGTTTTTAGTACATTCAAAATTAAGCTTGAAGGAAAAAACAAATTCTTCCAAGCTAGGAGAAATCAGAATTACACCAGCACCATTTCCAAATTTGGAGCAAGCTCCATCAAATAGCAAGGTCCAAGGAGAACATACATCTTCAAGCCACTTTGACTGATCCATTTTTTTTCTTTTCCATTAGCAAAACCAATGAAATTATCAGCATCAACATTAGCAAACAACACCTCATAGGAAGCATTATTTGGATCCTCAATTAGATGTAACATTTTCTTTTCTCCATAGAGCTTGACAAGGCTGCCCTCAATGGGAATAGTATCAAAATAAATGTCCATTTGGACACTCCCTCCAACACTTACAGCCCACTTTCTTGACAAAAGCATACCCCATTTGGTAGGGAAATCAACAATCACAACATCCAATTTTAAGTTCCTCCCAGGATAAGATGCAAGTCAGAAACCAAACCTCTTACACAACGAACTACCTCGACACTTCTCTTGAGTCCATAATAGTACACTTTCCATAGGATGTTGTCACTTTGATATCCAACTCATTAATGACTTCTAGAGGCATGCCATTACATGATGCACGAGAATCAAACATACAATTGTGAAGTAGCCTATCCTTTATAATCAAAGTTGTGAAAAATGGATCAACATTAAATTGGGAATCAACCAAAGATGTCCCCAAATATACCTCAGTGTCTCTCCAAGATCTTCTACTTTTGGTGGTGTTTCAAGGTCAACAATGATTCGAGGAGGAGTCTCAAAAACATTTACATTTCTTCTGGAGTGATATTCTCTTCTTTCAACCCCAAGTACTTAAATGCTCTCTTCTTATGCTCAGAATTTTAAGCAACTCAATGATTGGAACAATCACCTTAATTTGATTCAATACTTGGGCTATGTCATAGGAACACTCTTTGGTAGGACAGATTGGAAGGGAGACAAGAAGATTCATTAGATGGCAAGGGATTCTTGGTAGCTTGGGCATGAGGAGGACGGTAATTTTTTTTGGGACACTATAGCTTTTAGCAAGTATTTCTTTCCTAGGAACCTATTTTGGAATGCTTGTGAGAAAGGGTGTTTTAGGTTTGGATTGAGGCCCAAATCCCTTAACAACTTTTCTCCTAGTGTTATAGTCTTTCTCTTGAGCCACAACAACATTCATCAATAATTGTCTATCTTCCTCCGAAGGGATACCACCATCATGCTTCTTAATCATCAAAGATCTTAAGTATTCAAAATCATTGTTAGGAATTTTAAAAGCTTGCACTACATCAACTTCAAGAGCATGAAGGGGAAGAAAGATTTGTACCCATTTTATGCAATCCCAAAAATTTGTAGCTATCCTAGCACTTATTACTTTAATAGATGTTGCTCCTCCTTATGGGCATGAAGAATAGCCCACCATGTAGATATCATCATCAGTACCATCATCATTATTAACTTCACCTTTTTGTTGGTCTGCTTCACATGGAGGATGGGGAAAAAAACACCTATCACACCATTCAATATCAGCAACTTCTTCAACAACAAAGCAACCCTAGCACTTAAGGGATCAGGCAAAACTCTTCCTTCATGTGCTTGAGGATATCTATTTGCAGATCCAACATGCCCTTTACCTTTGTCATCAAACCTCTACTCATTCCTATGGTGATTACCAAATCTATCTTGTTTGCTTCCTTGACTGTGAACCTAATTCCATTCTTAGCTCTTGCCAACTTGTATGAGATTTCTTTGAATACCCCTACCAAATTTCTCACAACCTCTTCTAAATCAAAACCTTTTCTCGCTTGAGGTTTTTAGGGTTTATGATTTTACACCATCTCTCTCTCGAGGTTTCCCAACAACCTTGATATTGTTTTCAATTTGAAGTGCCATGATGAAAGCTTGTCTTAGATTGGTTGGGTTCTTGTCTCTTAGGTAATAGGTTACCTTCTTATCAAATGCATCTACATATTTGATTAAACAAGATTCATCACAAGGCCTCAAACCAACATGAAGCCTTCTCAAAGTTTTGTTAAACCTTGTGTTGAAGTCATGGACTGATTCATTAGGGTTCTTCTTGATATTCTAAAACTCAAATAAAAGAAATATAGGATCATTATTGTCACCATATTGCAACCTAAACACATTTTTCATTTCAGTCCATGAATCAATAGAATTATCAGGTAGAGCCTTGTACCAATCCCTAACATCCTCTTCTAGTGTATGAATAAAAATTTGACATACACATCCTCAAACTCTATCTCAAAATCTTCCATCATATTATCAAAAAGTTTGAGATGCTGATCACAAGTAATAACATTATTACCCTGGAATTTTGGCAACCTATTTCTGACATCTTGTGGGACAACATTTGGGTAACCATCCATTCCTCTAAAATTTATAGGACCAAAGGTGTTAAAAAAATGGAGGTCTAGGCTAAGCCATATTGTTTGGTGGGGGTGATCTTGGAGGTGAAACAAGCTGATGAGGAGTGAGAGGTATTTGGGGAATGGGAATGAAAACTTCAAGATAGATCTCTCTTAAGGGCTCTCCTTCTTGATGATCTCTAGCAAGTTTATAAAATACAAGATCAGATTTAGGAGCAAGTATTTCAAATGCACAAGAAGGTCCCTCACCGATGGGGAATTCAAATCAGAAATAAAATTGTCTCGAATTAGATCCACTTGAAGAATAATTGCAGTCCTCAATAATAGGTTGCTCACTTTCAAACTCAACAATAGGGATCTCCTTTCTTGTTGTCAAGTCTCCAACAACCTTCCACATCTTTCTCCCCTCTAGCTTTGAGTTTCATGAATCTGTAAACAACTTCTTAGTAGAATCCTTAATGAAGAGAGATCTTCTTCCTTCCAATTTTGTAGGGATTAGCAACACAAAAGTAAATGACATAAGGGTAAGACAACTAGTATTTTCAAGATCAAATTAGCATGGAGTTACCACTAAGGAATTTCACCTTAGTTGTGCAAGAATGCACTAAAATACTTCTGTCAAATATTTACCAGCACTGAAAATATTGCCAAACTTTACAAATCAGACCTTCTTCTTCTTAGATAAATTAATCACAATGCAACCAAAGTGTATAAACTATTGGGAAATGAAAAAGGTCGACAGAGCTTGAAACTTTTACTTAAAACTTGTAGATCTGAAGCATAGAATGATATTTTAACAATGTAGCAGCTCAAATATTTGAGTACACAAATGCTCAAACTTTTCAAACACTTCAAAAACACCAAGAAATTCCAAGAAGTCCCTGGCAACGATGCCAGAAGAGTGTTGGTACCCAAATTTGTTCTCCTTTTCAGTCTAAGAAGCATCAAAGATGTGGCATGAAGCTTGAAGTCAGATAGATCTTGATGTGTGTCATTTTGTATCCTGGGGATGTGATCTAACTAACACTCAAATTCGGGGAGAGATGGATAGCACCTTGAAAGGATCTGATCTGACCCTCACTATTCTAGGTTGTGCCTTTCAACCAAGGTAAGAGAACCTATATTGTAACCCCCAAATGGTGAAGGAGATGAATATATACCTCAATTTATGCAGTAACATGAAAAGGCCTTGGGAAAATATGATCAACAATCCAAATCTAACTTTCACAAGTTGTCACTCCTAGATTATGGAGATATTTTCAATGCAAGACAAGGATTATGAAGACATTGTATAATCCTGATTTTCCTTGTGCATTTTTTGAATGGATTAGATTATTTTACTCGACACACAATGCAGATGCATGGGGGTAGTATGGGTAGGATTAGTTTATTTGAATGAAATTTTTGGTGGGGTATTGATGAGACAAAATGGGATGTAGCAGATCTTTGACAACCTTTACAATACTTGAAACAACTATAAGATAAAATGCTTCAAATAATTAGGATATTCTTTCAACTTTAAGAGGCACAAATAGAAGCCTGTGTTGCACTCTCACAAATAATCTTTGATAATTCACCACAAAATATTGAAGTAAAGAACTCAATTAAACACAAGAATCCATGATCAAACCACACCTAAGGTACCCCAAAGGCTTACAAGTAATCTCTCGCATTCAAGGAAGGTAAAGTGATTTTAAATTTGTTTATCTCTTTTGCCAAATGAAGGCTCTTTTGAACATGAGATTGCAAATGCCACTAAACTATCAACAAGAAATGGAGATTCTGTGTGATTTCTAAAGAATTTCAATGCAAGATTGCAACAAGAACAATGAAAACTATTTGTAGGCATTTAAAAATGATAACAAACATCATATTGCCTAGAAAAACACAGATTAACTCAAAAGCTTGTTAGATTCATCAGCGGGGAGAGTTTCATGAAAATCTCGAGTTGTGTGGTGGCTATACACTTGTAACCAACTCACATACATGAAGATCCAACACAGAAGAAATTATCTTGTTTCTTTGGTGGGTTTCTCAGAAGATGAGCCTTTTCTCAGAATTTGCTCGTGATTTTCAAATTTTTCCCGACCCTTTAAAATTTCTCCAAAATGCATTATATACCTCATGCCACATTGGAGCCTTCTTTCCCAAGAAAATAATATGCCATGGGATCAAGTTTGTTACAACAATCCTCATGATTAAATGAAAATGACATCAAACAGAAAAACACTTGCAGGTTACCAAGTGTGCCAAAAAGATTAAATCATTACAAATATCTAGATCATTATCCATCCTGGAGGCACATTTTTCATCATTGAGGCATGCAAACACCCTTCCTCTCATCATTTCACCTTTTAAAACCACCTCTACAATTTTTTATTTTGTCGTTTCACATGTTTGCTCAGGCTGGGGCAAAAATTATTTCAAAAACACCTCAAATCAATGAATTAAGCCATGAAAGTGATGCCAATGATCCTGGAAGGAAAAGATGACACAAAATCACTATAAATTTGATGAATTTTGTTGAAAAATTTGTGATTCAAAGCTTCCTGGAGGAAAAATGGCAGCCAAAAATGAAAATGCATAGTTGCCCCGATTTGCTACATGTCAAACTATGATTGTGAACAAATTCAGGCTTATTTTTTACTTTTCACTTTTTTTGGAAAAATGGAAAATTTTGATGCTTTTTCTACACCTCCACCTTTGAATATTTGAGCTAACACGTGGCATATGGTGGGGTCCCATTGATATGGCGCTTCAATTCTACATATTTTGACCTTTTTGGGAAATTATGAAAATTTCACTTTTTGTCCCGCAGCCCGCACCTCGATTTTTCCTCGCCACGTGTATCCTTGGGATTCGCTAGCGGACTAGTTCATCAAATTTTGATTTTGAGTCCTATTGAAAAAAGGGAAAAATTTCCTTCCCGCCTCCACCGACCTATCGACCCACCTTGTCCTCCGCCATGATGCCATGTGTCTTCGTCGATTGGAGCGGGGCAAAACTGGTTTTCAAACTTTATAGAATTAAAGTCAAAACTCTAAGTCCCCCATCGGCCTACTCCTCCGCCCTTGGTATTTTATGGACACATATCCACTTCCGATTGGCTGTGGGGTTTCGGGCCAAGTTTTGACTTTTAAATTTTTCACAAAGTAAAGTCTAAAAATTCCAAGGGAATCCAACCACCCGCCAACCCGCCTCGGCTAATGAAAACCCGCTACATTGCCAATACTTCCTGAGGATGAATTTGATAGGAAAATGATGCCCATATGACCATCAAAACACAAAAAATTCATAGGATGCCCTAGAATTCAATTTTTTCACCTTGGATGGAATTTTTTTATTTTAAATCAACTAAAGCTTTATTTCTGAACATTTTCAACCTTGGGATTGGATTTTCAAATAAAAACAAGTATGAATTGATCAATTTTGATTTTTCCACAACTGAAAAGGGAAAAATGACACAGCCCGCAAAATTGGAAGAACTAGGGCATAGAAAAGGGCAAACTTGGAATATTCCTTCAAATTAGGGCAAAACAACAAGTTTGTGAGCATTTTAAAGAATTCAACTGGAGGGGAAGAAATTTATACCATTAGTTCAAAGGGTAAAATGTTTTTGAGTAGATATAAATTTGAAAATTTTAGGGCAACATAGTAGTGCAAGCTTATAAATGGCACAACAACAGTTGAGCCATATTGATTCGAAGAGGTGATCCTGGAGGGTTGAAAAAATGATGGGGGCAAAAAGAGGGTTCTTGAACAAAGGAGTATAATTTTCAAAATGGATACCCCTAAAGGTCTTATTTCTTGGAAATCCCTATCAACCTCAGAAAATATAGGAGCACAGTGTGAAGAAAACATTTCAAAATCAAATGAAGTCCCTTCTCCAGTTGGAGAGTTTAGTTCCACAAAAAGGCTACCTTATTCAAAAGAACTTGAACGATAGTCTTCAATAATAGGCTAGTCACTTTGATCAATGGAGATCCCCTCTCTTGTATATTGATTTCCCACAACTCTCTAGGATTTTCTTCTTCTTATTTTGCTTTTCCTAGCTCGGAAACAATTTCCTAGCAGGATCCCTAGAAAAGAAACATCTTCTTCCTTCCAACTTTGTAAATATTAGTAACAAATATGACTTTGACAGAGTTTGAAGACACTGGTACTTATTGAAATCAGATCAACAGGGAGTCACCACTAAGGATTTCCACCTTAGTTGTGCTTATGCACTAAGTATAATTTGTCAAATGTCCGTTAATGCTAGAAAGCGGAAATAAAACTTTCTCGCCTTTCTTTACCCAAGATCTATCTAATGAAAGCTAGTGCACTAGGTGTAAAAACTGAAAGAACTGCACACATCACTTGGAACATACAAGAAGTGTTTTACTAGGGTTTGAATGTGAACTTTGATTCCTAAGAATGGCACCACCGATGTTGGTACCAAATTTGTTCTCATTTTCAAGATAAGCATCAACATTTATTCAACATGGAGCTTAGAGGCAGCCAGATCATAAATATATGTCGTTTTGTAGCTGAGGAGGAGATCTAACTATCCCTTTGTTACTTGGATTTTTGGAGAGATAAGTATCACCTTAAAAGGATATGATCTTATACTAACTATTTTAAGTTGTGCCTTTCAACCAAGGTAAGAGAACCTATTTTGTAGCATCTCTTATTTCAAAAGGAGATACAAGTACCTTTCTTTTGCATAAATTTTGTAGAGAATACCTTGGGAAAATATGATCAACACACCAGATCTGACTCTCACAAGTTGTCACTTCCTAGATCATGGAGATACTTTCACAACAAGGCAAAGGTTACTAAAGACATTTGAGACCCTGATCTATCTTGCATACTTTGGCAAATGGATTTTGGTCTTATGTGGGTATATAAAGTAGAATGGATGGGATTGGATGTTTTTAAATAGATTTTGGTGGGAGGGGAGACATGATGAACTTGACTCACCAGATCCTTGAGAGCTTATGCAAAATGGAAAGATTCAGCCAACAAAATACCACAAAAGCTAGAAATGTTTCTTCAACTAGAATATGTGCCCAAATGGAGGCCCAAATTAGCACTCTTTCACACAATCTATGGGATTCTATCATAAAGGCTTGAGTCAGAAAACCCAATAAAACACCAAGATTTAAATCGACACATGTTTGAGGTACACCCAGAGGCTTACTGGATAATATTTGTTAACAAAATGAAAGAAAAGTGATTTTAAATCATTTATCTCAATCCCGTGATGAAGGATTTTTGAGGAATGAGATTACACATGCCACTAAACTATCACAAGAAATGAGACCTCGTGTGATTCAACTAGATTTTGATACAATATTGCAAATGGGTAAACAAGAAAAAATGCTTGGATGGATTCAAAGATGAAATAAATACACTTTACTCAAGACTAACATAGAATAACTCAAATTTTATCAAATTTATCAAGAAGGAAGAGTTTCCGTAACAATCTCAAAGCTTTTCAATGGTTGTACAATTGCAACCACCCACCTTGACACGATCAATCTTATACAAAGATAGATATACAAAGCTTGTTAGATGACTTCTTAAAAGGGATGGGCTCTTTTAAACTTTTCCTACAAGAAAAATTAGTCTATGACTTTCCAAAAACTCCCAACCATTTGCATGAAAAATTTGTGCCATTTATAATATTTAGAAAAGAGCCCCTTCTCCCCAAAAGACAAAAACATTTAATGCACCGCTTCTCACCATGATTCTTTCGCAACAAGTCTCCAGTGTGCTTGAGAGGGAAGATTTCATCAAATTCCTCTTGGATTTACTCCTTTATTTGGTAGATCCTTCAATTTTTCAACCACTTCGCCCCTAATATGTCAAATATGGCTCCTTGCGTGTTTGGGAGAAGAAAAATAGAAAATTCGATCGTGCATGAAAGTTAGACTATTTTAATGGTGAAAGACAACTTCCAGATCTTCCTACCAAACTTCGATATCAACATTAACTTCTTATCTACTTGGCGTGTACAAAAACCAAGAAATCATGAAAACTCACACTTTTAGACATGTTTCAAAGAAATGGGGAAAATTAGATTTGAGACTCTCAGTTGCTATTTATCTTTACTTTGAATTTGGGACGTCCACGTGGAAGATTCAAACCTTTAAAAACAGACCCGGGGGCTTCCCTTGACTTTTTACAACTTTTTAGAAGAAAGGAAAATTTTCACATTTCACTCTACATCTTTGTCCTCGTGAAATGAGCCCGACACGTGTCCAAATATGATTGCAGTGGGAACCGTGTTTCCTTTTTACTTTTGACTCCTTTTTATCCAAAAGATTTTTTTCAAAATTTCCCCAAGATTCCACACCTCCGGCGCCGATTATAGAAAACGTTGACCCCTCCTTTATCGGGCATATTGGACATTTTGATGTTTTTAGCCATCTACATGTCAACGGGAAAAAACAAAATCCAAATTACCCCAATGGTCTACCTTCCCACCCCTTTGACTTTCAACCCGCCACGTGTCACCACCACACACATTTAGATGTTTCCTAAAAATTTGATACATTAGACGAAAGTGCGGGCTTGTCACGTATCTTACTCAAGTGAATTTTTCAAATATCTAAAGCTCATTGGAAGGTGCCACGTGTTCTATTCTCGAGGTAGTCTCCCTTTGCCGTTGAAAAGTCTAAGCAAAATGCAAAGTGAGCAGAGGCCTCCACGTGTCATCCTATCACTTCCCTAAAATGAAACTCAAGGGTTGTTCCTCAAACATGGGCGGTTCCTCCACATGTCCAGCACCTCCCAAACCTTTTGAAAAATACTAAGTATGGGAAGTCCCATGAAGCCTCCACATGTCTCCATGGTGCAATTTCAAAATGGTGCCTAATGTGGGACCTTGAATGAGTGTGAGCTCGCCACATGTCCTGTTTCTACCAAATAGTACCAATTTTTTTCCTAAGTCTAGGCAAAGTAGCGAGAAGCTTCCACATGTCCTCCCGGGGTCAAATGGAGACTTTTTCCCTCGCCTCTAAATTTGCTCCAATCGAGCCCTGGTGGGGCTATAAGGTGAGTCCAAATTTTTTTCTAAAGTAGCAAAAAAATTCAAAAAAAGACCCACCATGCCACATCCAATCAAAAGAAGCCACGTAAGCACAAAAAGAACCAAGAAGAAATGAGAGGAGCCATGGGACCAAAATTTTCCTTTTCACCAAAAAGGAAAAATGTGATAAGTTAAAGCATTCACTCATTGTCCCCCGACTAACCAATGGAACCAATGTGACCACTAAACACCGAGGAATAATTTTGACAGGAAAAGACACCCGTCGACTATCAAAAATAGAAATTCACCATTTATGCTCGTAACCCAATTTTTGCTAAGGACTTTTCTTTTGGAAACAAAACTATGTGGAGCATGGTTTCGAGCATCTTTTGACCATGGAATTGGATCTTCAGAGGCATACAATATAAATCGATCATTTTGATCTTCATGGTCGAGGAAAAATAGAAAAAATGGCAAAGCCTACAAATCGAGAGAAAAATTAGGGTAAAATGGTGAGAGGTCAAAACGAGCAAAACAGTAGAAAAGGGAGAGTTACAAAGGTGTTCTTTTGAAGCTTTTTGTTGGTATGTGTGTAAATTTTTGGGAGACTATAAAATTTTGTTTGTTTGGAAAGTTTGAAGGGCCCAATTTGTACTATGGGTAATGCTATCGTAAGTGTCTGAAAATGGAACTTGTAAATAATATTGTAAATAATATAACCAGATCACAACTTTGTTTGAGTAATTAATTATATTATAGAAAATTTGAAAGATAGCTTAGCTTGGATATGACCAATATTGTTACCTTTTTGTTTTCAAGTCAAAGTTCATTAAAATCCTTTACCACCTTTGGGTTTGTATGTCGTGTTGGATAAAATGTGTAACATATCTTTCAATTAAATTTTTTCTAGTAGCTCCTCTAGGTCATGGCATAAATGTAAACCTAGGCATAATAAAGTGGGTTAGTAATCCTTATAAAATTATTAAAAAAAGGATAATGTAGTTGTGATCTACTTGATAACATTTGAGCCATTAAGTGATCAAAGAAGAAACTTTCTTTTGTAAAGAAAAATTATATACCTTACTAACCCTATTTAAATTAATGAACATTATTCTCTTTCTTGGAGAGTTCTTAAAATAACCTTAAGGTGAAATCAATGTTTATATTTTGGAAGGTAATGATGTTATATTAAGTAGGAGGAGATTGATTAGAAACCCTTAAATCTATCTCACCCTTTGAAAACGTAATTTGTATACCTATGTCAACCTCCTTGGGAGAAGCCTAAATGAAACCTTTAATCATTATGGATAGATCCTTAGCCAATAAAATCCAGACTAATAACTAATGAGGCCTTAAAGATGAATCCAATTCGATCTCCTTCCTCTAGCTTCTTCCAAAGAGCTTTGTAATATCCTCTTATTTTGTTGTTTAAACGTTTGATCCTTGTAAGGAGGTGGTAGTTCCGAAACTAAGCGGTACTTTCCCTCAAATGGAGCTTGTGCTTGTCACCTGTGTTATGGAGGTGTGGAATAAGTTTCAGTGGCTTGAGTATGATTAATTAACCTTGTGAGGAATGGAAAATGTCTTTAATAAATCAATTAATTAAGTTATCGACATATTATAAAAGGTCCTCTTTTAGAAAAATTGGTCTTAATATAATTAGGCAATAGTATAAAAGAAAGAAGTTTTTAGTAGATAAATAACCTTTAAGGATTTTACTCTGTGGGATGTCCTTAACTATAAGTGTGTATTGTGGATGGCCTATTACGTTGTGCCTTGTTGAAGAGAAAATTGAATTGTTCATGTTGGGTGTTGTATGTTTCCTTATTGCCTATGTGGTCAACATTGTGTCAAGCTTATTGAGAGTTGGTGGTAGCCCTTCTAGTCGCTTGTGTTGACGTGTAAGCTTGCAGTAAGTCAAAATAAAAATTTATTTGAGTTTTTTAGTGTTGTATTTGTTTATATTTTTAAAGGCATTACACTTCATATCGTAGAAGAGGTTCATTCTCTCGAACCTCTCGGAGAGATTGGAGTTGTGGTGGTTTGTGTGTGGTGGTGGATATTGGAAGAGTAATGTGATATAAGCGTGATGTGAACTATGTCATAATTGTGATGTTGTGAGTGCACATGTTGTGTATGTCACTTAGTGCATAACTATTAGCATGTTGATGTGTTGGAGATGAGAGTATTCTTCCACCTTTTCAGAATTCTATGAGAATTTGAGTCTGAAACATTGCCTTGTAGTGTGTGGAAGAAATGTGATTATTGATTTCAGAGTGTTTGATCCTTTTGGCATTTGTGATGTGAGTGTGCTTATATGTTGTGCGATAGGGTTGGTTGTAGTGAACTGGATTTCTTAATGATATCATTATAATTTGTGTAGAAATGTGTGTATTCCCATGTTATATGACAATTGATTGTATGTTGTAATTGTGCTCATCACAATTGTAATTCATGTAATATGTAATTATTCATGTCGTGATTTAGGGACATATGGTGAGTATATGATCCTTATCATATAGTGATTACACTTGGGGTGCAAAGCATGTGGTAATGTGGTGTGTTGTAAACCATGAATGTAATGTATGTGATATACCCTGTGTCGGTACCATGCGTAAGATGCTATGGTTAATGTTCTCAAACTTCCATTGTGTTAGTGATGTAGTTACATGTTATGTTGTGAACCTTACGCTAATTGACCTAGAGGGAAATTGGTAAAAGAGTATGTTTTGAGTGAGGGAATGTGCACCATGGCTTGTAACTTGATCCAACCTTAGGATCAATAGAGGATGCCCTGTTCTCCTCCTCTCTCTCCTTGTGGTTGTTGTATGGATGCAACCTAAGTGTAGTTATGACTATGTTTAGCCTTGTCGAAGTGGTGGCCAAATGATTCAGATAAAGATGATGATAGTTATATCATTGATATGTTATTTTATGAGATGAGGCTCGATGATATGAGTGTTAGGACTCATTGAGTACCCTTTGGTGGCTAGATAAGGCCACATAGTCATGTAATGCTTTATACTTATATATGTATTTTTATTTGTAAATTGAATTTTTTTACTTTAATTTTGTAAGAACCAATAGTTTTCTTGATTGCCATCATTTAAATTTTTGGTCGTTTCCTTGTTTCTGGGTACTAGCATGCGATTTTTACATGAACTATGGCTATTTGGCCATTTATTTTGCTTGGATTTGGATCTTATTTTAAATTTTAAATTTTTACTTCCTTGCCCAAGGATTTTATTGTGCTATTTGGCATTTGAATCAGATTGTTATGTTGGTTCTATTGTCATAATGTGTGGAATAGGGTCATGGGATGCACCATGGAATGGTAGGACTCGATTCATTATATAGGTGTATGCCCCAAGGAGTTACATATAACTAGAGGGTTGCTAAACCATGACTTATTATGTCACTTGAGTTATGGGTTCCTAGACTTTATGTGCTCAGGGACATAGGGAGTAAAAGTAAATTTATTTTATTTATTACCGCTTAAGGGAAGCATAAGAGATTAAGGGGGAATAATATAATAAGGGAGGCATAAGAGACTTGAGGAGGCATCGAGATTGAGGGAGGCATAATAGATTTGAGGGAGGCATAAGAGATTGAGGTATGCATAAGAGATTGAGGGAGGCACAAGAGACTTGAGGGAGGCATAAGAGACTGGGGAGGCATAAGAGATTGAGGGAGGAAAAAAAGAGATATGTATGTGTGTGTGTGATTGATGCTTCAAAAGGTATGCAGAGTTATTATGATGTTTTGGATGCGGTGTAATGATGTATGTGTTACTCATGTTAGTTGGATAGGTGTTTGTGATGTTGTGGATATGGCATTGATACCCTTGTTGAAACAATGTACCTGTAACTATTATTCTGAGTTATGTGAAATCTTCATATGTGGAACTGTGGAAATTTCTGGTTGTTGTAGTACACTTTTGTTCGAGTATTGTATGTCAGTCATAGATGTGTGTCAAGTATGATGTTATGTGCACCGTGCATGTTCTCTTCCATAATTTGGTTAAGCTCCTATGGTGTGGTACATCATGAAAGTATGTAAAGTTATGCTTGTGAATCCTTAGTGTTGTGTATGACCCTAGTAGGGTGTTGTGATAGTAGTTCATGTTGGGCACCCACAAGAACAAATAAACTAAAATTATACAACAATGAAATTTTAAAGAACTTGAATTAGGAATAATGTAAATGGAAAGAGACTAATTAAATAATGAATAAGAGGAACTACCAATCTTCACAAAACCTTGAAAGTTAATAATTTATTAAAATGTTTCTAAGGCCACCCCATGGTCATGCTTTAACGATTAAATTTTAACCATAGGACATACTTTCTTTCTTTCCTTCCTTGATGCTTTATGCCATTCTTTCCTTCCGTGTTATGTCGCACCGATGATGAAACTTTCTTAAGGGAAGGAGAATATAAATCCCCATTCAAAATTACCCTAGCTCTTTCCCCGATGACCCTATTGATTGATAAGCATGGGAAGGTTGTGTGTGTACTCTCATTGACCATTAGTTGAATTCTTCCTTGTTAGTGAAGAATTAGCACCCTCCCTCTCCATCTTGCCTTCTCGAGAAGTCGTGAGCCGACACCTCTAGTTGTTGATCTTGTAGTGTCCTCGTATGATTATCCTATTAAAGAAAAATCTTGTTCTCACATTTTTGAGCTTTCTGTTGGTCGATATTAATATGATTAATAAATATTTTTAAGTCGTAAAAATCATAAAAATCATGATAATAATAATATTATAATTTAAATTGTAGATTGACGTTTATTTGTTTTAGTCTCATTTTTTTATCAATGTTGTTATTAATTACCTTTATGATATTTTATTTTAATTTCGATCACTCTCATGTCTGAGCCTCGATTCATGCAAAAGAGGAGGATCTTGTTCATTGGTGGTGCCATTGTTTAGGAAGTGGTGTTCATGCTTAACATTTAACATTTTCTCCTTGATCGACTAGGTATCCTTGCATGCTTTGTATTTATAAAATTTTGTTGGTAAAAATTTTTGTTTGTGTTGAGGAATCCACCCACCCCCACCATTGGTTCTTCCCTACCAACTAGATACTCTAGTTTTATTTAATTTCTTGGTCATTAGGGAAATGCATTGGAGGATGAGCACCTACCACTCCATTAATATTTTGTAAGACAAGATGAGTTTGTCATTGCTTTGGTCTTAATGCCAAGTGGGAGGTTGGACGCCTATTTTCTAATATATTTTTCAAATCAATTATGACTTTTTAATCTTTAATGACCTACACTACCCTTTTTTACTTATCCATGTCATGTTTTAGCACACATTTTGAGGGAAGGAAACACTAGATTAGGGAGTCTAGTCGCTTTGTTTGTAACTTTTTTTTTTACAATCATGCTCGTGTTTTTTATTGTGGTTAAAAATGTATTTTCCGACCACGTGGGCTTCTCTGGGTGAAGGATCTCCATTTTGGGTTTTTTGAAAAGATGTTGAAACTTCATATGTTGTTGGGCACTTGTTTCATTGTAAGTTTTTAATATCTACCCAGGTTTTGTTTTTATTCCTGCTCATGCCAAGTTTGGTTGGTTGCGTGGAAATTTTGCTATGAGGAAATCTTGTAGGAGGATGTGTAGAGAAATTCTGAAAATCTCCCCTTCTTTGGTTCTTGGTGCGTGAAATCGTAGGGTGGAGGGTTTTCGTTGGTGTTTCTTGGCATGGGACCGAAACTCTAGGAAAATAGATGCGATTTATTGGTTTTGAACCTGCAATCCTTGTTTCAAACCCCGCATGTGCCAAAACATGAGTCGTGGTCTGATGCGTCGTAAACAAGCGAAGAAGATTGTCTTAACTAATGCAGTGCTTAGATGCAAACAAGTAGATCAAAGGAATATTTTTAGATGTTTTGATAGTGAGGGACCGTGGACATTTCTTCTTTTTCAAAAGCTTATCAGGCATGATAATTTCTTCTCATATATCTACTATGCTAACTTTAAGCATAACATGAAAATAATTTACTTTTATTTACTGAAGTGGCTATTGGTCGGGGTTATTTGGTGGTTTTTTCTATCAATTCTATTCTTCTAGGCTATGTTATAGTTTTTTATTCTTTTTCCGTGTTAGTTGCTTCTTAGGATGATTCCCGGGTAGACTTGGTTGTTAATGGTCTTGACACTTAATATTTTAATAACTCTCGCACGCTTCCCAGGGCACGCCAAGGGTTGCTTGCATTACTAACCCGACTCATATTGTTATACCATTAAATAAATGATTAGAATAAGGGTTTGTTATTCTTTTGGGATTTTATCTAAGAAACGCGAAAACTAACTCCTCTAAATTGTTAACTTGTTTTTGTGAGTATATATATAGTCTAGATTTGTTCTTCGTTTTATGAAATACTATGTGGTTTCAATGGTGAATGACCGATGAAGACCGATCAATCCTCGGGATCCAAATAATGGGTTGCATATATGTAGTTTTCAACATCTTGTATCTTATTTTTAAGCGCTTGATTAGAATATACCTGGTTTTTACTTCTAGAAACGTTTGGTTTCAAACGCTTGTGGAGGACTTCCGTGTTGACTTAAATCCTTGTTTGGAAAAACCTTAGAAGTGTTTTGAATACTAACATTATATTGGACCCTTAAGGAAGGAATATACATTAGGAATATTTGTTCTTGAGGCTTGGCTTGCTTGGGTTTTGTAATAACCCCTTACGTTGCTTGTTTGAATGTTGTTTTGCTTGCTTCATGTTACTATTGGAGGTATAAGACCTAATTATTGTTTATATCCGTTGATCTTGTATAATAGGTTGGTTTCCCTAGCTAGTGGGTGGTGCCTTTTACACCAATTGTTTGGCTTGTTAATGGATTTACACTTTTATTTATGTCTAAATCAGTTTTGGGAAATTCATATATTATATTGGCCCTGTGATAATGGATTTTACAATCGATGGCATTGATTTTTCCATTTGAATAAGGTGTGTATTGGAATTTATTTTAGTGTATGACTGAAATATAAAACTAACAAGTATATCAATAGTTTAGATCTCGGGTTAGTTTTGTGAAGGTTGGGAATCATACGTAAATGTGACTAAGGAAAGTTTCACCTTGCTTAAGATTTTGGTTATTTATTATATTCTGATTGAGAGATGGAGGTACCTAGAAGTTGCATGATAAGATAATATGCTACTATTCAAAATAAATAAGAGAGACGGTTTATTTGTCTAAATTATGGAATTTTTTTTTAGTTGTTTAAGTTACTTGTCTCAAACAAGGGTGTTGGAATAGATTAAGCAAGCTTAGGATTTTTGGTTATCTATTGGAGGAGATATGGCTAAGTGTAATTTTTGTAACATCATCATACTAGTTCCTTTGGGACAATTTTCCTAAATTTTATTGATATAGGTTCAAGGGTAATTAATTGATTGATCTGTAATTTAAATCTTGGTAAGACGGTGACATTGGATTTATTTTAATCATTTAATTTACTCAATATGGGTTATTTCTTTTATAATAGTTTTGACTAGTGTACATATCATGGTAAGATGATATTATGGTGAATTGTTCTTTTATAACTTACTTTTATGTTCCTTTCAAGAAATTAGGTGTAGGCATGTTGTGGGGTAAATTTTTCTTTGGAAGGGGGAAAATAGTGGTTAGTATGTGATGTTGAAGTCCTAACTTTAAATCTATTAGATCTTATGGCTTATTTAAGGAAATGTTGATTGATGTTTGAGTATTGGGTTTCAATCATATAATACATATGATTACATGATTGACATCCCAATACACTCATCACTATGTTTCAAACTCATTGGGTCATTGACCCCTACTAGAATGATGGTTAGACTTTTGGTTGTTTTAGGAACAATGTTCATAACAACTTTTCATGGCTTCATTCTTATGTGAAAATAATAAATCTTATGGCATGATTAAAGAATTTGTAGAGGTTTAGAGATTAGCACTATTTCATTAAATATAAGGTTCATTTTATGATATTGTTAATGGTAGCATACTATTCATATGTGTAGTCTTTATCATGCTTAATTCTCGTAAACTGACTTAGGCTATAAATGTGTAGATGGCCTTCGTGGGTAGAAAAGGGAGAGTTGCATCAGTGTTGCTTTGAAGCTCATTTGTTTGTGTGTGCTTAAATTTGTTGAGAGACTCTAAAATTTTGTTTTTGGAAAGTTTGAAGGGCCCAATTTGTACTATGGGTAATGTTGTCATAAGTGTCTGAAAATGGAACTTGTAAATAATATAACCAGATCACAACTTTGTTTGAGTAATTAATTGTATTATAGAAAATTTGAAAGATAGCTTAGCTTGGATATGACCAATATTGTTACCTTTTTGTTTTCAAGTCAAAGTTCATTAGAATCCTTCGCCACCTTTGGGTTTGTATGTCATGTTGGATAAAATGTGTAACCATGTATAGTTTCACAAAAAGGGTAATGATAAACATGTCTTTAAGTAAAAATTTTGTTTAGTAGCTCCCTCTAGGTCATGGCACAAATGGAAACCTAGGCATAATAAAGTGGTTTAGTAATCCTTATTAAAGTATTCAAAAAAATGGATATTGTAGTTGTGATCTACTTGATAACATTTGAGGCATTAAGTGTGTTGGTACCCAAGTTGATTCTCTCTCGGAAGTGAGAAGCATCAAAGGTTTGGCAGAAGCTTAAAGACAAGCGAAGCATGTAGGGTGTCATTTTATTGCTAGGGATGAAATGTAGCTTTCTCTTTGTCACTTAGATGTGGAGAAATGGGTAGCACCCTCAAGAAGATTTGACCTATCCTCACTACTTTATGGTTGTTCCTTTCAAACCGGGGTGAGAGGACCTTTTTGTATCCTTCTATTTGTGGAGGAGATGGACATATCCTTCCTTGTGAAATTATTAAGAAGACCTTGAAGAAAATATGATCAATGCAATAAAACCTAACTCTCATGAGTTGTCACTCTAGATAATGGAGATATTTTCTAAGAAAGGTTCAGCCACTAAAGAGAATGAAAACCGATTGTTTCTCGCATGTTTTGGTAGTAAAAATTATGCATTTTTATACACACACAATAAACATGGCCAATATGGGTATGATTGGTTTTTTTAACTTAATTTTTGTGGGAGGTGAGGCAAAAATGAATTTGATTCACCAGATTCTTGAGAAATTTTACAAAAAAAGGAGAGCTTGAACAATAGAATGCTTCGGGATAGCTAGGATGTTCCTTTAACTAGAATATGTGCATCAATGGAGGCCCAAATCAACACTTTTCACACAAAATTCAAGAATCCAAAATGAAGGCTCAAATTGGAAAACGTAACTAAAAATTATCAACCTCTGTTTCATCATGCCTAAGATACCCTCAAAGGCTAACAAACAATCTTTTAGTCATGTTAGGAGTCACAGTGATTTTAAATTTGTTTATTTCAGTATCAAATGAAAGCTCTTCTAATAAATGAAATTGCAAATGCCACCACACTATCACAAGGATAATTTGTGATTCACAAAGATTTCAATGTAAGATTGTAATGGGAACAAGAAAACTACTTGCAGACATTCAGGAATGAAGAAAACACAAATTTTTCCCAAAAATAACGCATATTAACTCAAGTTTGATTAAATTTATCAGCAGGGGAAAGTTTCTAGAACAATCTCAGAGCTTTTCAATGGATGTACACTCGCAACCACCTTGACATGATCAAATTTAAAACAAAGGAGATAAATAGGTTTCTTCATATGGTTTCTCAAAAGGATGGGTTCTATCAAGATTTTCTCTTAGAAAAATCAATCTTGCCTCTAACACTCCAACATTCCAACAATTTACATGAAAAATTCATGCAATTTATAATATTTCACCTACAACAGAGCTTTCCCCTAAAAACTAGAAACATTCAAAGCACTATTGCATGTTGTGACTCCCAAAATCAGATTTGCAAAAATTTGTTAGGTGTGTAGAGGGAAAATCTCTCCAAATATTTCCAACATTCATTTCTTCACCTAGTAATTCATTCTTCATCTTGTGCACCAACTACTTCCTCCTCCAATCTGTCAAATCTGGTTCTTTATGTGCCAAGGAAGGAGAAACTAGAAGATCAGATCGAGGCCAATAGTTAGAGCACATATTAATGGAAAAATATGTTTTCATATTTTTCCCACCAAACCAAGATATCAACAGGTTTCTCGCGTGTCAAGGAAAGAAAAATTAGGTCGAATCGACAGTCATATTACATATTTAATGGTGAAAGACATTTACAGATCCTCCCCACCAAACTAGGATATCAGATTAATGTTCCTCTTCATTTGGCATGCAGGAGACTCAAAGAAATGATAAAAAACCATAAGAATATGTATCCCTAAGAGATTTTGAAGAAAAATGGTAGAAAATCAGATACAGATGGATAGTTTATGTCGATCTTTCTTTTGAATTTAGACCTTCCATCTGGGAGATCCGAGTTGAGGCAGGCTCCTGGGGCTCCTTTTTAATTTTTACACTTTTTGGAAAAAATGTAATATTTCTCAATTTTCTCTGCCTTTCCACCTTTGAAAAATGGGCTTGACACGTGTCCCAATTTGGGCCTCAAAGGAACCATGGATAAATTATACTATTTTACCTCTTTTTTGGATAAAGGAAATTTTTCCAAGTTTTCCCCACGACTCCGCCTTTCGGCTTTTTGTTTATGATTTGGGTCCCAGTGGAACCACACTTCCTTTTATAGTTTTAACCTCTTTCTCCACAAAAGGAAATTTTTCCAAATTTCCCCTAAAAGTCCACACCTCCACCATTGACTGGAGCAAATGTTGACTATCTCTTTGTTGGGATTATGGGTCATTTTGATGATTTTAGTCTTTTAAACATCAAGGGGCAAAAATCCAAGTTTCCTCAATGGCCCACCTCCCCGCCTCTTGAATTTTCAAATCACCACGTGTCTCAATGGCACATCTTGAGATGGTCCCCAAAAGTAGAGACCCTAAATGAGCACGGGGTCACCACGTGTCCCAATTTGGAAGAGACTACCAAAAGGCTTGAAAGTTCAGCGGAAGGCGCCATGTGTCCAAGTGTCTCGAGAAAATCTTCTTTAGCCTTTGAAAATTCTAAGCAAAAAGAAGAGTGAACAAAAGCCTCCAAGTGTCCTTCTGACGCTTCTTCAAAACAAAACTCAAATGTTGGTCCCCAAACTTGTGAGGTCATTCCACGTGTCTCGGGACCTTTTAAGAAGTTTTGAAAAGCCTAAGGAAGGAAGACTTAGTGTAAACCTCCACGTTGCTTCCCGGCATAACTCCAAGATGGTCCCCAAAAGTGGAGACCTTGAATGAGCATGGGGTCACCACATGTCCTCGGCTTGGAAAAACTATATCAGCTTCATGAAAATTTTCTAAGTCTCGGGCAAAGCAATAGAATCCTACATGTGTCCTCCCAAAGACAACTCCAAGGATAAACAAAAAGGTGAGTCTTCAAACGAGCGTCATTCCTCTACATGGACAAGTTTTGGGTTAAATTTTTTGAAAAATTTAAGAGTGCCTCACTGAGCCACATCCAACTAAAAAGGGCCACATTTCCACTGATGCATAGATTTAAAATTTGACAAGAGAAACACACACTGTCAATCCGTAAAAATATAGGGAAATCACTGTTTGAGCCCGGAGATGAAATTTTCTTTAAGGATAGAGCATTTTGACATTTTTCAAGGTTCACACATGACCCTCTAAGCTATATCTATTCACGTTTCTTCAAGTACCTAGGACAAAATGGTAGGGATAGCAACACATGACTGTGGAAAATGGAAGGAAGGAACAACCCAAGTTTTACGCCCAATTGACAAACACCTTCAGATGGATAGAGGAACAAATCAAAAAATTTAGGTCTTTTAAGTGACCTTCATCCAATGAGGAACCAATCATGGCAACCAAATGGAGAACACAGTCCTCAAGTACCAACACAAGGAGAAAAAAATGTTACAGAGGCTGCAAACTAAGGGATTTTAATGGCAAATAGGGTGAGCCTAATTTGAGCACCAACATCAGCTCCAACTCGGGGATGGGAACTCCCTATGAGTGCCACAAGAACCAAATAATAGACCAAGTGCCAAAAACATCCATTGGGAAAAGGAGTCAACTTGTAGAGTAGAAAACTAGAACCATCTCTTAAAAATGAACCAAGGAACCAACAAAACTAGGTCACCAAGGACCAAAATGAGAAAAACACAAAAGATAGAAAGGAACCAACAAATTGTACACTATACAAATGATTCTCACCTTGATTCGGGGGAATCAATCCAGAAATGTTTCAAGTGCCTACCATTAACAAGAAATTTGAGCAACTCACCATCCAAATATTTCAAGAAGAAGGTATGTTCACCAATCCAAATGTCAATGGAGTAAGGGCCCATCCATAGTGCATCAAATTTACCATGCTTGCCCTTGTCTTCATGTCTGCTATCCCATAACAACACAAGATCTCCAATGTTGAAATCTCTTGGAGTGACCTTCTTGTCAAATAACTTCTTCAATTTTTCTTTGAACTTCACATGCCTTTGGTGAGATGCTCTCCTTTCTTCATCAAGTTCAACAATCTAGTTAATGCGAGCCTCATATGGACTAACTTCTTGATCTTCCAGTTGTTGAATGAAAGGGAAGCAGAGCTTGAGTGTCATACACCAATTCAAATGGAATTTTTCATGAGACTCTTTTAACAGTAATTATGTCATCCCAAACAACGAACTTAATTTTTTCACCCCATTTTCTTTTATTCAACTCCAAGGTTCTTCTGATAATCTTCAACAAATTTTTATTACTGGACTCATCTTGTCCATTTCCTTGGGGATTGTAATTAGAAGCATATGTCAAATTGATCCCGTATTCTTTGCACATTGCCACCAAAGGTTTAGCTTTGAATCTCATGGCATTGTCAGCAACAATTTTAATTGGCACTCCAAACCTGCAGATGATATGGTTCAACATAAAATCCATGACAATTTGGTGTGTTGCTCTTTTTGTGGGGATTTCCTCCACCCACTTGGTGAAGTAATCAATGGCTACAAGAATCCACTTATGGACAACACTTGAAGGGTCTAAAATATAACCAATGAAATCCATTCCCAATGTTTGAATGGGTTTTCAATTGATATAGGCTACAAAGGCGGAGGAGCTTGACGCTTTCGGTCTTCCAAAGAAGAGTGGAAAATCTCACAACTTCTAACCAAAAGAGTTATATCCTTGAAGAGAGTTGGCCACCAATAAACAAGCCCTCAAGATCTTGTGTGTTGTGACTCTTCCAACAAAATGCCCCCACAAACCCCACCATGGGGATCAACAATTATCTTGGGGGCTTCATCTTTAGTAATGCACCTTAAGAGAACTCCCTCAGGGTTCTTCCAAGCTAACCCATAATTAGTAATGACATATTTATGGGAAGCCAACTTAAGGGCTCTTTTCTGGTTCTTACTCAAATACTCAGGGTAGTATAGATGTCTGAGATAAAAAATTACATCTTTGTACCTTTAGAAGTCATCAATTTTTCAAAAACATCTACCCTCCCTTCTTCTACCTCATTTACCTCAATAGTTTTCAAGTTTCTCTAAGCCATAAGCTTAGCCAAGCCCAAACCTCTAACTAGCTTCATGTTTTGGATATCCATCTCATATTATTGCAACTTGTTCACCCATCTACATATTTTCTTGAGACTTCCATCTTTGATAAGATGTCTTTCAACATGGTGTGGGGAACATAAGCGACAATTTTAGATCTCAAAATATAAGGGCTGAAAACCGTTGTTTATTTTACCAAGGAAAATGTTTGTTTCTCCATAATAGTGTATTTCAGCTAGGCCCCCGCAATGCCTTACTAAAAAAGGTAATTGGCCTCTCAGCCCCTTCATCATCTTTTTGCAATAAGACAGACGTAATAGTGTTCTTTGAAGCAAAAGAAAACAGTTGGAAAGGATTCTTATAATCTGGAGCTACTAAAACAAGGGCATGCTTTAATGCCTCCTTGATCCCATTGAAATCTTGAATGGCATCCTCCTCCCATTTGATGGCCTAGTCCTTCTTCAACATGTTAGTGATTGGAATGGTCAACTCAACAAAGTTTGATATGAATCTCTGATAGAGTTTATATGCCAAAAGAAGGACTGAATCCCCTTCTTGATTCTTAGAATTGGGACCTTGCTGATGGCCTCTACCCTTTCTGGATCAATCATGACCCCTTCTTGTGACACAATGTGACCAAGCAATTTTGCCTTTTGTACTCCGAAATGGCATTTCTTTGGATTGTGTAAAATGCCATATTCTCTACATCTCATCAACATTTCTCCAAGTGTTTTAAATTACCACCTCTCTTTCTAGAGAACATAGTTATATCATCTTGGTAGACAACAATAAAATCATTGATGTAACTAGAAAAACAACATCCATTTCCCTCTAAAAGGTTGCTCTAGCATTCATTAGTCCAAAGGGCATCTTGACATATACATATGTTCCCCAAGGGGTGGTAAAGGCTATCTTAATTCTTTTTGATTCCTTTACAACAACTTGGTTATAACCAGAGAAACCATCTAGGGTAGATAGCAGCTCAAAACTGGTCACTAACTGCAACATGTTTTCCATGTTTGGTAAAGGATAATTATCCTTCATTGATGCTTTGTTCAGATTTCTGAAGTCCACACACAGCCTGATGTCACCATTCTTCTTTCTAACTGGTACTAGGTTTGCAACCCAAGAAGAATACCTTATAGGCTGAATAATCCCTCCATCCCTTAGTTTCTTCAGTTCCTCTTGCATTTTAAGAGATAGGAGTGGATTGATTGGCCTCTGTTTCTACCTGAATGGTTTTGCATTAGATTCTAAGGGAATCTCATGTTGAAACAAATCCTCTCTATATGCCTTTAATTCAAAATAAGTCCAAGCCATGCAATCTTGATATTTTTTAGTAATTGGACATAAGACTGTTTTTCCTCCTTGTTGAGATTGCTTCCCAACCAAATCTTCCTTGGTTTCTCCTTTGTGCCAAGTTCATGCTCCTTAATATCCCTTGAGGTTGCTATGCATCTATTAATAATGTGATCAACATTATCAAAATTGGATTCTAGGAATGGTATTAGTCTTTAGTTGGATGATGCCTTTTCCAAACAAGGTTTCTTTACCCTCTGCTATGCACACCATTGGCTCCCAATCAATATTTTGATCAACAAACTCCCCTTTGTTCTATAAAAATCTTTTGACCTAAGCATCATCATCAAAAACTTGCCAATGTTTAATGTTGTTAGGTATAGATGGCCTAGTTAACACCTCAACATCATATTCACAATATGGGGATACTGTACAACTATCAAACCAAGATCCCAATACTGTAATTTTTATGCCAAATCATTGAACTTCCTATCATGATGCATAATATTGAATGAATCAAACATCTCAATGAGATCCAAAGCGCATGCTTGTATTGTTTCATTCACTAATTTTTGTGGCATAAAGTTTTCTGACTTGCTTTACAATTAATTCTGAATCTCCTTTGACAATGATGTCTTTAACACCATATTTCCAAGCAATCCTTAGACCTAACAATAGTGCCTCATACTCAACAATGTTGTTAGTGCACTCAAAGTTGAGTTTGAAGGAAAAGAAAACTCTTCTGGCATGGAGAGATCGTGAACAACACCAACACCATTTCCGAACTTGAATAAACTCCATCAAACAATAAAGTCCAAGGTAGCCTTCTGTTTAAGACACTTGTATTATTCAATCTTGTGCTCTTTTCCATCAACAAATCCTACAAAGTTATCAGCAACAACACTTGTGTACAATACTTCATAAGATGCATTGTTAGGATCTTCAATAAGGTGCAAAATCTTATTTTCCCCATACAACTTGACAAGGATGCCCTCAATTGGGATGGTGGCATAGGACATATCCATTTGAACACTCCCACCAACACTTGTAACCCATTTTCTAGACAACAACATACCCCACTTGGCTGGGCAGTCAACAATAACTACATCAATCTTCAAGTTCCTATTCGGATAGGCTGCAAGTTGTACCACCAAACCTTTCACACATCCCACCACTGGCACCTCTCTAGAATCCATGGCAGTGCACTTCCCATATGTTGTTACCTTGATGTTTAGTTCATTCATAAATTTTAGAGGCATAACATTGCATGATGCCCCGAATCAAACATACGATTATTCAAATGAGCTATCTATCCTTAATGATTAGAGTGGTGAAGAATGGATCCACGTTTAGCTGAGAATCTCAAGGATGTTCCCAAATAAACCTTAGGTGGTTCATCTAGCTCTTCGACGGTGGTGGTGCTTCTATTTCTTCAATGATTGGAGGAGTCTCAACAATATTTACATTTCTTCTGGTGCACTCTTGTCTTCTTTCAATCCAAAATACTTAATGCCCTCTTCTTGTGCTTGGAATCCTATGCAACTCAACAATTGGAACCGAGATCTTTATTTGAATCAAGACATGGGAAATATCATAAGGGATAGATGTTGGCAAGGCATCATTGGAAGGAAAGTTGACACACTCATTAGATGGTACATGATTTTTGACATCTTGGGCATGAGGAGGGGTACGAGTTTTGTTATGGAAAACAAGGGCCTTGGTAGATGAATCTTTCCTAAGAGCCTCTTTATGAATATTTGAAAGCAATGAAGTTTTTGGCTTGGCCTGCAGCCCTGTTCCTTTGACAACCCTACTTCTTTTGTTATACTCCTCTCGGCAATAAACATTATTCATCAACAATTTCCTTTCCTCCTCGGATGGGATTCCTCCATCATAATTCTTTATCATTAAAGCTCTTAAATATTCAAAGTCATTATTGGGAAATTAAAAATCTTGTCTAGTATCTACTTCTAAATTATGAGAGGGAGGAAGAATAGGTACCCGGTGGATGCAATCCCAAAAATCAACAACATTTCTAGCACTTTTTACCTTAGTTGAATTCTCCCCTTGTTGTGATATCATGGAGAAACCCATCATGAAAACATCATCATTATTATCGTCATCGATTCTTCTTCTTGCTGATCTTCCTCACATGGAGCATGGGGCATGAAACATATGTCACACCAATCAATGACATTTGTATCCTCCACAACAACAACTATGGTAGCCAAAGGATCAGGTACCATTCTGTTTTCCCCTGCCTCGGGATCTGTTTATTTCCAAATCCAACATGTCCTAATTCCTCTGTCATTAGATATCTAATCATTTCTATGATGATTTGTAAACTGTCTTGGCATTATTACTTGTGTTGATCATGTGAACTCTACCCAATTCCTTTTTCTTCCAGGGGAAAATTTGTATGATATTTCTTTGACATCCCTTGCCAAAGTTTTCACAACTTCCTCCAAATCAGTAGCCTTACTTGTTTGAGGCTTTTCCGGGTTAATTAGTTTTACACCCACCCTTTTTGGAGGCTTTCCAATTGCCTTGATGTTGTTCTCAATTTGCAAAGCCATGGCGAAGGCCTACCTCAAGTTAGTAGGGTTTTGTCTCTCAAGTAGTAAGAAGCCTTTTTATCAAATGCATATGAATATTTGATCAAACATGATTCATCACATGGCCTTAAGCTAATAGGAAATCTCCTCAAGGTCTTGTTAAAACTTGTGTTGAAATTATGTACTGACTCATTAGGATTCTTCTTGATGTTTTCAAATTATGATAGAAGAAACCTAGGGTCAGTTCTATCACCATACTATAATCTAAATGCATTGTTCATCTCTATCTAAGAATCAATGGAATTATCTAGCAAAGCTTTATACCAGTCCCTTACATCCTCTTCCAAAGTATGGATAAAAATTTGATATATACATCCTCATATTCAATGTCAAAGTCTTCCATCATATTGATAAAAATATTTAAATGTTGATCACCATTTATAGCATTATTTCCTGGAATTTTGGTAGTCTATTTCTTACATCTCGGGAACTACATTTGGATAACCAACCATCCCTTTAAAGCTTATACGACCAAAAGTATTTACAACAAATGGAGGTCTAGGTGGGGGCTGGGCCATGTTATTTTGAGGAGGTGACCTTTGGGGAGAATCAAAATGATAAGAGACAAGGGATTTTTAAACACAGGAGTATAACTTCCAAAATGGATATCCCCTAAAGGCTCTGTCTCTTGGAAAACCCTATCAACATTAGAAAACAAAAGAGCAGAATAAGAAGAAAACTTTTCAAATTCAAATGAAGGCCCCTCTCCATATGGAGAATTTAACTCCACAAAAAGACTACCTGATTCAAAATCACTTGAATGGCAATCTTCAATGACAGGCTGATCATTTTCATCAACATATATCTCTTTTTTTGACTATCGATATCCAAAAACTCTCCAGGATCTTCTTCCTTCCGACTTTTTTTTCATAGCTCTGGAAATAATGTCCTAGTAGGATCCCTAGCGAAGAAATATCTTCTTCCTTCCAACTTTGCAAATATTAGTAACAAATCTCACTTGACAAAGGCTAAAACATTGTACTTAAAAAAATCAGACCAACACGGAGTCGCCACTAAGGATTTCCACCTTAGTTGTGTAAGTGCACTAAAAATATGATATGTCAAATGTTTGTCAACACCAGAAGCTGGAAATGGAAATGTCTGACCTTCCTTTACCCATATTTATTAATGAAACCTAGTGCAATAATTGTAGAAACTAGAAATATTACACACAACACTTGTAACTTTGAACACTTGTTACAGGACTAAACCCAGGATGATGTTGAGATAATGTAATAGCACTTAGAGCATATAATAAGTGTTTACTAGGGCCTCGAGTATGAAGCTGAACCGCAATCACAATTTCCCTAACAATGGGGCCAATGGGGTGTTTGTATCATGTTATCGGCCTAATTTTGACTTTGCAAAATTGATATAAAACAAAAACAGAAATTTTGAAATTTTTCAAAAGTGTTATTTTGCATGATTCATCATGCTCACCATGATCATCTCATTTTTATGATCGTTTTGATCTTCGTTTTGTCCATTTAAGAGAACTCCACCCTCCGAGTGTCTTAAAATGCATTAATAATTAATTAATTAATATTTAATTAATTTATTATCCTTTATTTGATAAAATCATTTTTATTAAATTTGGGGTTTTTAATTAAATAACTATTAATATAATAATTATTAAAAGTCATTCGACAAATTTTTTTCATTTTATTGCCAAGGAAGTAAGCTTGTGCTTCCAACTGTCGAGAATGCCAAATTGGCTTCCCGAACATGGATTTCCCCTTTCCTGGGAAATTTATTTTAATTTTCCCGCTTATGGGATTTTCTCCACCAATTGCGAATCAATGGATTGGCAAATGGGCAAGAAATCTCCCGATTTCCCACATGGGGAAATTGAACAGATTGCCAGCCCACTTTGCCATTCCCATTGGTAATTGGTTGTTGCTTTCCCCTTTCCCCCTGGCAATTAATTCCACTACCCAGGAAGAAGGGAAGTTGGTTTAGCCTTCATAAATTCCTCCACGGACTCGTTGGAAAGAGTCGTGCGAAGATTTCCAATTGCTTCTTATTTCCAGAGTAATATTTTATCACATCCCTCAACGAATCATCACGCATTCACAAAGCTAGATATTGAAGAAGCTCTCCACCTGAAGGAAAAATAATACAGCTTCCACCCAGTCCAAAAGACCACGCAAGGAGCAGTTTGAAGATCACCATGTTTTTGTTGGAGGAAAGAACATCTATTCAAACGCAGCCAAAGGACAGCCTAAATTAGAGAGGAATTGATCCACACATTTCTCTGAGATTTGCCCACAGCCAATAGAGGGAGGTCTCCATGCATGCACAGGTAGTTTGGAATAAATAAAATAAAACAAAAACAAGCTTTCCACATTCCACACAGGAGCAGGAGGAGCAAAATAAGAAAGAGAACACAATTTTCACGCATGAGCTGAGCAAAACACCACGCACAACAAACCCAGGATAGTCCAAAAAAAAGACAGCAAGAAAACAAAAAATTCCCACGCATGGAGTAAGGGACAGTCCAAAAATACAGCAAAAGACAATTTGCAAATTCCACGCATTTTGTTTTAATTTTTTTTTTTTTTTTGCAGCAGAGGCCACACGTGGGGATGAGAAAATTGCAGTCTTGGTTTTGAGAGGAGTTACCCACGCATTTGTTAATATAAAAATAAAAAAAACAATTCCAACACAGGTCCAAAAGGCAAAATAACCCACGCATTCATCAAAGAGGCCAAGGTTTCAAAAAAGAATATCCAGGCAGCCAAAATTGAATAAAGACACGTGCATAAAACTTTGGAGAAAAGAAAGAAGAACAGTCAAATATATATATATATATATATATATATATATATATATATATATATTTCCATGCACAAGAAATTGCATCACAACGCCTTCACCTGGAGATAGACTACGCAGCCATGAAGGAATATAGATCCACGCTTGCATAATTCAAGAAAAATCAGTCAAAGGAATTCCACGCATTCGCAAGAAAAATGAATTCAATAAAGAAAATGATAGATGCGGAAAGAATGTGCCGCGGGTTGTATCCGTTAAAGTAATCAACTTTGGAGCTCTATATCTCAAAGTCGGATGATCGTCGCGAAGAAAGGTTTGGTTCGTTGAATTCTCCTCATCTTTGTATACTCATTTTCCAAAATTCAAATGCACAGCACCTCATTTGATATTTTTCATGCACCCAAGAAAAACCCAGTTTGCTCGATTTTACCGTGCTAGTGATTTGACAGCGGAAGGCCTACTTTAAGAATTCGTATCTTGAGCCCAGACGATCATCAAGAGAAACAGTTTAGTTTTTTTAATTCATCCCAAATTCATGTACTTATTTACAAAAATTCAAATGTACAATGCTTCGTTTGATATTTTTCACGGGGTCAAATAAAATGTAGTTTGCATGATTTCGTTGCACACGGTTTTCAGCCTGTCAAGGTGGCTCACTTCGAGAGTTGATATTTTGAATTCAGATGATCATCAAGAGAAAATAATTATTTCGTTCATTTCTTCCCACCTTCATATGCTTCCTTTCCAAGTTGTAGATGCCTAGGGTGACGTTTGGTATTTTTCCCAGGCTAAAACCAAATGGGATTTTCGCAGTTTTACACTTGCATTTTCCTAGCAGTTTCAGAAGAGTCAACTTTGACCTTTAATATTTGACTGAAGAATTTGATTGGGAAAAAACCTTCTGACATGAAAACTTGTGGTACCTTAATATACTTCCTCATGCAGTGAGAAATTCTCAGGACAAGATTTGCTATTTTTCCCAGGGCAGTTTTACAGGCAATTTGTGCAGTTTTGTAAGATGGAAGTAATAGCCTGAAATCACGTTTCTGTCACAGTCATGTCATTCCCAAACAAAATGATGTTGTGGTATAGGTTCCAGGGAATTCTACTCACCTCGACGCTCCATTCAAAGTATGAGAACATCGTCGATACCAACTTGGGACACATCAACATAGGTCGATTCTACGATCGCATATCAACCGAAGGCGAGTCACAATTTTCCTAACGCTTGTTCTGAATTGGTCATCACTTGCATGGATGCACCATGAAACCTTCATAATGTGGGGATTCAACTCCAAAGGCTCAGAAATGAAAACAACCCCTAACTTCCTCATTATGAAGTATAAGTCATAGCTATTGGCATTGGTATCTTCAGAGTCAAAAGTCATTGTTATCGATAGTGTTCGATAATGGGAGAATCTTGTCTACATCAATTTTTCACTTGATCATTGTAGCAGATCTATTCATCGACAAACCAAGACCAATGACAAGTGCAATTATGCAGATCATCAAGCAAGGCCACATCATTCAAGCATGTCCTGTCAGCTCTCAGTTAGCACCGTGCACAATACTTCATCGGCCAGTCTTTAAGTTGTTTTGTTCTCGAATTGGACGATCATGAGTGAATCAGAATGCCAACACTTCAAGATGGTGACAAAGACAAAATACATAACTCTAGGAGGTGAATTGCAATTTTGGCTCTTGGAGATCTTCTCAATGGTGAAAGACTCAGAAGCTGGATTCTGACAAACCAAGGTGGCGTAATGACTATGGTCTCAGAAAAATGAATAATTCACCATGGAAAGGTACTTGGAGCATGTGGAGAATTATGTGTAATTGTGAATGTGAATACAAATGAAGACAAACTTTCTCACACCAGGATATTGCTCAGACGAGAGGGGTGGATGAATTGCTCAAGTTTCAAGCTCGACACTCTTGTCATTTGGAGGATTGCAGAGCACGGTCAATGAGTTCATTCCCGTATGATTGGGATAGGTGGACTCTTGGCCCAATGGATAAGGCACTGACCATAGGTGTTTTGATCTAGGTGGCACATTGTTGACTAGGATGTCTAGGTGTGCGTCCAAGTCATTTAAGTGGGGTCCACATGTACCCATTTCTTTTATTTATGTATTTTTCCTTAAATGAATTTTTAACTTAAGTGGTTTCTATTTTTAGTCACTTTTTAATAAAGTTGGTTTGAAAAAGTCAAAGGTCACTTAAGTGCCTTATTTAATGATCATGTAAAACCCTAACTACTTTGTAACCAACTTTTGGGTTATATAAGGAAGTGAGGGGCTCATTTGTAAAAGGTGACTTTGAGAGAGGAGAAGAAATAATTTTGTGTGCAAGCTTTCTTTCAAGAAGAAACTTTGTGTTCTTTTGTGAAAAACATTTTGGAGTTAATGAAATACAAACTTTGTGTCTCATTCATTGTCTCTTGTAACATTTGATGTTCTTATGTTCATTAGATGTTAAGTGTTTGAATCTTGAATGAAAATATTATATTTGATCTTATTTTCAATGTTATTAATTGGTTGTTCTAGTTCACGGTGATCAAACTCTTATTATCTACTTGCTCATGTGTGTTTCCTTTTACACGTTCTTGTTTGGCTAACTCAAACTCTGTTTTATTTGTGTTAGTTATTCATATTTCTTCTTCGTGAAATATTAGGCTCTGTGTTTACCTAACTCTTGCACGTTCTTTCAGTTCATTCCATTTCACTCCTTTCCTTTGTCCCATTCCATCTCCCTCATTCACTTTTCTTTTAATTGATGTTCCAAAACACCCCCACATACAATTTTGAATGTATAGATGTAGATGCAGTTTTTATTTTCAATAAAGGTAGCCTCACCTTCATTGAGGAGGGACTTAGTTCCTACAGTGTTGTATATCATTTGCATACGTGCAAATCCATATGCTAATAGGTACCCAAATTGATTCTCCCTCGAGAAGTGAGCAAAGCATCACATGTTTGGGCAGAAGCTTAGAGACAAGTGGAGCATGTAGTGTGTCGTTTTGTAGCTGGGGATGAAATGCAACTTGCTCTTTGTCACTCAGATGTGGAGAAATGGGTAGCACCCTCAAGAGGATTTGACCTATCCTCACTAATTTATGGTTGTGCCTTTCAACTAGGGTGAGAAGACCTTTTTTAGCATGTTATTTTGTGGAGGAGATGGAGATATCCTTGTGAAATTGTTAAGAAGACCTTGATGAAAATATGATCAATGCAACAACACCTAGCTCTCACGAGATGTCACTCTAGATAATGGAGATATTTTCTAAGAAAGGTTGAGGCCACTAAAAACAATGAAAACTTGATTGTTTTACATGTTTCAGTAGAAAACATTATGCATTTGTATACACACATGACAAACAGGGGCATTATGGGTATGATTGGTTGTTTTTAAATGAATTTTTGGTGGGAAGTGAAGCAGAAATGAACTTGATTGACTAGATTCTTGAGAAATTTTACAAAAAATGGAGATCTTGAACAACAAAATGCTTCAGGATAGCTAGGATGTTCCTTTAACGAGAATATGTGCTTCAATGGAGGCCCAAATCAACACTTTTCACACAAACTTCAAGGATCCAAAATGAAGGCTCAAATTGGAAAACTTAACTAAACATTATCAACCTCTATTTCATCATGCCTAAGATACCCTCAAAGGCTAACATACAATATTATTGTCATGTTAGGCGTCACAGTCATTTAAATATTTTTATTTCACTACCAAATGAAAGATCTTCTAATAAATGAAATTGTAAATGCCACCAAAATATCACAAGGATAAGATCTTGTGTGATTCACAAAGATTTCAATGTAAGATTGCAATGGGAACAAGAAAACTACTTGTAGACATTAGGAATGAAGAAAACACAATTTTTGCCAAAAATAAGTCGATTAACTCAAGTTTGATTAAATTTATCGGCGGGGAGAGTTTCTAGAACAATCTCGGAGAGCTTGTCAATGGTTGTACACTGGAGCCATCTTGACATGATCAAATTTAACAAAAGGAGAGAAACAAGTTTCTTCACATGGTTTCTCAATATGATGGGTTCTATCAAGATTTTCTCTTAGAAAAATCAGTCCCGACCTCTAACACTCCAACATTCCAACCATTTGCATGACAAATTCATGCAATTTATAATATTTCACCTACAACAGATTTTTCCCCAAAACCAGAAACATTCAAAGCACCATTGCGTGTTGTGACTCCCAGAATCAGATTTGTAAAAATTTTTCGGTGTGCAGAGGGAAAATCTCTCCAAATATTTCTAGCATTCATTTCTTCACTGGTAAGTCGTTCTTCATCTCACGCACCAACTACTTCCTCCTCCAATCTGTCAAATCTTGTTCTTTGCATGCCAAGGAAGGAGAAACTGGAAGATCAGATCGAGGCCAATTTTCGAGAACATCTTAATGGAAAAATATTTTTCATATTTTTCCCACTAATCTAAGATATCAATAGGTTTCTCGTGTGTTAAGGAATGAAAAATCGGATTGAATCTGCGGTCATATTACATATTTAATGGTGAAAGATGTTTACAGATCCTCCCCACCAAACTAGGATATCAGATTAATGTTCCTCTTCATTTGGCATGCATGAGACTCTAAGAAATGATAAAAACAATAAGAATACGCATCCCTAGGAGATTTTGGAGAAAAATGGCAGAAAATCAGATACAGACGCACAATTTCCATTGATTTTTCTTTTGAATTTGGACTGTCCATGTGGGAGATCCAAGTTGAGGTGGGCCTGGGGGCTCCTTTTTACTTTTTACACCTTTTGGAAAAATATAAAATTTATCAATTTTCTCTACCCCTCTGCCTTTGAAAAATGGGCTTGATACGTGTCCCAATGTGGGCCCGAAAGGAACCGCAACTAAATTTTGCTATTTTACCTCTTTCTTGGAAAAAGGAAATTTTCCAAGTTTTCCCCATAGCTCTTGCCTTTCCGCTTGTAGTTTCTGATGTGGGTCCTAGTGGAACCACACTTTCTTTTAAACTTTTAAGCACTTTCGCCACAAAAGGAAAATTTTCCAAATTTCCCCAAAAGTTTGCACCTTGAAGTTGATTTGGAGAAAATGTTGACTATCTGTTTGTCGAGCTTGCGGGTCATTTTGATGATTTTATTCTTTTAAACATCAAGGGGAAAAATTTCAAGTTACCCCGATGACCCACCTCCCCACCTCTTGAATTTTCAAACCACCACGCGTCTCAATGGCGCATCTTGAGATGGTCCCAAAAGTAGAGACCCTGAATGAGCGCGGGGTCACCACGTGTCCTAGTCCAACAGAGTTTGCCAAAAGGCTTAAGAGTTTAGTCGAAGGTGCCATGTGTCCAAGGTTCGAGATAGTCTTCTTTGTCCGTTGAAAAGTCTAAGTAAAAAGAAAAATAAGTGAAAGCCTCCAAGTATCCTCTAGTGCATCTTCAAAAAAAAAACTTCAAGGTGGTCCCCAAACTTGTGTAGTCACTCCACATGTCTTAGGCCCTTTTAAGAAGTTTTTGAAAAGCCTAAGGAAGGAAGACTCAACGGAAACCTCCACGTGTCTTCCCTATGCAACACCAAGATGTTCCCCAGCGGGGACCCTAAATGAGCGCGGGGTCACCATGTGTCCATGGCTCCTGCCAAAACTATATCATCTTCATGAAATTTTTCTAAGTCAGGAAAAGTAGCGAATCCTTCATGTGTCCTCCCGACACAACTCCAAGTCCAAACAAAAGCCAACTCTTCAAACGAGTGTCGTTCATCCACATTGACAAGTTTTGGGTTAAAACTTTCCACAAAGTTTCAGAGTGCCCCACCGAGCCACATCTAGCCAAAAAGGGCAATGTTTCCCCGATTCAGAGATTAAAAAATTTGACGGGAGAAACACACCTATCAAGCTGTAAAAACGAAGGGAAACCATAGTTTGAGCCTAGAGATGAAATTTTCTTTAAGGATAGAACATTTAGAAATGTTGCAAGGTTCACACATGACCATCTCGAGCTATATCTATTCACATTTCTTCAAGTACATGGGAAAAAATAACATGGACAACAACACACAAATGTGGAAAATGGAAGGGAAGGAACAACCCAAGTTTTACACCCAATTGACAGACACCTTCAAATGGACAGAGGAACAAATCAACAAATTCAAGGCTTCAAAGTGATCTTTGACCAAGGAGGAACTAATCATGGCAACCAAATGGAGAATAGAGGCCTCAGTACAACATGAGGAAAAAAAACATTATAGAGGCCATAAATTGAGGGATTTTAATGGCAAATGAGACAATCCTAATTCGAGCACCAACAAGTGATCAAAGAAGAAACTTTATTTTGTAAAGAAAAATTATATACCTTACTAACCTATTTAAACTAATGAACATTATTCTCTTTCTTGGTGAGTTCTTAAAATGACCTTAAGGTGAAATCAATGTTTAGATTTTGGAAGGTAATGATGTTATAAATTAAGTAAGAGGAGATTGATTAGAAACCCTTCAATCTAGCTCACCATTTGAAAAAGTAATTTGTATACCTTTTTTAACCTCCTGGGAGAGGCCTAAATGAAATATTTAATCATTATGGATATATCCTTAGCCATTAAAATCTAGACTAATAACTAATGAGGCCTTAAAGATGAATCCAATTCGATCTCCTTCCTCTAGCTTCTTCCAAAGAGCTTTGTAATCTCCTCTTATTTTGTTGTTTAAATGTTTGATCCTTGCAAGGAGGTGGTAGTTCTAAAACTAAGCGGTACTTTCCCTCAAATGGAGCTTGTGCTTGTCACCTGTGTTATGGAGGTGTGGAATAAGTTTCAGTGGCTTGAGTATGATTAATTAACCTTGTGAGGAATGGAAAATGTCTTTTATAAATCAACGAATTAAGTAAGTTATCGACATATTATAGAAGGTCCTCTTTTAGAAAACTTGGTCTTAAGATAATTAGGCAATAGTATAAAAGAAAGAAGTTTTTAGTAGATAAATAACCTTCAAGGATTTTACTCTATGGGATGTCCTTAACTGTAAGTGTGTATTGTGGATGGCCTATTATGTTGTGCCTTGTTGAAGAATAAAAAATTAAATTTTTCATTTTGGGTGGTGTATGTTTCCTTGTTGCCTATGTGGTCAATGTTGTGTCCAGCTTATTGAGAGTTGGTTGTAGCCCTTGTGTTGATATGTAAACACCTAGGAAGTCAAAAAAAAGTTATGTGAAATTTTTATTGTTGTATTTGTGTGTGTTTTTACGGGCATCACATAACCTATCCAAATATTTGAAAGGTCGCACTGAAGTGGGTGAGATCTAAAAAACTCACCCAAAAAATTAGATGCAAAAAATAACAAAACATATTTTTAAAGAAAATTTAAACATTTAATGAGATTGGTATATAATTAAACTACTGCCTTATTCCATTGTACTATTTTTTTCTTAAAATTAATGTGTTTTAGCATATATTACGATTGTAACATAGGTTTCCATCTGATTATAAATCCTAAATAATTTTTTCAGTCCTTTAAAAAGGAAACAACTTAGTTGGAAATGGATAGTTTTTTTAAAATGTCCTTAAAATGTTCAAATGCAATTGGCTTGTGTAATGCTTGACATGTTAGATGGTGTTTATAATATAGATTTTAACCAATTTATAATATTATGTAAGCTTATAGTGGAACAATAAGATGGGTTCTAAGGTTTTTAAAATTGGAAAAACATGGAGGGAACAATAAGATGGGTTCTAAATGTTTCCAAAATTCTAAACGAAGATGGTAGTGAAAGACCAATTTGTGAAACCCGGGATCTTTCAAAGTAGAAGTGGTTTGAAGGCTGATGGACATATGGTTGACCCATATAGCATAAACCTTCATGACGTGAGTACATTATCATGTGTAGTGTGTATATAATTTATATGAGGATGTGTAATATTTACAAAAGATTGATCAAGAGTTGTAAAATATCTTGATTGATTTTAGAGGAAATAGGATAATGACCTTCTAGTTAGAGTATTCTTGTCATTTAGAAAAGAATAGGCATAATATTGTACCCAACTGAAATATATGAACTATAGACAATTGTATGTTGATGAGAAGCTCTATGCAATGCCATATTTTTCAAACCATGGTTATAATATGGATAAATAATAGCTTCATAGTAGTATTATAACATATATGGAATATATTTTTATATTCCCTTATATAGTGTGTGGAATATATCATTATTTTTGTGTGTATATCAAATTTAGGTATCAACACAAGTTAGTTTTGAGACATATAAACTTTTAATTTCTCCACTTATACATACTATTTTCTATTTAAATAAATACGGTTTACAAATTTACTTGGTTGTTTGATAATGGACATCTTTTATAGTAGCAAAAATTCACATCAAATGTTACATGTGATATGTATGAAAAATATTGTTAATTATTGAAACTCATCAATTATGAATCCCAAAATGACACTTTAAATCGTAGAATTTTAGAAATGAGTTATCATTCATATAAAATATTTACTTTAAATATCAAAGATACAATGTGTTGACCATTAGCATATGCAAGCAAGCTAAAATTTTTATGCCACAAAAATTAAGTTTTCCTTTTTATTTGGTAAGGATCGCATGCTACTATCTAAACAGAGCCTAACAATGCATAAAAATGGTATCTATTATTTTTATAAACCCATAAGCATGGGCTTGAACCAAATACATCATTACTATGTAGATCTAAATCTGTGGGCCATTTTAGGCTCACACTGAGATTTCACAACTACAATTGAAGGTGTAAAGCACATGCACCCATTTATAGGGATTCAACATTGTTTGGGATTTATGTTCATCCCATATACCATGTTTGTACTATGATACTTGAGAGAGGCTATCACATGTCAAGAAAATTTTAAAATGCCTTATCAAGCACCCCAGTTTGGTGTTTTGGTGTGGACTTATAATTACAAGTTAATTGACCATAGACTATGCCATAATACAAATATGCATTTTAACAATTTGAAATCACTTTCAATTCAATAAATCTTGTTTATCGAGAAGCGATCCCTCCACCTCACTTACAAAATATGCTATGTGAAGACTTCTTCATTTGGAAAACTCCTATACTATTAAAAAATATAAGGAATATTCTAAAATGAGATTACAATCAATAAATTAATGTCATCGAGTTCAAAAATCATACAATTCTTAATTTTTATACAACTAACTACCAAAATTTGAAAGTAATTTCACTACATCATATTTCTAATTTTTGTTGACCATAGAAATTCATATAATAATTTTCAAAGAAAAAAAAATTGAGTACATTCGAAAAACTCCAATATCCTTCAAAAAGTTAGTACGAATATATACTAGTATACATATATTAAATAAATCTATGTAAAGGATGTCGAGAGGTGTCATTCTCAATGATTCTTATTATCTATAACACAAAAACATTATACCTATATTATCTTAAATTTATTATAAAATTAAATTACTTTTTGTAATAAATTATATTTTGTTATAATTTAAGTATATATATTAAATATCTACAATCACACTAAAATAAAAATCATAGTTAATTATATGGTAAAATTAAATTACATTTGTATTTGTGTAATTCAAGTGCAGCAAGTAAAATTATATTTGTATTTGTTTTTATTTTGTGAGTGGGCCCCAATTTTTATTTCACGTGCACAAAATAAGATTTGGACATGGGCACGACATTAGACTCTTTCACTCCATATATACAACTGTAGATGACTCTCGGCATAATTACATTTTTATATTACAAGGAAACTATCTTCTAGATCTCAAAAAGGAAGAGACAGAGAGGACATGATACATTGACGATGAGGAACTTAGAAGAGGAGGGGCATATTCGCAATGAGATGCACTAATAATGGCACCTCTTCTAACTGCACTACGTTGCTTTGGTTTCACTCCAATTCTTAGATGTAAAATTCAGTTAAAACAAAGTTGTTCATAACATAAGACACTGTCTAAAAAATTAGTTGATGCCCTGCACTAAATTTTAGCTTGATTGCAATCAAGTAAGTCTATTTTTTTAAAAGTAGACTTTGAAGAAATGGGACTGCTAATCTCATAAAATAATGTGGAAGGATTGTCTTAGATTAAAGAAATGAGATGTTTATCCTCATAAATAGTTTTGGAGTGTATTTATATTAACATGGGTCCAAGAATGACACGATATTGATCGAAAGAACCATAGAATAGGGGAAGACCTTTTTCTAAGGAAGAGGATAGTGACATTTAACATGGTAATGTATTGTGTACAAGTATTACCTATAAAAATGTAAAAGCGTAACGCCCGCTAATTTTCGCATATGAAAACCCAAAACCAAACAAGCGGTATATTAGAAATTATGGAATATTTTTTTAAAAAAGATGGATGAAAAGTTAAGCAAATCCCTAGGTTAATAAACAATCGTCACAACAAATTTAATTAAATAATAATATTTAAGTAACTGAATTGATTTAGGCTACGATAAGGTTTAACACACTTTCTCTTATATAGTCCTAAATATTTCTCAAAAGAGTTATTTCCTAAGGTCAAGAAACAATTTAATTAATTAAAGCCCAAGTCAAAAACCCTTTATTACACCAAGCTAATTAATTATTTCTGTATTGTAAAATTAAATTAAACTAATAAGAGGAAGTTTATTTAATTTACTTCAAGGATAAAAGACAATAAAATTATTTACTTTCAACACACACTAATGGCCCCTTTCAAAAAGGAGACCCATGTGGTCAAATGATCACCCCCACCTACCCCACCTAACTATTGTAGGGGATAAACTTAGCCCTTGGATGAAAACAATATGGACCATAGGATGGGGAAAATTCCAACTAAACCTAAAAATCCTTAAGGGAGTCTTTTATTCTCCTTTCTTTTGTTCATTTCATTCATTCTTTGTTTTTGTTTGTAGGTAAAAGATGGAGGAAGAGGAGGAAGCCATGGGTGAGGAGATTGCAAGCTTGGGGAATAAATATACACATCCTTTCAAAATTATTTATTTTATTTTCATTGTTTTCCCTTCTACCCTATTCAAGGGATTGTAAGAATTCCAATTTGTTAAAGGCAATATTCAACCAAGAATACCCATTTGGGTATTCTACATTTTTTTCCGTAGATCTATATTGTGTACTAAGTTCCATTACTTTATTTTGAAAAAACTCTCATTCAAAATATACAAACAAGTATGTATATACTTTGAAACCTAAGAATAACTATACTCATTATATATGTGTATAAATATATATATATATACACACACACACACACACACACACACACACACACATACTTGTGTGTGTGTGTGTGTGTGTGTGTTTTCTTGCAAATCCATAGCCAAGGAGAGATTACAGGCTGCGTTTTAAAATTCAATGCAAGTTTTAAAGGTTTGTTTGTTTAGATAAAATATTAAAAAAATTAAAGGTGGGTTGGGGAGGTGGCGCCCCCCACCCCAACCAATATTAATATGGGTTGGGGTGGGGAGATGCTTCCCTCCCAACAAATCCTATACATACATACATACATACATACATATATATATATATATATATATATATATATATATATATGTATGTATGTAGATATATATATACATACACATATATATATATATATATATATATATACATATATATATATATACACATACACACACACACATACATATATATGTATGTATATATATATATATATATATATATATATATATATATGTATATATATATGTATATATATATATATATGTATATATATATATATATATATATATATATATATATATGTATATACATATATATATATATATATATATATATACATATATATATATATATATATATATATATATATATATGTATATATATATATATATATATATATATATATATATCATTATACATACATATATATATATATATATATATATATATATATATATATATATATATATATATATATATATATATACATGTGTATATATATATATATATATATATATATATATATATATATATATATATATATATATATATATATATATATATGTATGTATGTATGTATGTATGTATTTATATTTGATAACCCAACTACATTCGGTTTATAATGATAAAGGAAGTTGTAAAAGAAAACATTCTATAAAATTTACTCAAGCATAGTTATTTATTAAGTAGGAGGATGAATACATTTTACTTCTCTTATTGTAACATGTGAAGATCGTTCTTTTGTATTTTTCCTATTAATACTAAATTGTAAGAATGAAAGTGGTTCTTCTTCTATTCATTTAAAGCAAGATTTGGTGAAAATAAATAAAGTTTCATTCTAACCACCACAACTAGTAAGGGAAGAGATCATTATTCTTATTGAAATTTCCATCTATTACTCCCTTTGCCCAAAATGCTACAAAATACAACTAATTCATTTCTTTCATAACACATACAAGGAAACTATTTTTAACCACAATAGACTTTGATAAGATTCAAAAAACAAATTTATATGGGAATATATCACATTAACAAAATGAACTTCTCAAAATTAACAAAAGAGGAATACTCCATCGAACATGTTCAAACTTTCTACTTAACAAATAGTTGTAGTAAATTCGGTAATCCCTTCTTTTTCAATATTAATACATTCAAAAGACACATTTCTCACACAACACTCTATGAAGAGTTCACAAGATAAAAAGGATTTCCAAAATAACAACTTTCTCCCAAATTTACAATTTTCAAACATCCATTCAAATGGAAAAATATAAATATGAATAAATTACAACAAGGCTATCAACAAAGCCAATTTACAAGTCTTCCAAAAATGGATGTCTTCCTCCCAATGGTAGCTCCAACTTTGGCATGCTTCAACTTCACAATGAGATCACAAACCAAGGAAGGGGGAGTAGGCAACACTCTCCACCAAACCTTAAATCCATTAAGGGAAGAAGCCACTCCCTTAATGGCCCCCGAGCCCCAACCAAGGAACCATGAAGGGCATTGAACAACATTAACAACTATCACAAAGAGGCTTCTCAACAAAACTCACATACAAGACAAACAACTCACCAAGATCACATAACTAACAAGTTCACAAATGCACGTCAAAACAAAGGTTTGAGGATAAAACCAAGTAGAGGAAGGATATGGAAGGCCAGATCATTATGCATCCCAAGTGAAGTGAGAGTCTTTCCCTAAACCTTCAAGTGCACAAAAATAATCACACAATTCCTTATTTCTCCATTGCAATAAGCAACAAATTGATAAATCCCTTTTCTCTCCCCATAGGAAAGGCTCCCATTCACACTCCAACCAATTTTTATGCCTCACAAGAACTCCATTTTCCCTCCCTAATGGTCCCATAATTCCTTCTCAACACACCTTAATAAGGCCAACTACTTAACCAACCCACACTAACACCCTCACAAGACAAACATACTTTTGACATGCACAAAATTTCTTACAACAACAAAGTAACATAAAAAAGAGTGGAGGGCCTACCTCTCCATCAAGATCAAGAAGAAACTTCACAAGACTCTTCAAATCCAAGCCAAGCACTCCAAAAGCTCCCAACTCCAAAAAGCACAAGAAGTAAAAATGAGCAAGTAACCCCCATTCCAACAAAAAGTCAAATAAATAGAATTGGGAAGTGAGGATGATGAGGTGGCTCCATGTAGGATGCCACTTCATCATCCCATATCCTCACAATCAAGTCCAAACATCAAAACCAAGAACCATCAATGCCTAAACAAGGACTCGATGACCCACATGGTTCAAAACTTGCACACCATGCTTTCAAGGGACAAAATTAAATTTTGAAAGAAAGAAATTGCAATGATTTTCCTTCTCATACACTCAAAGATGGACAAAGAATTAAAAATTGAGCTTCCCAACCCATAGGTAAGGTTGTTGGGCCAAATTAAGAGGCATGGGACAAGCCTTGCTTGTCCCACAAGTCTCCAAAAGTGCCCCCAAGTCAAAATCCGAATTTTGAACTTGGGGTGGAGTAAAATACTCCCAAAACAACATAAATTCATCTTACACAAGGACTACAAGATCACATCATTACCATAAATCACATCTCTACTTTGGTTAAACTAAACAAGAGGGATTAAGTCTAGTGAACACACAATTACACATGCTAATAAAGTGACAAATTCTCCAATTTTAAAATACACAAAACATAAATAAGCAAATGAAAAAATTAAAGAAAGAAACACAATTCATCACATGGCCACACATGTGAAATCACCCCCATGGGTGACCTCCAAACTAGACAAGAAAGACACAACACAACACATCATTACACAAGTTGTCAATTTGGCCCCATTGCTCAATGCTCGACATCCTTCCGTGGTTGGTCTCCTATCCCCTTCGATGTTTGTGATAAAAGTCTTGCACACAACAAATACCTCTCTGGCCTTTCAGTCGTATTAACAACATCGAGGAAATCATATATATATATAATATATATATATATATATATATATATATATATATAAACTCCAAATTCATCATTCAACATTTAGCAATTTTATTATCCACCAATATGCCAAAATATAACTCTAACATCCATGATATTACAATTATATACCAATATCTCAAAAAAATCCTTACATGTAGTATGAAATCTACATCCTTAAAAATTAACATGCATCCAACTGTCTAACATAATTATCTAGTGCATCAAGATAAAACATAAACATCATAGTGTCCATAATCCACACATCATTATAATCTAGTATCTAGTGATCAATGTATCAAAATATTATATCTAAACATTAGTCAATAGTGTTAATATCAACATAGAATAGTGTAAAAGAGGAGTGGGCACTACATCCCACTCCCCTTATACTTGACTTCCTCCTAGAAGTGTATAGAATAGATGAGAATTTGAGCTTGCAAAATAGTAGAGTCCTCCCAAGTTCTTTGCAGTCTCATCATACCTATCCCACTGGACTTGCACCTGATCAATCTCGTGGCCTTGAAGGCCTAGTGTCCTATGCTCTATGTTGACCATGGGCTCCACCGACACCTACCCATGCTCCTACACATGTAATGTGGTCCAATCTAAAACATGAGAGGTATTTAGAATATATTTCCTAAGTACAGATAAATGAACATCTTGCATGTGAGACAAGCTAGGTGGTAATGCTAGACGATAGGCCAGGGACCTGATACACTCCAAGAGCTGAAAGGGACCCACAAATTTTGGAGTGAACTTAGAGCCCTTTCCATAATGGATTAGACTCTTATGAGGCCTGACATGAAGAAACACCTTCATGCCCACCTCAAAACTACGATCTGTCCTCCTCAGATCTGCATACTTATTTTGTCTATCATGGGCCTGTTGAAGCCTCTAACGAATCAAGACAACCTGTTGCTCCATATCCTGCACCAAGGCAAACCCAAGAGAAACCTTGTCCTCAAATCTATCCCAACTCAAAGGATTCATGCACTCTCTGCCATATAATTCCTGAAAAGGAGCCATGCTAATCGAATTCTGAAAATTATTGTTATAGGAAAACTCCACCAAATATAGGTACTCCTCCCATCTAGACTGCTGGTCCATAACATATATCCACAACATATCCTCCAAAATCTGATTCACTCACTCCATCTACCCATCTATCTCTGGATGATAAGTTGTACTGAAGTTGATACTCATACCAAGAACCCACTTCATGGTGGTCCAAAAGTGAGAAGTGTACAAGGATCGCAGTCCCAAATGATCTTCTATGAATCTCTGTGTAATCTGACAATCTCATCAAGGTATACCCATGCTTTACTACGCTAGCTATATATTTGGTCTCCACTAGAGAAAAATGAACCACTTTCATCAATTTATCCACCGTGACCATGATGGCATCATGGTGGTATCTCAATGTTGGTATCCCTACAATGAAATCCATGGAAATGGTGTCCCATTTCCAATCCTCTATGGCATGCGGGTATAGAAGGCCAACTAGATGATGGTTCTCGGCCTTCACCCTCGACACTCTAAAAAAACTTGACACAAACTGAATTATGTCTCGCCGAAAGCCTCTCCAATGATAAAGGTGTCTTAAAGTAGCATTCATATTCTTCACCCCTGGATGGACTAAATAGGGTGCACGATGAGCCTCTTTCAAGATATTCTATCTCAAGCCTCCATGTCTAGGAACATATATCTAACCTCGTCGTGTCCGAGAAGACCATCTGTCTCTAATGAGAATCCATAAAACCTCCTCTCAAGGGGTCTCTGAGACTCAATCTTTGATCTAGTTGTAAGGTAGAAACTATCAAGAGGAAGTTGCTGCAAGATCCTCCTCCACAAATTTGTACTCACTGAGGTAGCCATAACCACATGCCTCCATCTACTTAGGGCATCTGTGACCACATTCTCTGTCCCCTTCACATGCTCTATCTTTAAGTCATACTCGCAAAGAAAATCCATCCAACACCGTTGATGAGCATTGAGATTGGGCTATGTGAAGAGGTGACGAAGACTCAACTGATTAGTCCTAAGTATAAATCTCCATCCAAGAAGGAAGTGTCTCCATCAAACCAAGGTATGAAAAATAGTTGCAATTTGAGGTCATGAGTCAAATAATTGAGCTCGTAATCCTTGAGTTTGTGAGAGACTCAAAAGCTACGACACGACCCTCATGCATCAAGACACCTCCTAATCTTGCCAAAGAAGCATCTGTGCAAATGAAGAACTCACCATGAGGGTCTTGTACTGAAAGAATAGGTGTTGTCGTAAGGCATTCCTTCAATGTCTTGAAGGCCTACTCACATCTATCTAACCAGATGAACTTCTTCCCTTTCCATTGAAGGGAAGTGATGGGGTGTGCAACTCAAGAGAAGTCTTGAAAAATCTCCTATAGTATCCTACCAAACCCATGAAACTGCATACCTCGGTCACACTAGAAGAGCTAGCTAATCCACAATGGCTCTAATCTTGGAAGGATTGACTACGATACCTTCCTCGAAATGATGTGACCCAAATATTGCACCTCTGACTGAAAGAACACACACTTCTCTAGGTTCCCATAAAGTTGCTGCTCACGAAGACACTATAAAACCTGACAAAGGTTCTCCTTGTGCTCCTCATGTGTATGTGAGAAGATCAATATATCATCAAGGAAAATGAGTACAAAATAGTCTAAAAAGTTCCTGAACACCCCGTTCATCAAACTCATGAATATTGCAGGGGCATTCATAAGACCGAATGGCACAACCATGAACTCATAGTGGCCATACCTCATGCGCAAAAAGTTGACTTATGGATATCTACCTCTATGATCCTCAGTTGATGGTATCCTGAATTAAGATCTATCTTGGAAAATACTATGGCCCCCTTCATTTGATCAAATAAATCATCGATGTGAGGAAGGGGTAACGAGTCTTGATCGTTACTTTATTCAATGATGATATTCCACACACGACGTAAGGATCCATCCTTAAATTCTTCAAAAAATCACTTTGGTGCACCCAAAGGGGATACATAGTAGGACAAATTAGGCCTTTCTCAAGAATGTGTCAAGCTACAACTTGAGCTCACATAGATCAGGTGTGGTCATCCAGTAAGGGGAACGCAAGATAGGTTCCGCTCCTTGAACCAAGTTAATGTGAAAATATATCTCACATGGGGAGGCATCCTTGGAAGCTCACTAGGAAACACATCTGAAAACTCTTGCAATATGGGGTGATCATTGAGTGAAGGTCCACTAGCCTCATCCTCTAACCTATCGTTGACTGTAATAGCATATAGTGACAACCTCTGCAACACACACCACTTCAGCTACATAGTAGAAATAGTGCAGATAGATATGGGTCTCCTAACTCCAACAATCATTGACTCCACACCCAAATCATCTGCACAAGATATAATCTTACTGTAGCAATCCACTTTGGCTTTGTGCGCAGAAAACCAATCCATGCCAAAAATAACACCATAAGATCCCAAGGGAAGGATGCGAAGATCCAGAGTAGTGGTAAAGGGTCCTAGGTCCACTACGCACTCCTTGACTAAGGAGTCAACTGAGATCTTGATCCGAAGCCATTTTGACATCCCAACTAAGACCCTGCCTAATTGCCACTAGCTTGCAACACTCTACTAAAGATGGCGAAATGAAAGAATTTGATGAGCCTGAGTCAAATAAAATAGGGATAGAAATACCACCAATGCTACTGTGGTCTCCATTCTTTGTACCTGGTGCCTTACCTAGTGGTTCTTGACTTCTACAAAATCTTGTGGCTCCTAGCCATGTCACCAATAGTAGGCTCAAAAAATAGGTGCTTTACCCGATTAGCGGGGGTTCGAGGGCACTCTCTCTAATGATGTCCATGCATGCTACATCCATAACAAGTGTGGTCCTCTCCACATTGAAGATATCCCTCCGGATGACCCAAGAAGCACGTGGAGAAGGACCCGATGATCTAGCTATTGATCTCTATGAGTGATGTGGTGGACATGATCCGCCGATTGTGCCCGAGGTGGCACTTGTTTCCTATTGGACCCCTAGATAGAGGTCCCATTACCACCCCTCCGAGAATCATGGCACCGTGGGGTTCGGAAGGGTGGTTCAAGTTTGTTACATCGCTACTAAGGAGGTGGAGGAGGCCAAAAGGTAGATCGCGCCGATGTGTGCCCACCACAAGGAAGAGGAGATGATCCCCTCAATCTACTATCCTACAACTACTGTATGCAGCTCCTCACTCTATCACGTGTCTGCTGCATCTTCCCCTTAGTTTCCTCTACAATATAGGCCTTCTCCATGGCCTCTGAAAGTGTTTGTGGATAGTGAATACACACTACTCCACCCAAGTCCAAGTTCAAGCTCCTGATGAACCTGTGAACTCAAACCTGCTCATCCTGCATATAATCTACATACTGGAGTAGATCCAAGAATCACCCCTCATACTCTAGTACCATCAAGGAGGCATGTCACAGATCGTGGAACTCATCAATCCACTCTTGAATGATCCTCCTAGAATATACCTACCTCTCCCCGAAGCGCTCCTCAAAGCCCTCCCAACAAACTATCTTAGAATCTACATGGAGCTTCTTCTCCTCAATCCTCCACCATACTCTAGGTCCATCTCTCAAAAGGTGGTGGTGCAACATGGGATTTCATGTTGCTAGAACAATGGCATAGCTTGAAGAATCAATCAAGCTAACCAACCATGCCTTACATCACCTATAACAAATTGCACAAAATGAAGGGACTTTTTGTTGATGAAGGCGATTGAGGATAGTTTTCAGTTCTTGAAGAAGAAGGTGATAGAGGCACCTATTTTGGCACTACCATATTTTGATAAAGTGTTTGAGGTTGATTGTGATGCCTCGCATGTGGGTATTGGTGCTGTTCTAAGTCAAGGTGGAAAGCCAATAGCTTTCTTTAGTGAGAAATTGAATGAGGTAAGAAAGAACTACTCTACTTATGATGTGGAATTTTATGCAATTATACAAGCATTAAGGCATTGGAGGCATTACTTAGTGCCTAAGGAGTTTGTGTTATTTATAGACCACATAGATCAAGTATGTGAATACACAAAAGAAGTTGAATAGTAGGCATGCAAAGTGGGTATCATTTTTGTAGGGCTATACTTTTTCTTCGATATAAATAAGGAAAACAAAATCAAGTTGCAGATGCATTGAGTAGGTGTGTGACTTTGTTTACCACTATGGAAAATGAGGTGGTGGGTTTTGAAGAAATAAAGGGTTTGTATTCTTCTGATATTGATTTCAAGGATATTGTTGAAAGGTTAACTTATCCATTGTCAAACAATGTAGGAGATGTTCTAGATGAATACATTTTATAGGATGGCTATCTATTCAAGGGATGCCAACTATGTATTCCAGTTGGGTCTATGAGAGAGAACATAGTAAAAGAGTTGCATAGTGGAGGATTGGTTGGGCATTTTGGTAAAGATAAGACGATAGCAGTGCACTGAAATCAACCGGTGTCTCTAGAAAAATGAGTGGGTGCAACATGAGTATCTCTCTAATGTGCTCCATTGCAAACAACGGCCATCATTTAGGTTCTCTCGTGATCAACTCTAGGCCTAGGGATCTTAGACCAGTCTCTTTACATCCCATCTCGATCTATGTGCTCTCAGGATGTGTTCTCTCCACATGGAGGTTTCTCGCCCACTCCTATACACTATGTCGAGAAGGTGCATGACAAATGTCTCCACTACTGGGATTTCCTCCTGGGTATACATTAACCTCGTAATGTGTATGCAGATTTGAGGTAGGATATCAACTACTACCTAATCGGGGTGGTGATCTAGGTCCACATGTAAGAAGGTCCATGCATTCTACACATACCAGGTGAGAGTTAATGTATACTAATATAATCTTTTGTTTTCAGCTTTTTTTTAATATATATTTTTAAATTTTTTTAATATTTTTTCTATTTTCCAATTCATCATGCATAGTTGTGTGTACTAGGTTAAAAGTTGTTTTTGATTTAATTGTTTTGCTTTGTATTTTCGAGGTGTGCTTGGGGTCCAAGCGTTGGAACCCACTTTGATGCCAAATGTAACGTCCATAAATTTTTGCACATAAACCCAAAACGAAACAAGCGAAACAAGATATTAGAAAATTATGGAGTAATTTTTTTTTAAAAGACAGATGAAAAGTTAAGCTCCCAGGTTAATAAACAATCATCACAACAAATTTAATTAAATAATAGCCTAATCAATTGATTTAGGCTACGATAAGGTTTAACACACTTTCTCTTATATAGTCCTAAATATTTCTCAAAAGAGTTATTTCCTAAGGTCAAGAAATGATTTAATTAGTTAAAGCCCAAGTCAAAAACCCCTTTATTACACCAAGCTAATTAATTATTTCTCTATTGTAAAATTAAATTAAACTAATGAGAGGAAGTTTATTTAATTTACTTCAAGCATAAAAGACGATAAAATTTTTTAACCTCACACACTAATGCCCCTTTAATGTGATCAAATGATTTGAGGGTAGGATAAACACTACTACCATAGGGGGGTAGATCTAGGTCCACATGTAAGATTCTCCATTCCTGTTCATTTCATTCATTCTTTGTTTTTGTTTTGCATTAAAGATGGAGGAAGACACATGCCATGGGTGAGGAGAGCAAGTTAATAGTATCACATCCTTTAATCTAATCTTTTGTTTTCAGCTTTTCTTTTAATATCTTTTTCACCAAAAAAATTTTATTACATTTTTTTATTTTTCAATTCATCATGCATAGTTGTATATACTCCCAAACCTAGGTTAAAAGTTGTTTTTGATTTAATTATATTTTAATATATATTTATCGTATGTATGTATGCTGTATGGGTCCAAGTGTATGTAACCCAAGCTTATGATAGTAAATGTAATGCCCATATAATTTTTGCAATACTAAAAAGAAAACAAACAAAGCCAACGATATTAGAAAATTATGGAGTAATAGTTTTTTTTTAAAATAAAAGACAGATGAAAATTTAAGCAAATCCTAGGTTAATAAACAATCATCACAACAAATTTAATTAAATAATAGTATTTAAATAAAAGAATTGATTTAGGCTATGTATAAGGTTTAACCCACTTTCTCTTATATAGTCCTAAATATTTCTCCAAGACCAAAGAGTTATTTATATATATATTAAGTATGAATAATTATTATTTAATTAATTAAAGCCCAAGTATAAAAATATTTTTATTACACCAAGCTAATTAATTATTTATCTATTGTAAAATTAAATTATATAACTAATACATTCGGTTTAACCCAATAATGATAAAGGAAGTTTTAAAAGAAAAATTCTATAAAATTTACTCAAGCTTAGTTATTTATTAAATACGAGGATGAATACATTTTACTTCTCTTCTTGTAACATGTGAAGATCATTCTTTTGTATTTTTCCTATTAATACTAAATTGGAAGAATGAATGTGGTTCTTCTTCTATTCATTTAAAGCAAGATTTGGTGAAAATTTCCACCACCACAACTATTAAGTGAAGAGATCATTATTCTTATTGAAATTTCCATCTATTACTCCCTTTGCCTAAAATGCTACAAAATACAACTAATTCATTTCTTTCATAACACATACAAGGCAACTATTTTTAACCACAATAGACTTTAATAAGCTTCACAATGTTTTTTCTTATATGGGAATATATCACATTAACAAAATGAACTTCTCAAAAGTAATAAAATAGGAAATTTCCATCCCAACATGTTCAAACTTTCTACTTAACAAATAGTTGTAGTAAATTTGGTAATTCCTTTTTTTAGTATTAATACATTTAAAAGACACATTTCTCACACAACACTCTATGAAGAGTTCACAAGATAGAGAGGATTTCCAAAATAATAACTTTCTTCCAAATTTAGAATTTTCAAACATCCATTCAATCGGAAAAATATAAATATGAATAAATTACAAAAGGCTATCAACAAAGCCAATTTACAAGTCTTCAAAAATGGATTTCTTCTTTCCAATGGTAGTTCCAAATTTGGCATACTTCATCTTCACAATGAGATCACAAGAAAATGAAGGGGGAGTAGGAAATGCTCTCCACCCAACCTTAAATCCATTAAGGGTAGAAGCCACTCCTTAATGGCCCCCGAGCCCCAACCAAGGAACCATGAAGGGCATTGAATAACATTAACAACTATCAAAAAGAGGCTTCTCAACAAAACTCACATACAAGACAAACAACTCACCAAGATCACATAACTAACAAGTTAACACATGCACACACAAAAACAAAGTAGAGAAAGGGATATGGGAGGCTGACCTACTTATGCCTCCCAATTGAAGTGTGAGTCTTGCACTAAACCTCCAAGTGTACAAAAATAATCACATAATTCCTTATCTCTCCCTTGCAACAAGCAACAAATCCATAAATCCCTTTTCTCTCCCCATAGGCAAGGCTCCCATTCACACTCCCACCAATTTGCATGCCTCACAAGAACTCCCTTTTCCCTCCCCAATGGTCCCATAATCCCTTCTCAACACACCCAACTAAGGCCAACTACTTAACCAACCCACACCAACACCCTCACAAGACAAACATACTTTTGACATGCACAACATTTCTTACAACAAAAAGTAACATAAAAAAAGAGTGGAGGGCCTACCTCTCCATCAAGACCAAGAAAAAACTTCACAATCTTCTTCAAATCCAAGCCAAGCACTCCAAAAGCTCCCAAATCCAAAATGCACAAGAAGCAAAAATGAGCAAGTAACCCCCATTTCAACAAAAAGTCACAAATAAATAGAATTGGGAAGTGAGGATGATGAGGTGGCTCCATGTAGGATGCCACTTCATCATCCCCCATCCTCACACTCAAGTCAAAACATCAAAACCAAGAAGCATCAATGCACAAACAAGGACTATGACAACCCACATGGCTCAAAACTTGCACACCATGCTTTCAAGGGACAAAATTAAATTTGGGAAGAAATAAAGTGCAATGATTTTCCTTCTCCTACACTCAAATATGGACAAAGAAGTCAAAATTGAGCTTCCCAACCCATAGGTAAGGTTGTTGGGCCAAATTAAGAGGCATGAGACAAGCCTTTCTTGTCCCACAAGTCTCCAAAAGTGCCCCAAGTCAAAATCCGAATTTTGAACTTGGGGTGGAGTAAAATAATCCCAAATCAATATAAATTCATCTTACAAAAGGACTACAAGATCACATCATTACTATAAATCACATATCTACTTTGTTAAACTAAACAAGAGGGATTAATTCTAGTGAACACATAATTACACATGCTAATAAAGTGAAAAATTCTCAAATTTTAGAAAACACATAACATAAATAAGTAAATGAAAATATTAAAGAAAGAAACATAATTCATCCATTTCCACACATGTGAAATCACCCCATGGGTAACCTCCAAACTAGACAAGAAAAACACAATAGAACACATCATTACACAAGTTTTCAAATCGGCCCCATTGCTCAATGCTCGACATCCTTCATTGGTTTGTCTCCTATCTCCTTTGATGTTGGTGATAAAATCCCTCGCACACAAAAATACCTCTTTGGACTTTCATCCGTATTAACAACATCGAGGAAATCATATATATATATAAACTCCAAATTCATCATTCAACATTTAGCAATTTTATTATCCACTAATATGCCAAAATATAACTTTAACATCCATGATATTACAATTATATACCAATATCTCAAAAAAAAAAACATAACATGTCAGTATAAAATCTACATCCTGAAAAATCAACATGCATCCAACTGTCTAACATCACTATCTAGTGCATCAAGATAAAACATAAACATCATAGTGTCCATAATCCACACATCAGTATAATCTAGTATCTATTGATCAATGTATCAAAATAAAATATCTAAACATTAGTCCAATAGTATCAATATCAAGATAGAACAATGTCGAAGAGGAGTGGGCGTGAGGAGGGTATGATTTTTGACAGCTTGGGCATGAGGAGGGTATTATTTGATTTGGGACAACAAGGCCCTTGGCAGATGCATCTTTCTTAGGAGTCTCTTTAGGAATATTTGAAAGAAATGGAGTTTTTGCTTTTCTTGAGGCCATGTCACTTAGACAACCCTACTTCTTGTGTTGTACTCCTTCTCTTAGGAAACAAAAACATTCATTAACAATCGCTTGTCCTCCTCATATGGGATTCCTCCATCATACTTCTTTATCGTTAAAGCTCTCAAATATTAAAATTCATTATTGGGAAATTCAAAATCTTGTACGGTATCTACTTCTTAAGTATGAGAGGGAGGAAGAATAGGTACCGGTGGATGCAATCTTAAATATCGGGAGCATTTCTAGTACTTATTACCTTAGTTGAATTTTCCTTGTTGTGAGCTCGTGGAGCAACCCATCATGCAAACATCATCATCATTATCATCATCAACTTCTTCCTAATCCTATTTATCTTCTTCACATGGATCATGGGGCATAAAACATCCATCACACCAGTCAATTTAATTTGTCTCCTCCACAACACCAACTCTAGCAACCAAAGGATTAGGAACCATTATGTTTTACCTGGCCTAGGACTATTTATTTCAAAATCCAATAGATCTATTACCTCTATCATCAGATCTCTGATCATTTCCATGATGATTTGTAAACCTTTCTTGGCCTTGTTGCTTGTCTTGACCTTGTGATCTTTTCCCAATTTATTTTTCTACTGGGCTAATTTGTATGATATTTCTTTGAAAGCCCTTGATATATTTTTCACAACTTCCTCCAAATTAGAAGCCTTACTTATTTGAGGCTTTTCCGGTTAATTAGTTTTACACCTTCCCTTTTTGGAGGCTTTCAATTTCCTTGATGTTGTTCTCTATTTGCATAGCCATGGTGAAGGCATGCCTCAAATTAGTAGGGTTTTGTCCCACAAGTATTAAGAAGATTTTTATCAAATGCATATGAATATTTGATCAAACATGATTCACCACATGGCCATAATATAACAGAAATCTCCTCAAGGTCTTATTAAAATTTGTGTTGAAATCATGTATTGACTCATTAGGATTCTTCTTGATGTTTTCAAATTATTACTGAAGACACCTATGGTCAGTTCTATCACCATAATGCAATCTAAAGGCATTGTTCATCTCTATCCAAGAATCAATTGAATTATCTCGGAAAAATTTATACCAGTCCCTTGCATCTTCTTCCATAGTATAGATAAACAATTTGATATATACATCTTCTTGTTCAATCTCAAAGTCTTCTATCATATTGATAAAAAGCTTTAGATGTTGATCACCGATTATATAGCGTTGTCTCCTTGGAACTTTGGTAATCTATTTCTTACATCTTGGGAACTACATTTGGATAACTAGCCATCCCAGTAAAATTTAGGGGACCAAAGGTGTTTACAAAAATGGATGTCTAGGTGTGGGTAGGGCCATGTTGTTTTGAGGAGGTGACCACGAAGGGGAGAAAATTAATAAGGGGAAAAGGGTCTTTGAAACACAAGAGTATAAATTTAAAAATAGATATCCCCTAAAGGCCTTATTTCTTGGAAAACCCTATGAAATTTTAAAAATACGGGAGTAAAATGAGAAGCAAACTTTTCAAAATAAAAAAAAGGCCCTTCTCCAATTAAAGAATTTAATTCCACAAAGAGGTTACCTAATTGAAGAACTTGAATGGCTGTATTCAATGATAGACCGATCAATTTCATCAATGGAGATCCATTTTCTTGTCTCCCGATCTCCAACAAATCTCTAGGATTTTCTTCCTTTGACATTATTTTTCCTAGCTCTTGAAATAATGTCCTAGCAGGATCCCTAGAAAAGAAGTATCTTCTTCCTTCTAGCTTTGCAAAGATTAGTAAAAAATATCACTTGACAAAGATTAAGACATTGGTACTCATCAAGAATAAAATCAATAGGAGTCACCACTAAGGATTTCCACCTTAGTTGTGCAAATACACTAAAATATGACATGTCAAATGTATGTCAATACTAAAAACTTGAAATGGGATGACATGACTTTTATTTACCCATTTATCAATGAAACCTAGTGCAATAACTATAGAAACCGGAGAATTGTACACAACACTTGTAACTTTGAAAACTTCTTATAGGCATGAACACATGATGATACTTGAAATAATGTACTCACACTTAGAGCATATACGAAGTGTTTACTGTGGTCTGAATATGAAATGTAATCACTATGTCCCCAACAATGGCGCCTAATTGGGTGTTGGTATCCAAAATTGATTCTCCCTTGGAATCTAAGAAACAACACAAATTTGGTAAGAAGCTTAGAGACAAGAAGAGCATGTAATGTGTCATTTTGTAGCTGGGAAGAAATGCATCTTTCTCTTTGTCGATGGGATGTTGAGAAATGGGTAGCACCCTCAAAAGGATTTTACCTATCCTTACTACTTTATGGTTGTGATTTTCAACCGGGGTTAGAGGACCCTTTTGTAGCTTGTTGATTGTGGAGGAGATGGAGATATCCTTTCTTATGAAATTATTAAGAAGACCGTGAAAAATATGATCAATGATAGAAAACCTAACTCTCATGAGTTGTCACTCTAGATAATGAAGATATTTTCTAAACAAGGTTCGAGCCACTTAAGACAATGAAAACCTGATTGTTTCTACATGTTTTGGTAGTAAAATTATGCATTTGAATACACACATAAAAACAGGGGTAGTATGGGTAAGATTAATTATTATTGAATGATTTTGGTGGGAGGTGATGCAAGATAAAGTTTATTATACAAGATCCTTGGAGGGAATTTACAATAATGAGCAACTTACAAATGAAAGATTCATAATAGTTAAGATGTTCCTTCAACAGAAGGTGTGCTTCATTGGAGGCCAAAATCAACACGTTTTCACATAATCTTTAAGAATCTAGTACAAAGGATTGAATTTGAAGACTCAATTAAACATTACGTTTCGATTAACCACACCTAAGGTACACATGAAAACTTACAGACAATCTTTATCAAAAATGATAGTGGATTAATTTTAAACTTGTTTATCTCATCCAAGATGAAGGCTCTTCTTGAAATGAAATTGCAAGTGTCATTAAACTATCACAGGATGAGATCCCTGTGTGATCTCACATAAATTTTAGTATAAGATTACAATAGGAAAGAATCAAACTATTTGCAGAGAATTTTGAAACAAACCAGATACTAATTACTCTAAGATGAGCACAGATCAATTTTAAACTTGCTTAGATTCATCAGCAGGGGAAAGTTAAAGAGAATAGTCTTAGAGCTTGTCAATGGTTGTACACTCGTAACCAACTTGACTTGATAGAAAATCTAACATAGAAGAAATTAACAAGTTATCTCAGATTGGTCTCTCTGGAAGATGGATTTCTCAAATTTTCTCTTAGGAATTTAATCCCGACCTCTAACACTCCAACCTTCCAACCATTTTTATGGAAAAATCATGCCTATTTATAACATTTTACAATAGAGCCTTTTCCCCCATAAACCAAAAACATTCAAAACACCATTGCATGTTGTGATGCCTAAAATCATATTTGCAAAAAGTTTTCAGTGCTTAGGGGGTAGATCTCTTCAAACATATCCCACATTCAACTCCTTCTGGTAGATCAATTTTTCCTCTACTCACCAACCACTTCTTCCCTAATATGTCAAATTTGGTTCTTTGCATCCAGGAAGAAAAATGGAAGATCATATCGAGCCCAGAGGTCAGATCTCATCTTAATGGTAAAATACATCCCCGGATTTTCCTCACCAAACCAAGATATCAATAGGTATTTCACGTGCCAAGGAAAGAAAAATCGGGTCAAATCCGACAGTCAGATTGCATATTTAATGGTGAAAACGTTTCATGTGCCTTCCCCACCAAACCACGATACTAGATTAATGTTCCTCTTCATTTGGTGTAAGAGACTCCAAGAAATGATAAAAACCATAATAATATGCATCCCCAAGAGAATGGAGAAAAATCACGTAAAATCGATACGTACGCACAATTTCCATCGATCTTTCGACTTTGAATTTGGACTATCCACATGGGAGATCCAATTTAAAGTGGGCCTGTAGGTTCCTTTTTCCTTTTACAACTTTTTGGAAAAATGTAAATTTTTCACTTTTTACTCTGCACCTATGCCCTTGAGAAATGAGCCTAACATGTGTCCTAAGTGGGCCCCAAAGGAAATGCGGCCAAATTCTACCATTTCACCTCTTTTTTGGAAATGAAATTTTTTCCATGTTTTCCCGCAGCTCTGCCTTTTCTGCTTTAGTCTCGATGTGAGTCAAGATAACTATGCTTCATTTTACACTTTTAACTCCTTTCTCCACAAAAGGAAAATTTTCCAAATTTCCCCTGAAAGTACACACCTCCACCGTTGACCTTCCCATAAAATTTTGACTTATCTTTTGTTGGGCTTGTGGGCCATTTTGATATTTTAATCCTTTTGATGACAAGAGGAAAAAAATCCAAGTTACCTCCGATGGTCCGCTTCCCGCCCCTTTGACTTTTCAAACTGCCACGCATCACAATGGCGCATCTTGAGATGGTCCCCAAAAGTTGAGACCTTGAATGAGCATGGGATCACCACGTGTCTTGGCCCCTGAAAAATTTGTTTAAAGGCTTAAAGCTCAGTGGAAGGCACCATGTGTTAGGGTCTGAGGCAATCTCCTTTGGCCGTTGAAAATTCAAAGAAAAAGTAGAGGCCTCCAAGTGTCCTCCTAGTGCTTCTTTAAAATAAAATTCAAGATCTGGTCCGCAAACATGTGTGGTCCCTCCACGTGTCCGAGGCCTCTCAAAACCTTTTGAAAAAAGACTAAGTATGGGAAGACCTATCGAAATAATCCACGTGTCTTTATGGTGTTATTTCAAAATGGTCCTGAAGAGTGAGACCCGAATTAGTGTGGGCTCACCATGTGTACCTGTCCCGCCAAACTGTACCAGTTGCATAAAAAAATTTCTAAGTTCGGGAAAAGTAGTGGAAACCTCCACATGTCTTTGCGGCATAACTCCAAGGCCAAACCAAAAATTGAATCTTCAAATGAGTGGCGTTCTTCCACGTAGATAGGTTTTTTAAGTTCAGTCGATTCATGAAAATTTTGAAGTACCTTGCCGAGCCACGTCCAACAAAAAGAGGCCAGATTTCCTATTGATGCAAGGTTGTAAATTTTACCAAAAGAAACACCCGTCAAACCATAAAATGTAGAAAATGACTACTAGAGCCCGGAGTTGAAATTTTCTCCAAGGGAAAAGAATTTAGAAATGTTACAAGGCTTGAAAAATGACAGGACAACAAATCTCGACTTCAAAAAATAAAAGGAATGGGACATCCCTGAGTGTGTACACCTAAATACAAACCTTTTCAAATGAACAAAGTGAAACGGGAAATAATTTTGGATCTATACGTGATCGTTGGCCCGGAAAGGATTGATTATAGAATTAAAAGCAAGGTGGAAACTTTTTAGGCATGATACAAGAAGATAAAATGTGACAAAGACCGTAAATTGACATATTTTTGTTGGAAATATGGGGCGAGACTATTTTGAGCACCAACACACAGATATTCGATTCGATCATACGTAGAAAACATAGAAGATAGGAAATCCACTTCAGGATTTGTATTCTTTTTGGGATTTGGACCGATATCATGGGGGAGTAAGAAGAAAACTTTTGTTTTAAGGTCCTCCATAGAATCATAATATCGTGTAGTAGGTGGAGCTATGCCTGTGAAGTGATATGGCTCCAATGTATACATGAAGCATTCGGAATACCATAGAAAGATCCAAATATCCTACATGTTGATAACGAAGGAGTAGTAAAACTTGTTTAGAATCCAATTTTTCATGAGCGCACTAAACACATTGAGGTGTAGGTACATTTCATTCACAAACATGTTCAGAACAACAACATCTAGCTCCAATATTTCCCAACAGATATGCAACGCATAGATGTCTTCACAAAGTCACTTGCTCGAGGTAAATTTGAGGGTTTTAGATAATTTATCTCTTGTTCACTTGAGACCATGTTTAATTAAGGGGGGGAATGTTAGGAATAAAACTTAGCTTAATTCATCATTAGTTTATATTTGAACAAATGTAATAAGTTAAAGTATTTAATTCAAATACTTTAAACTTATGTCAATAGGTATTAGTTATCCTTAGTTTTAGTTAAGTGATAGTTTTCTCATCCCAATGTTTTTGGGATCATGTTCTATCTTGTATATTTTGTTCCCATATTATTTCCATGAGGGGCAATAGGGTAGTTAGGGGCAATATGCTATTTCTAAATATTTTTCACTTGAGATGATTTGCTTCCATTTATTGTGGATAAGATAGAAGTTGTTTAATATCTATAAATATTACATCTCTCTCATTTGTGTGTAATACTTGATTTTGATATTAATAAAATACACAAGCACCGTCTTGTTCTATGAAAATATTCTTTGTCAAATATTGTTTGTAAGTATTCATTATCAAGAGCAGAGATGGACATTTAGCAGAAGTTGTATAGAACCAAAACCTTTCCTATTTTTTTATGAACGTGGGACACATGATTCCATTAATTTCCTAAAGTAACAAAATTATATATAAAACTAGGGGAACAAACACAAAATCATTAGGGAGGGACGCTAAAAAAATGTCCAACATATTAGTAAAATTCCATGGCATAAAGAAGAATCATTAGAAGAGGAAAGAAAATATAAAGAAAAAAATCTAACTATTGTAAGATCAAACTAGAAAAGGAAGAAACCAAGGAAAATTATTTTAAGAGGAAAACACATAAGAAAGAAAATAGTGATCAAGAGAAACAACAATATAGAGCTGTGGTAACTCAAGAAGCATGGTAATAATAGAACATATACCCGGAAAAATAAAATAATTTGATTACAAATAGAAGAAGAATCATCCGATAGTGAAGACTCGGGATGCAAAAGAGCTTACACCATAACTACATGTAAAGCAAGCTGAAAAAAGAAAAGTAGCTACAAATACATCTCAACGTCATGAAGACATAAAAAGATTATTTTATGGAAGATTACATAACGACTCTCAAAGAAATAGGTAGACTAGCGATTAAACATGAGTTAGTAGGTAAGCTAAAACAACTTTGTAAATATTTGATTAAATATTTCCATTTTAGTGGATCAAGGCAACCCATACTACGAAAAATGAAAAATGTATTCGAAAAAAAAAACAACATGGTGAAAATATGCCATATATTTACATGTAGAAATATTTAATACAATAAATACAAAGATCCTCTTTGATCTAGGAGAAGATGTGAATATAATATCCAAAATAACTTGGGAAAATCTTGATAGACATCATTTACATGTCATAAGATACCATATTGTACTTGTAGATGGGTCAAATAAATCCACTGTAGGTTTGTTACGAGAATGTGGAAGTTAACTTCATGGGGATCAAGAAAATAGTGAATTTTGAAGTAGTAGAAAATGTAGCAATGCAACCTACATATAATGTCATCTTGGCTTTAGAATGGTTTGTTGATTGTAACATAACATTGAATTCAGAGGAAGAAGAAGTTACACTATAATTAGATGGAATTTAAGTTCACATACATTTACAAGTAGGGATGAGTCCCTCGTTGTCAGAAGAAGTCTAGCATGACACAAGTGAAGAATATTTTGATGATATACAAGGAATATATACCCGAATCGGTTGACTAATAGACATAAATATTTAAAAATTAATTCGATGGAGAATTTTTGGTGAAGAGTGAATATATCAAATGATAGTTCGAGATAATATAGTAGAAGCATGGGTACATAGATTTCCTGAATCCAAAGTAAGGAAACTACATTACACACGAAGGCTACCATCCCATGTAATTACTTTAGATGACAAATATTCTAAATTTGAGATGATACAAAATATATTTTTGACACCTGTAAAGGAATAATTTCAAGAAGAATATGGGTACTAATCCACTACAAAGGACATTAAATAGGAGGAATTAGATGAACAAATCAAATGGGTGTATATATTGATCCACGAGCTTTTCATTGCACCTTACCAAAATACTCAAGATTTGGATACTCGAAGGATATTTGGAGATAATGGAGAGGATATTCCCCAAGGAAACAAATCTCATAGAAGAAATTGATGATACATTAAGAATATCACACCCCTATTTTATCAATATATTATGTTGTAAATGAACTCCAATATCGGTAAACTCGCGGACATGGGAACAATTTTGGTATGCTACCTATAAAGATGGTAGCGTATTGGTACTTTTCCGTCATGTCCCAAAATTTGTCAAATATTGTAATTTTTTTTTTGTACCTCGAGTGTTATGAATATATCATTTTTATTGTAGATAATGATGTGATTTGGTGTCATAGTTTTGCAAGTTTCTTAAGTTATGATTCGATTTTACGCTTTTATCGTTATGAACATATGTTACTCTATTGGATGTTGATATTGTTAAAAATGAACTTGTTTATAATTATGATATTGGATGAACATACTTGTCTTCTTTGCATTGCTATTGAGTTGATACTATTATGATTCATTATGAGATCATATTAACGATTATAGTAAAATAGTATGTTGATCATAATTTTCTCATGATTCATTTAGTTGAAGCATAAAGGAAAACGTCATAGACCTTGTAAGTATATCGGTGTTAATTAAAAGGTTCAAATACTTTATAGAAATGGGAAAGAATTAGCGGTAAGTGTTTGTTATATTTGAAGTGGCGATAACCATTGGGTAAGGAAATTCCGCTATTATATTCATTTAATTTGGACCAAATGATTAATGATAAACTACCAGGTTAATATTATAAGGGGTTTGTGATCATAGTACTAGCCTAAGACCATATAATTTATGCACAAAATTACCATGGTCCGAGATAATGTGAGTAGAATAATATTTATTCTTCAATGGTTAATAACTTGGTCGATTATCGACCCAAGGTTTGTATGATATTGAAATTAAAATAAATCCATAATTGGCTTAGGCTAATCAACCCATGTCAAGCCTATGATGGGTTTGACCGACCCGAGCTATATTTGATTTGGTTATAATTGGTAATTGGCCATTTTTCCAACTAGACAAAGCTAAGGTTATAATTAAATCTTTGACTAAAATTAAAATGCCTCCTTGTAAATTTAGTAAGGTATCGGTTATTGCTAGATTTAATTAGGAATTTAGAGGGAAAATGGTAGTCGTACTAGCATGCATTGAACAATATTTACTCACCTCGGAAGAAGTGAGAAGATTTTCGAGGAAGCTATTCGCGAATATGGAAAAAATTGTTTTCATTCTTTATTATGCTATTCTTTCTTTCTTTTAGAGATCTGCATGATGAAGTTGTATTAATGGAATTTTTAATTTTTGAGTATTCTATTTTTGTGAGGAAGCTCATTATTTATTTAGTCTGTATTTATTGTGGTATTATGAAATTATTAATGTTGAAATCAGGAAGTTATCGGAGTATTTTTAGATCGAACCAGTCGGGTTTTCAAACCTTGAAGGATCTCTGAACAAATCTGTGGAAGTTAAATGGAAATCTTGGAAAATATCTTGTGTTCAGTTACAAGCATGAATTGTTTTTCTTCCCTTCCTCATGGTTGGTTTTTTATATAAATGGTCTTTCATGAATTATATACTTGTGATTAGTTTTATGGTCAATAGTTACTTGGATAGTTAAACAATTTGAATGTTTATCTTAGATGTGCATCCATGTTTATTCACCTTTGTTAATTTTGTTAAAACCCATTATGGATAAAGAATGAATTTTTATAATTAAATCCCTTGTGTCTCGACTTATAGATTCGAATACACAATAAAACAAAATATTTGTTATAATTTTCTTCTGGTACACATGAAGAATATGATTGTTGGTATGGATATGGGTTGAATTAGTCGTTACTTGGGTCATATGGAATCATAATTATTTTAAAAACTCATATGGGTTATAATTTATCATGTTTATATTTCTTAGGTTGACTTAAACATATTTAAGTCTTATGGTTTAAATCACCTTATTTTGGGTACCTATGTATTAACTTTGATGTTTTGTTATATGGGTTGAGCCCAACTTGGGAACCTTTCTTTTGTTTCATTTTGGGTAAATGAAACTTGTGTGTGTGTGTGTGTGTGTGTGTGTGTGTGTGTGTGTGTGTGTGTGTGTGTGTGTTGTGTGTGTGTGTGTGTGTGTGTGTGTGTGTGTGTGTGTGTGTGTGTGTGTGTGTGTGTGTGTGTGTGTGTGTGTGTGTGTGTGTGTGTGTGTGTGTGTGTGTGTGTGTGTGTGTGTGTGTGTGTGTGTGTGTGTGTGTGTGTGTGTGTGTGTGTGTTTTGGGGTTCCTTATGGGATGGAATTTTTGTCCCTAAAATATTTTTTAATAACCTTAAATGGAACGGGTTTTATTGATAAAATACGTGGATTAAACCTATGACTATATGAACTAATTTAGTTAATAATATTTTTGATCGTGTGAGGATATAGTTGATTCATGTGCGATTGAATAGGTCGATGGAATGAACATATTTATGTGGGTAAAATTTATGATTGTATGGTTTGTGAATATTAAGGTACTCGAGTTTTTTAAGGTTTTGTACATACCTTAATTTGGTCTATTATCATCATTACTTTTCTTCCAAAGGGTGACTATATTATTCCTTATTTTCGATATGATTGCCATCTTAATGATTGATAAGTCAAAGTAAAATGTTTTAATGATTAAAAATAAATGTGCAAATATTATTTTTTTGTTTGAATGTTTACATTTGACCTAATAGCAAAAAGAATTGTTGTTGAGTATGCAAAATAGGGTCTAAATACGAAGTATAATATTTACATTATTATTTCATAGCTTTAATGATTGGATTTTGTGTTGAAAAGTAAGTTAACTATATAATGCTTAGAAATTTATTGGACTACTATTAAATATTGTCATGGTTATAATCATTGATGTTTAATCAATCTTATTCAATACAAAGTCTCAAAGAATACAAAATTATTTATGTGGAAGTAATATCAATGTATGAGATAGGAAATGTTATATTGGTTTCATTATCTTAGTGTTAGATATTTTTATTATGTTGTTGCTGAATTTATTCATTTTAGTATTATAGCAACATGTATTGGAAATATGAGGAGAACAACATTTCATGCTAGTTCATTCGGAAATGACCACTTTTACTTTTTTTTTTTTGTCTCCTACAGATGGTAGAAAATAAGTTATCCTTGTCGTATGTTCATAGAGACTATGGATGAATTATTTGCTTGAATGATGATTGATTAGCATGATTTAATTGTATTAAAAGCATGACATTACTCTAAAGTTAAAAGATTACTTTGCTTTCCTATTTAAAAGAAAGGAATAATGGCATGATATAAACAATGTATTATTTCAGAAAATCCATTTGTACTTGTATTTATTATTGAGTTAATAATTATTAAGTTGATGATTTCATGTGTGATAAAATATGTTATTATAATGCTGATTTCAACAGTATGTCATAGATAAAAGTTAGCGATAAATGACAATAATAATTTGGGGGAAAGATATCATTAAGTATACTATTGAATAATTGAGGTTGAAATGTATATGGAAACAAATGTATCTAAGTTTGGTTGATAAACTAATACATTAGTTAAGTGCAATAAAATGTATTAACATTTAAAATATATATATTACGACAATGTCATAAAGTAAACTTAAGAACCGCTACAATTATGTAGTAAGCTATCATAAATAAAGTATAAGATATCAATGGGATATAAATGAACTACTCGTTAATGTATCATAATTTGTTATGGTACTAAACTTATGAAATTTAGGGACATAGTTATATGTGAAAAATTTATCGCTCGACATAAAGGAAACCTATCGTAAACCGAGTAACTTATAACTACTTAATCCTTAGGATACGATGTTCCTAATGAATGGAGACCATTAGGCCAATTTTAGATGGATGTTATAAGTTTGTATTCATTTAATAGTGGAAGTAATTAAGTGAATAATACCTTATAAAAGTATATTAAGTGACCCTTTGTGGTCCGATCATTAGGATTATCAGTAATCAAGCTCATCTATGTCAAGTTCGGGTTACATGAGTTGATCAACCTATTGTTTCTCAATTTGGTCTCACCCCGTTTGTCCTTGAAATTCTTCAATTTGTGGGCTCTGTCATCTTTTCTATCTCCCCCTATTAATGCGTGGACATTTTGTCCTCCATTTGGCTGCTAAGATCAATCCATTCCTTTGGTCAAGGATCACTTTAAATCCAAAATTTGTTTTCCATTCCTTTTTCAATGAGAAAGATCCATAAATTGAGTGAAAGCTTGGGTTTTTTCCCTTCCTTCTATTTTCCATGATCACATTTTGTTTTCCTTGTCATTTTTGTCCCAAGTATCTATGGAAGTGTGGCCCTTTCTAATTGGATGTGGCTCAAAGAGGCACTTTGAAACTCTAAGGCCCACTACAACTCAAAAATTTTCAACATGGAGGGTCGACGCTCATCTGAAAATTCACTTTTTGGTTTAACCTTGGAGATGCGCCAGGGAGACATGTGGAGGTTTCTGATGCCTTGTCAAGACTTAGATATTTTTACATATGGCCCATGCGGCTTTGCCGGACCATGGACACGTGGAGGGACCACACTGTTCGGGAAAGACCCCTAAATTTTATTTTGAAGAAGTGCTAGGAGGACACTTGGAGGCTTCTGCTCACTCTACCCTTGCTTGGACTTTTCAATAGCTAAGAAAAGCTGTCTCGACCCTAGACATATGGCGCCTTTTTGGTCCTTAAAGTTTTTAGCAAACTTTTTAGACTAAAACATGTGTGGGACCCCACTTGTTTGGGGTCTCCACTTTTGGGGACCATCTCAAAGTGCGTCATTGAGACACATGGAAGTTTCACTTGGCTCCTTTTATCCGAGACTTTTCAAAGGTCAAAAGATGATTTTCTTGGGTCCAGGGCACGTGGAAGGCCCATGCTTGTTTGGAAACTTGCCTCTATACCCCACCTTTGAATTTGCACCAAGGAAACAGTGGAAAATATAATATAAAGTAGAGATGGGGAATAATCAATGGCATTTGTTGTGCATTGCGTTTGTTTTTCTACCATTTTTACTCAAAGACTCTTGTAGATGTGAATACGCCTTGTTTTTCATCATTTTTGATGAAATTCCTTGTGAATTTTATCTACAAAGTGCCAATTGAATGGATTTAAACCTTAATTTGTGAGTCCAAGGACCTTAAGATTGATATTTTGAAGTTAAAATCGCTTAATCTTGGAAAAATTTGAATTACTAGAGAAGATGGTCAAGAAAAATTTGCAAAGGAAAGATAGGGAAAAGGATGAAATGATGAAGGTTGCAAGTGCGCAAAAGATGAAAGATGAAAGATGGAAGGCATGCTCTTGTTTAGAAATTTTCCTAGTACCCCACCTTTGTAGTTGTGCCAAGGAAACACGTGGACTGCTATAATATAAAGTAGAGAAGAGTTAGAATAAACGGTTGATGTGCATTATGTCTATTTTTCCACCATTTTTGATCCAAGACTCCTGGAGATGTGAATATGCATTATTTTTCATCATTTTTGATGAAATTCCTTGTCATTTTTATTTGTAAAGTGCTAATTGAATGGATATAGAACTTAATTTGTGATTTGAGGATTGTTAAGATCGATATTTTGAAGTTGGAATTGTTTGGGCACTAGCAAAATTGTGAATTACCAAAGAATATTGATGCGTGACAAAGTTAAAGAGGAAAGAGAGGGAAAAGGATGAAATGATGAAGGTTATAGGCACAAAAGATGAAAAAGTTGTTTCCTTAAGAGCAAAAATGATTACTGTCGAGATCCAACTGCATACAAATCCTCTAGAGAATGATTGAAATGTGAATTTATTGCATGAAAAAATCAAAATGATTAAAATTATTGTCAAAAAGGTTTTGACATGACATCCTAGTTATTAGTCAAGGGCACGAGAAATGTGATCAATTCATAATTGGTCCATGTGGCGGCTTTTCGGATGTAAATTTGTTGAACGTCACTTTATGAGGAAAATTGGTAACAAGCAAAGGTCCTCGAATGTTTTTATTTTTGGGGGAAATTTTTTGGATGAGTGAGCGAGTGAAATGTATAAATGCAATGAGAATACTCTTAAAAGGGTCGGGGTTGAATTCTTAAGAGAAAGTTTGAGAGAGCTCGTCTTCCTGAGAAACCAATCGAGATACCTGTTTAATTTTTTATGTGTTAGATTTTGTATCATGTCAAGTTGGTTGCAGATGTATAGCCATTGAAAAGCTCTAATATTGATCTAGAAGATTTCCCATGTTGATGAATCTAATCAATTTCAAGTTAATTTGTGTCAATATTGGAGCAATTTGTGTCTACTTTGTTTCAAAATGTCAGCAAGTAGTTTTTCTTATTCCTATTGCAATCTTGTCTTAAAGTCCCTCCGAATACACAAGATCTCATTCCTATGGCATTTTAGTGGCATTTGCAATTTTATTTCAAGAAGATCCTTCATCTATGATGAGATAAACAATTTGAAATCACTTCACTATCATTTGTTTATAAAGATTGTATGTAATCCTTCGAGTGTATTTAGGTGTGAGGAACCGGGGGCCTTTGATGCTTTATTGAGTCTTTAGCTCACGCCTTCGTGTTAAATTCTTGGATATTTTATGAAATCATGCTGATCTAGGCCTCCATTGAAGAACAACTTCTAGTTGAAGGAATATCTTAGCTATTCTAAAGCTTTCTATCATTTAGATTTCTAATTGTTGTGAAGTCTCTCGAGAGATATGGCATAATCAATTTTATTCAAATTAATCTACCACCAAAATTATTCAAAGACCATGAATCCATCCCGAACCACCCCTTTTTCCCTATATATCCACAAAGGAACAAAATATATTTACTAAAATATGTAGAACAATCATGATCTCATAATGTCTTGATAACCTTAGCCATGTCATGAAAGTATCTCCATCTTTTAGAAGTGAGAACTCTTGAGAGTTAAATTATGGAGCATTGACCATACTTTCCCAAGGTTTTCTTCATAAAATTTGTGTAAAAGAAGGATATCTCGATTTCCTTTATCAAAAAAGATTACACTAAGGGTGCTCTCACCTTGGTCAAGAGGCACAACCTAAAGTAGTGAGGATAGGTCAAATCCTCTCGAAGGTGTTATCCATCTCTACACAATCTGAGTGACAAAGGGCTAGTTAGATCTCATCCCCAACTACAAAATGATATACATCATGATCTATCTATCTCTAAGCTCTGTGCCAAATTTGTGATGTAGATAAGCTTTAAAATGAGAATGAATTTGGATACCAACACTCATGGTGTCGTTGTCAGGGACTCTTTGAAGTTTTTACAAATTCAATCCATACAAACCCCGGTAAATACTTCTTACAAATTTTAAAAGCAGTAAATACGTTGTTGAAATGTCATCTTGTGTCATGATTTGTAAGAATCAAGCCAAGTTACAAGTCCCGCATGTAATATTTCCAATTTTTGTGTTTTTTTCACTAATCTTACATCATCAATGTTAAATTTGGGTAAAGGAAGGTAAGATATATGAAGCTTTACATGAATTTAGTGTTGATAGACATTTGACAGATTCAATTTTAGTGCATTTTCCCAACTAAGGTGAAAATACTTAGTGGCGACTCTGCATTGAATTATTTTTGATAAATGCTAGTGTCTTGATTTATCAATTGTAATTTATCACTAATCTTTGCAAATATGGAAGGAAGAAGATATTTCTTCGCCGAGAGACCCTACTGAAAAATTTTTCCAGAGCGGGAAGGACTATTTCGAAGGAAGAATAATTTGGAAGGTTGTTTGAGATCAAGCATCAAAAAGACATCTCCATTGGTGAAACCGATCAAGGTGTGATTGAATATTACAATACTTCCTCAAGTGAATCTGAATCAGGTAGTCTCTTTCTGAATTAAATTCTCCATCTTGAGAGGGTAATTCTTTTGTATTTGAAATATTTATATCTCATTTTTCCCTCTATTCTCCAAAGTTGATAGAGTTTTCAAAGAAAAAGATCCTTTCAGAAGCGGAATTCATTCGATAATTATATCTCTATACCACACAAACTTCTCACTCCTCATCAGTTTGCATCTCCTCCAAGGTCACCTCCTCAAAATAATATGGCTCAGCCTCCACCCAAACATCCATTTGTTGTTATTACTTTTGGTCCCATCAATTTTAGAGGTATGGCTGGCTATCCAAATGTTGTGCCACAAGATGTAAGAAATATATTGCCTAAGTTTCAAGGAAATAGTGCAATCACGGGTGATCAGCAATTGAAGCTCTTTTTCAATATGATGAAGGAATTTGAAATATAATTTGAGGATGTGTACATTAAATTGTTTATCCATACTCTAGAAGAAGATGTAAGGACCAGTACAAATCTTTTCTAGATAATTCCATTGATTCTTGGAAAAAGATGAAGAATGCTTTTACATTTCATTGTAGAGATAAAAGCAGATCCTAGGTTTCTTTTATTAGAATTTGAAAATATAAAAAGAATCCTAATGAATCAATGCATGATTTCAATACAATATTTAACATAACATTGAGAAGATTACTTGTTAATTTGACGCCATGTGATGAATCATGTCGATAAAGTATTCATATGCATTTGATAAGAAAGTTACTTACTATTTGAGGATAAGAACCCCGAACTTTGAGGCAAGACTTTACCATGGATTTGTAAATTGAGAACAACATTAAAGTAGTTGGAAATCCTCCTAAGAGGGAGGGTGTTAAAATGATCAACCCAAATAAGCCTCAATCAAGTAAGGTTGTGGATCTTGATGAAGTTGTAAAGAATTTGGCCGGGTTTGTCAAAGAAATCTCTTACAAGCTAGAAGGGAAGAGAAAGGAATTGGATAGGGTTCTCAAGGTCACCACAGAAACAAGGACAAGACATATTTGCAAATCATCCTAGAAGTGATTAGAGGTCGATGACAGAGGTAAAGGACCCATGGGAGCTAGAAGAACCCACGCTAGGGAAAATAGAGTAGTTCTTGATCCTCTAAATGCGAGTTGTTGTTGTTGTTGTTAAAGAGACAAATGAAATTGATTTGTGTGATAAATGTTTCTTACCCCACCCACCATGTGAATTAGATCAACATGTTGAAGAAGCTAATGATGATGGTAACATTGATGTTGATGCATGTATGGTTGATTGCTCTACGGAAATCTCACAAGAAGGAGTAACTTCAACTAAAGTAATAAGTGCAAGAACGAAGCTGCTGCAAGTTTTGGGATTGCATTCACTAGGTACCTCTTCTTCCTCCCTCTCATACTTTAGAAATAGATATGGTACAATTTTTAACTTCTTGATAATGATTTTAAGTACCTAAGATATCTAATTATTAAGAAGTATGATGGAGGAATCCCATCGAAGAGGATAGATAGGTGTTAATGAATGTTGTTGTTACCCAAGCAAAAAAGTATAACACAAGAAGTAAAGGCTGTCAAAAGGGTAGGGCCTTAGACCAAACCAAAACCCCATTCTCACTAATGTCCCAAAATAAACTCTAAAGAAATATGCATCTGGAAAAGGCCTTCTTGTCTCAAGTAGAACCGATGTTCCCACCCATGCCCAAAATGTGAAAAATCTTGTGCCATCCAATGAGCTTGTCAATCTTTCTCCAAATGCTTCTTTTCCCAAATACATTTCTTATGAAATTTCCCAAGTCTTGAGTCCGATGAAGATCTATGTTCCAATTTTTGAATTTCTTAGGATTCTTGAGCACAAAAAGACGGCCTTTAAGTATTTGAGATTGGGAGAAGATAAGAGAACCCAAGGTAAAAATATAAATAATGTAAACACTCTTCTAACCATTACGAGACCTAAAAAAACCACCAAAGCATTGGAGGAGATAGGTGAACCACCTGAATTTTACTTGGGAACATCTTTGGTTGAGTCTTAATTAAATGTCGATCCATTTTTACAACGCTGATTAGTAAGGATAGGCTGTCGCACAATTGTATGTTTTATTTTAGAGCATCATGCAATGTTATGCCTCTAGAGGTCATGAATGAATTTAACATTAAAATGACAACAACTTTTGGCAAGTGTACTGCAATGGATTCTATAGAGGTTTCGGTTGTAGGATGTGTAAGAGGTTTGGTGGTACAACTTGTAGCTTATCCGGGTAATAAATTAAAGCTTGATATTGTTATTGTTGATTGCCCTGCCAAATGGGGCATGATATTATCAAGAAAGTGGGCTGCAAGTGTTTGTGGGAGTGTTAGATGGATATGTCTTTTCCCACCATTCTAATTGATGGAAGCCTTGTAAAGTTGTATGGAGAAGAAGATGTTGCACCTCATGACAAGATCCCAATAAAGCTTCTTATGAAGTGTTGTATGTTGATGTATATGCGGATAACGTTGTTGGGGAGCACAAGATTGATCAATGTAAATGTCTTGAACAAGTATCTTTTCCTTGACCTTGTTATTCGATGGAGCTTGTTCCATGTTTGGAAATGGTTCTTGTATTGTTCTAATTTCTCCAGTCGGGAAGAGTTGAATTTTTCTTTCAAAATCAACTTTTAAATCATGCTTAAGCTCTCGCTTATTGGGTTTGATAATTATATGGAAATATGGTGCAAAGGATATCATTATCGAAGGAGATTTAGAAATAATTTTCAAGTAGATTAGAAAATTGTTTGCTACTAAAAATAAGATAATGAAACAATACAAGCATGTAGTTTGGGATTTGATTTAGATGTTTGACTCATTTAATATTATGCACCATGATATAAAGTTTAATGTCGTTGTAGACAAGCTAGAAGTGCTAGGATCCATATTTAGAAATTATACAAGATCTCCATTTTATGAGTACAACAAATACTAACAAGGCCAGCACTCTTACAACGTTAAAAATTGGCAATTGTTCGATGATGATGTGTGAAATGATTTCTTGAACCAAGGTGATTTTTTTGACCAAAATATATATTGGGTACCAATGGTGTGTTCTTCTCAAGGAAAGGAAACTTTATTTGGAAGACAAACATGATTCCAGAGGTTTGGTGGTACTAGAATAAAACTTTGATAATGTTGAGGCATTATTTGAAGTATGTTGGTTTCAAGAGATGTGGAAAGCACGGGCACAAAGGATAAACCACATACAATCTGGTTAGAAGCAATCTTAACAATGAAAGAAGCGATCCTATGTTCCTTGAATAAATATCAAGACATCAGCTTTTTCTTACTCTAAGTTGAAGGAATAAAGGGAATATTTGTTCCAACATGAAATTCATCTTGAATCTAAAGGAAATCCTTTTAGCCAAAAATAGAGGCCAATCAATTAGCTCCTTTCTTTGACGATGCAAGAAGAATGAAGAAGTTGAGGGATGAAGGGATCATTCGGCCCATAGGTACTCATCTTGGGTTGCAAATTTATTACCTATCATAAAAATAATGGTGATATAAGGTTTTCTCGTAGACTTTAGGAACTTTAATAAAGCATCATCAAAGATAATTACCCTCTCTAAACATGGAGAATATGCTATAGTTGGTAATTGGTTCAGTGTTATCCACTTTGGATGGTTTCTCTTCTTTATAATCAAGTTGTTGTGATGGAGTCAAAAGAATAAATACTTCCTTTACCACTCCTCGGGAAATTATGTCTATTTCAGGATGTTGTTTCACTTAATGAAAGCTGGAGAAACTTTGCAAAGAGCAATGGATGTAGTGTTTATTAGTTATATTAATGATTTCATTGTTTTTTATCAAGATGATGTAAGCGTGGAGGAAAAAATAAATGATCACTTGTAAAACTTGGAGAGAATGTTGTTAAGGTGCAAAGAGTATGGCATATCATTGAATCCCAAGAAGTGCCATTTGGAGTGCAAAAGGCAAAGCTACTTGGTCACATCAGATCAAAGGAAGGGGTCATGATTGATACCGAGAGAGTGGAAGCCATCAAAGGTTCGAATTTCAAGAACTAAGAATGGAGTTCAATCCATCTTTGGACAAATAAAATTTATGATAAGATTTGTGTCTAACTTTTTTGAGCTTACCATCCCCATTACTAGCATTTTGAAGAAGGACCAAGTTATCAAATGGGAAGAAGCTTCCATTCAAGCTTTCAATAGGATCAAATAAGCATTAAAGCATGCCCCCATTTTGGCAGCTCCAAATTATAAGAATTCTTTTCAAAAAAATCTTTTTCTTCTAAAAACACCATTGCATCTCGTCTTGTTCTAAGACAATGATGATGAAGGGGTTGAGAGACCAATTTCCTTTTTAGTAAGGCATTGCAAAGAGCTAAGTTGAAAGTACACCATCATGGAGAAGCAAGCATTTTCCTTAGTGAAAGAAGACCAAGGTTTTCATACTTTACATCTTGAGCTCTAAAGTTGTTTCTTATGTTCCCCACACCATGGTGAAAGATATCTTATCAAATATAGAGGTCTCGAAAGAAAAGCTATAGATGTGTAAACAAGTTGGAGTAATATGACATGGATATCCAAACCATGAAATTGATAAGAGGTTTGGGCCTCAGCTAAGCTTATGGTTGAGAGAAAATTGCAAACTATTGAGGTGAATGAAATAGAAGGAGAAAGGGTGGATTTCCTTTAAAAATAGGTAAGATCGGAATGGTACCAAGATCTAATCTTTTATCTTAGACATCTATGTTGCCTTGAACATTTGAGTAAAAATCAGAAAAGAGCTCTTAAGTTAGCCTCTCAAAAATATGTCATTACTAATTTTGGGTTTGATTGGAAGAACCCGGATGGAGTTCTCTTACGATCCATTGTTGAGGATGAAGCCCCAAAGGTAATTACTAATTTCCATAGAGGAGTTTATGGGGCTACTACATTTTGATGGAAGAGTTACTGACACATAAAATATGGAGCATCACATGGTTAATGGTGGCCAAATCTCTTCAAAGATACAAATCTATTGGTTAGGAAAAGTGAAAGTTACCAAGTAATTTTTGGAAGAATGAAAGATTTAGGTTTCCTTCCTTTTGCTATATGTGTCGATCGAAGCCCCATTTAAGCAATGGGGAATGGATTTCATTGGAAAAATTTCTGATCCTTCCAGTGCTGGTCATAAATGGATTCTTATAGCCACTGATTATTTCACTAAGTGGGTGGAAGCAATCCCCACCAAGAAAGCAACACACCAAGTTATCATGGACTTCATGTTGAATCAAATCATATGTAGATTTGAAGTGCCACTAAGATTGTTGTTGATAATGCCATGAGTTTTAGAGCCAAACCTTTGGTGCCAATGTGCAAAGAGTATGGAATAAATTTGACATATGCTTCTAACTACAATCCCTAAGGAAATGGACAAGCTGATTCCAACAATAAAAACTTGTTAAATATCATTAAAAGAAATTTGGATCTAAACAAAAGATGTCGGGTTAAGAATCACCAAGTTTGTTGTTTTAACAATCGAATCACTATCAAAAGAGCTACTGGTAAAATCCTATTTGAGTTGGTATATGGAACTCAAGCTTTGTTGCCCTTCATTTGCAATTGTCTTCATTTTAGTTTGTTCAAAAAATTGAAGATCAAGAAGTTATTCCATATGATGCTCGAATCAATCAGATTATTGAGTTAGATGAAGAAATAAGGGCATCTCATCAACGGCATGTGAAGTTTAGAGAAAAGTGAAGAATTTATTTGACAAGAAGGTGACTCCAAGAGCTTTCAGCATTGGGGATCTTGTGCTATTATGGGATAGAAGGCATGGAAGATACGTTGACAAGCATGGTAAATTTGATGCATTATGGATGTGCCCTTATTTAATTGACATTAAAATTGGTGAAAATACCTTCTACCTAAAAGACATAGACGGGAACTACTTGAATTACCCGTTAATAGTTAGGAGGCATTTGAAAAATTTCCTTGATTAATTTATCAAAATCAAGGTATACTCCATTGTAAGTGTATAGTCTTTTGGTTTGTTTATCTTTCATTTTCTCTATTTTTGTTTGTCTAGTCCTTAGTGACCATTTTGTTTGTTTCTTGGTTCATCCTTGGGTGAGTTGGTTATTATTGTTCTACTCTACAAGATCACTCTTTAACTCCATTGCCCAATGGTTTTTTTTTGTCCATGGTCTGCTATTTTTTTTTGTCACACTCACAGGAGTGCCCATCCCGAGTTAGAGCCAATGTTGGTGCTCAATTTGGTCTCGCCCCATTTGTCCTTGAAATTATTCGGTTTATGGGATTTTTCATCTTTTTATCTCCCCATATTAATGCATGAAAATTCTATCATCCATTTTGTTGCCATGATCGGTCCCTTCCTTTGGTCAAGGATTACTTTAAATCTAGATTTTTTTTTTCGTTCCTCTATCCATGAGAAAGATTTGTAAGTTGGGTGAAAACTCGATTTTTTTTCTGTTCCTTCCATTTTCCATGATCACGTTTTGTTTTCCATATAATTTTTGTCCCAAGTATCTATGGAAACATGTACCTTTCTGGTTGGATGTGGCTCAAAGAGACACTTTGAAAATCTAAGGCCCACTTCAACTCAAAAATTTCCACGTGGAGGGTCGATGCTCATATGAGAATTTACCTTTTGGTTTGACCTTGGAGTTACGTTAGGAAGACACGTGGAGGTTTTCACTTCCTTGCCTAGACTAAGAATTTTTCATGTAGCTAGTGCAGCTTTGGTGGACCATGGACACATGGACGGACCTCCCTATTTGGGGACCAATCCCTAAATTTTATTTTGAAGAAGTGTTAGGAGGACACTTGGAGGCTTCCACTCACTCTGCCCTTGTTTGAACTTTTCAAAGGCTAAGGAAAATTATCTCTGAACCTAAACACATGACGCCTTCTACTGGTCCTTAAACATTTTCAACAAACATTGTAAGATTAAAACACATGGTGAGCCCATGCTTGTTTGGGGTCTCCACTTTTGGGGACCATATTAAAGCACGCCATTGAGACATGTGGAGGTTTCCATTGCTTCTTTTTATACTAAGACTTTTAAAAGGCCAAAAGATGATTTTATTTGGCCCAGAGCACATGGAAGGCCCACGCTTGTTTAGAAATTTTCCTAGTACCCCACCTTTGCTGTTGTGCCAAGGAAACACATGGACATCTATAATATGAAGTAGAGAAGAGTCAAAATAAATGGTTGCTGTGCATTACGTCTATTTTTCCACCATTTTTGCTTCAAGACTCTTGGAGATACGAATATGCATTATTTTTCGTCATTTTGATGAAATTCCTTGTCATTTTTATCTACAAAGTGCCAATTGAATGGATTTAGAACTTAATTTGTGATTTCAAGTATTATTAAGATTGATATTTTGAAGTTGGAATTTCTCGGGCACTAGCAAAAATGTGAATTACAAGAGAATATTGATGTGTGACAAAGTTAAAGAGGAAAGAGAGGGAAAACGATGAAATGATGAAGGTTACGCGTACAAAAGATGAAAAAGGTGTTTCCTCGAGAGTGAAAAGGATTACCTGTCGATCCAACTATAGAAATCCTCCAGAGAATGCTTGAAATGTTAATTTCTTGCATGAAAAAATAAAAATGATTAAAATGATTGTCAAAAAGGTTGTGGGATGACATCCTAGTCATTAGTCGAGGGCACGAAAAATGTGATAATTTCATAATTGGTCCACTAGCAACTTTGAGATGTAAATTTTTTGAACGTTGGTTTATGATCAAAATTGGTAACAAACAAAGGTCCCTCAAATATTCTTATTTTGGGGAAAATTTTGGGATAAGTGAGCGAGAGAAATGTATAAATGCAATGAGAATACTCTTGGAAAGGGTCGAGGTTAAATTCTTAAGAGAAAATTTAAGAGAGCCTGTCTTCCGAGAAACTAATCGAGATACCTAGTTAATTTATTTTGTTTTAGATTTTCTATTATGTCAAGTTGGTTGTAGATGTATAGCCATTGACAAGCACTAAGATTTATCTAGAAGTTTTCCTTGTTGATGAATCTAATCAATTTTGACTTAATTTGTGTCAATCTTGGAGCAATTTGTTTTTTCTTTATTTCATAATGTCTCGTAAGTAGTTTTTACTATTCCTATTTGAATCTTGTGTTAAAGTACCTCGAATCAAACAGATCTCATCCCCTGATGATGATTTAGTGGCATTTGCAATTTCATTTCAAGAAGAGCCTTCATCCTGTGATGAGATAAAAAATTTAAAATCACTTCACTATCATTTGTTGAAAAATATTATCTTTAAGCCCTCGAGTGTATCTTAGGTGTGATTAACCAGGGGCCTTTTATGCTTTATTGAATCTTTAGCTTGAGACTTCATGTTAAATTCTTGGAGATTGTGTGAAACCATGCTGATCCGGGGCTCCATTGAAGCACACCTTCTTGTTGAAGGAATATCTTAGCTATTGCAAAGCTTTCTATTATTTAGCTTTCAATCTGTTGTGAAGTCTCTCGGAGATTTGGTATAATCAATTTTATTCTACTTAATCTCGCACCAAAATTATTCAAAGACCATGAATCCATCTTGAACCACCGTTGTTTACCCTGTATATCCACAAAGGAACGAAATATATTTACTAAAACATGCGAACAACCAGGATCTCATAATGTCTTCAATAACCTTAGCCTTGTCTTGAAAGTATCTACATATTTTACAAGTGACAACTCTTGAGACTTAAATTATGGAGCATTGATCGTATTTTTGCAACATTTTCTTCATAAAATTTGTGCAAAAGAATGATATCTCCATATGCCTCATCAAACAAAGGTTAAACTAGGATCCTCTCACCATGGTTGAAGAGGAACAACGTAAAGTAGTGAGGATAGGTCAAATCCTCTTGAAGGTGTTATCCATATCTCCACAATATAAGTGACAAAGGGCCATTTAGATCTCATCCCCGACTACACAATGACATACATCATGATTTATTTGTCTCTAATCTTTGTGCCAAATCTGTGATGCTTCTCAAATTGAAAAGGATAATGAATTTGGGATGAGTGAGCGAGTGAAATGTATAAATGTAATGAGAATACTCTTTTAAAGGGGTCGGGGGTTGAATTCTTAAGAGAAAATTTGAGAGATCCCATCTTCTGGAGAAACCAATCCGAGATAGCTAGTTAATTTTTTCTGTGTTAGATTTTCTATCATGTCAAGTTGGTTGCAGATGTATAGCCATTGAAAAGCTCTGAAATTGCTTCTTGTTAATTTTGTCTCACCTCGTTTGTCCTTGAAATTCTTCGGTTTCGGGCTTTGTCATATTTTTTATCTCCTATATTAATGCATGAAAACTTTGTCCTTCATTTGGTTTCCATGATCTCATCCCTTCCTTTGGTCAAGGATCACTTTAAATCCATAGTTTTTTTCCGTTCCTCTATCCATGAGAAAGATCTATAACTTGGGAAAAAAATTAGGTTTTTTCCTTCCTTCCATTTTCCATGATCACGTTTTATTTTCCCTATCATTTTTGTCCTAAGTATTTGTGGAAATGTGGCCCTTTATAGTTGGATGCTTCTCGGTGAGGCACTTTAAAACTCTAAGGCCCACTTCAACTCAAAACTTGTCCATGTGGAGGGCCAACACTCATCTAAAAATTTGTCTTTTTGTTTGACCTTGGAGTTACGCTAGAGAGACATGTGGAGGTTTCCGCTTCCTTTCCCAGACTTAGACAATTTTTTCATGTGGCTGGTGCAGGTTTAGTGGACCATGGAAATGTGGAGGGATTGCACCTATTTGGGGACTAGCCCTAAATTTTTTTTTGAAGAAGCACTAAGAGGACACTTGGAGGCTTCCGCTCACTCTACCCTTGCTTCGACATTTCAAAAGCCAAGGAAAATTGTCTCGGACCCTTGACACATGGCACCTTCTACTTGGTCCTTCAACTTTTCAAAAGATTTTCTCGGATGAAACACTTGGTGAGCCCGCGCTTGTTTGGGGTCTGCACTTTTGGGGACCATCTCAAAGTGCGCCATTGAGACATGTGGAGGTTTCCGTTAGCTCCTTTTATACTTAGACTTTTCATTTAGACAAAAGACAATTTTCTTGGGCCCAGGGCACATGGAAGGCCGTGGCTTGTTTGAAAACTTGCCTCTATACCCCACCTTTGTAGTTGTGCCAAGTAAACACTTCGACGACTATAATATAAAATAGAGAAGGGGAAGAATCAATGATTACTATGCATTGCATCTTTTTTTCTTCCATTTTTTCTCTAAGACTCCTAGAGATGTGAATTACACATTGTTTTTCATCATTTTGATGAAATTCCTTATCATTTATATCTAGAAAGTGCCAATTGAAAGGATTTATAACATAATTTATGAGTCCAAGGATTGTTAAGATCGATATTTTTAATTTGGAATTTATCAAGCATTGGTAAAAAAGTTAATTACCAGAGAAGATGGATGTAAGAGAGATTTGTAGAGGAAAGAGAGGGAAAAGGATGAAATGATGAAGGTTATAGGCACAAAAGATGAAAGAGGTGTTGTGTCGAGAGTGAAGAGGATTTCCTATTAGATCCAATAGTATAGAGCCTCCGAAGAATGATTGAAATGGGGATTTATCACATGAGAGAATTAGAATGAATAAAAGGATTGTCAAATTTTTTGGCATGGCATCCTAGTCATTACTCGAGGGCAGAGAAACATGATCGGTTCATAATTGGTCCACTTTGGCAGCGTTCGGATGTAAAGTTGTTGAACATAATTTTTGAGGTAAATTGTTAACAAGAAAATGTCCCTCGAATATTCTTATTTTTGGGGTAAAATTTGGGATGAGTGAGAGAGTGAAATGTATATATGCAATGAGAATACTCTTGGAAAGGGTCGGGGTTTAATTTTTTAAAAAAATTTGAGAGAGCCCATCTTCCCGATAAACCTATCCGAGATACCCGGTTAATTTCTTTTGTGTTAGATTTTATATCATGTCAAGATGGTTGCAGATGTGTATCCATTAACAAGCTCTAATATTTCTACGGAATATTTCCTTTCTTTGATAAATCTAATAAATTTCAAGATAATTTGTGTCAATATTGGAGAAATTTGTGTCTCGCTTTGTTTTAGAATGTCTACAAGTATTTTTTCTTATTCCTATTGGAATCTTGTGTTAAAGTACCTCATTATCACAAAAGATCTCATCCCTGTGATAGTTTAGTGGCATTTGTAATTTCATTTCAAGAAGAGCCTTCATCCTATGATGAGATAAACAATTTAAAATCACTTCACTTGTCATTTGTTGATAAAGATTATCTATAAGCCTTCGAGTGTATCTTAAGCATGAGTAATGAAAGGCCTTTGATGATTTATTAATTCTTTAGCTCGATCCTTCATGTTAAATTATTGGAGATTGTGTGAAACCGTGCTGATCTGGGCCTCCATGGAAGAACAACCTTTTAGTTGAAGATTATTATAATTGAACCTAATCTATGTCAAGTTGAGTTACATGAGTTGATCAGCCTATATGGAAGAATTACCTCAGTACCAAATTAAGTTGACTATGAAAAATGAATATATTATGTAACAATGTGAGTCATTATATAATAATTTTCTATCCCATAGGCAACTTAAGTCGGGAAAAATGTGTTTTATCACAAATGTTGGACAAGTCTTCTACCTTTTGCATAACTTGTAAATCAAATGACTTAACTGATTGACTAAAATCCAAATAACTGAATAAAGTGATATGGTGCAAAGAAAAGTTTCTAATGATGAATGTGTCACTTTGAAACTGAGCATGCAATCATGTCTCTTAAACTTTGACCGAAGTAGTGTAAGATATTGATTACACTTTTAGATTCACTAAGTTCTAATTAAAGGTGTAGGATGTCATATGGGATTTGATTATTTGAATTCTAAGTAAACACTTAGAAAACATCACTTTATTATCAATTCTTGGGACAGGTAACCAATTGCATACCTTATATACAAACTAGTAAAGAATAAACTATGGGGATCAAGTAGATCTAATTGACCCATACATATGTACATGGTTTTTGATAGATATCAAATGGATTGAATTTAAATTGAGGTTGGATTTAAATTTTGTGCATTTAAATCATTGAAGGCATAAATATAGTTTTAAAATAAAATTAAAAAAATACCTTAAATTGAAGCATTGTATAAGTATGTGTTACATTTTGGTATTAGAGCTGAAGTTTGCAGCTCTTGGACTTATTAAGTCCCTACGCTAACTTAAAATTAATTCTTTTCTAATAGAGAAAATGGTTAAGAAAAAATTAAATGCTACTAGTAACCATATCATTGTAGGTGGCGAAGCAACCACAACGCAGAAGTTAGATGAAATACTCATTGTCCTTCAGGACAAGTAAAAATTTATGGTTGTCCTTGAATAACAAGTCATGGGTATTAAAATTTTGATGACAGTGATGGTAATGAACAACCTCAGGGATAACCTAATGCTAAAAAAATATTAATGCTAAGGATCCCAATGTGCAAAATAATAATAATGCAGTGGATGCTAATGTTGCAAATGCTAATGCTAATATTGTAAATGAAACTAAAAAAAAAAGAGGGCATGTTTGGCACGAGAGATTGAATAACCTTCGGTGATGGTGACACGTGGCGATTAGTGATAAGGAAAAATAAGGTTGTTGATTTGGTTTGCGACCTCCGGTCTTCGTTAGGCATAAAATTTGGCTCAGTAGAACAAGAGGCTCAACTTTTGTAACTATAGTATGGACTATTTTATTATCACCGATATGGTGGGTCCTTAAGCCACCACATGGCTTTCCACCATGAATCGAATTCACTCGATATTCCTATCGAGGAGTGATAAGTGGACTATGCCTTTCGAGTTGCATTGTAGGATTAATTTGAGCTCAACGAGCTATATTTCTAGCTTGGTGGGGTGGTCAAATCCCCACCGAGGCCTATATTATCCTGAATGTTTGAATTATTTGTTAAAATTATTTCCTTATGCTTCAGGTGTTATTTCGACATTGGATGGAGTTAGGATTAATTCACATGGTGGTTGTTATCCATATTTTTCCCCGGAAAATATTGGATCGACCATGACCCCGAGATGAAAGAACCTAAGAAAACTCATTTAGATCTTGTAAATTGGTGGTAGAAGGACTCAATAATGGAGTGGTGAGGGCCAAAAAAGACTAAATTACCCTATGTAAAATAAACGACTCACGAGCCATTTCCATGTCTTAAATCCATTTTCAAGTTACGAGGTAGTTTTAATAGTGGAATAATAGGTTTGGATAAGAAGGACAATGCCACGAGAGGAATTGGGAGCAAGAAGGGAAAAAAATGGTGAAGTTTGAAGCCTTTCGGGTTAGAGACCATTCAAGAAAGAGTCCAAAATCGAATAAGTATAGAGGAGGCAGCGTGAGAAGGAACCATGCTTCTACATGAAACTTCTCTAAAGTTTAATCTAGAAAGGGAATCCCAAACGAGTGTCAGGATTCCACACGTCTAGAGCCCCAAAAACTTGTGGGCCATTGAAAAGTATTCAACTAAGAAAGAAGGGGCCAGGTGTGACTCAGTGTAAATCTGAAATGGGATCCTAGGGTGGAGACTCAAACTTGTGTCAGCCCTCTATGTAGCAAATAGTCAAATAGAGTCAAAAGGTGGATAAAGAAGGCTTCAAAATTGGCTAAGTATAAAAGTGTAAGCAGAGACTGCCAAGTGTCAATGTGGCGCATCTCCTAGAGTTAGTCACGGGGCAAAGACCCAAATGAGCGCAAGCTCGCAACATAGCCCAAAGTCCAAAAATGGTAAGAGGGACTATTGAAATGTCCACAGACCAGTAGAGGCTGACAAGTGTCAACTTGACGCTCCTCCAAAGGCAAATTTTGAATAAGGATTTCAAGCAAGTGCGCGGTGCCTCCACGTGTCAGTCTCAAAGGGCCTAGAGTCGGTTGAATAGTCAATGCATGGAGCAGGCTAGTGGAGGCTTCCAAAAGTCTAAATGATGCTAATTCAAGGATTGAATAGAGAAAGGGTTTCCAAATGAGTGCTAGACTACCGTGTGTCCCAGGTCAAAGTGGGTTATCAGGGGTAAAGTTGGTTTTTTTCCCTTATTATTCCAAACGTGTAAAAGTTACAAAATGGGCCGCAACTCCACCCAAAGGAAAAGGTTAGCGTTTGAGCCCGAGTCAAGGAAAGTGGTGAGTTGGAGGAAAAGGTGAAAATTTTCCTTTTGACAAAAAGGCACAGAGGTAAGAATTGAAGCGCACCTCCCTATCCAACTAAAGGGTGCCACATATCCAAGCGGAGCGTCGGGGCCGTGGGGGTTTTATGAGTTTTGCATTTTACGGAAAAGGATGAAAAGATAAATCATGGACCCGCAAACCCAATTTTTCCCTAATCTGGCTACCACGCGCCCCATAAAAAAAAGGAGACCCATTTTTCAAACTTTTTCCCACCCATTTGTATGGACCGATACAAACTCGAAAGGGAATATCATTTAACTCAAGGCTCAAAATATTTAAAGTCTAGCACCATTGGAAGAATCTCAACGTCTTCTGCAATTGAAAGATAAAAAATCATTTTCTCGGACCACAGGAGGTGAAACATGGAGAAACATATTCAGGCCTTTAATGTAGGATCTCCTTGCCTCAACAACCAAATCAGATTCGATCTGTTCCACCATTTCCTCTTCCTTCAAGGTGTCGAACCAAAGATTGATGCAATAAAGACAGATTTGGGGAAGATTTTGTCAGAGGCATTAACAATAGTGGTTGAGCTTTAACCTTCTTTTCCGCTCTCTCTCTCTCTTTCTTCTCTCTAATTGAATCTATAAATAGGGAAGGGATTCATTGTAAAGGGTTGGACGTTCTTTGTTTTGCAGGCTCCCCTTTCCTTCTAACAAATGAATTCATGGAGTTTAGGCCTTCCATTAAAATTGCAATATGTTCCTTACCTCCTGGATGTTTTATAATGCATTGTATCAATCTGCAAAGAAATAAAACATGTTTGTGATCGATTCTAGGTCCTTTATGTCTCTTTTTCTTGCATCTAGTCTTTCATTATAAATCTTGTTATCTATGCTTGATTATTGTATGTATTTTTTTGGTTTGTGTCTATTAGTAGAACTAGTGTTCATCATTCCTTCGGTGCATCACCTTGTGGTTTAGTTATTTCTTATTTATTATATCTCTTTTATTCATGTCTCCTTGGAAAGTTTTAGATTAGGTATAGATATAGATCCTCTGTAAGTTCTCACATATGCACCTAAACAGAGGAATAGGAACCAACCTTTAACCTGGAGAGATTTTCCATTTTTTCAATGTCTCACACCTTGGGGAAAGTTCAATGTTATGTAATCACACAAAATGACATTTCCTTAGAAAATAAGATCTATAGAACTCATTTGGGTATGTTGTGATTTTGCACTAACATTTTTGGCATGCTCGGTGGGACAGAGAAGTCTCCATCTTATTACAGTAAGATTGATGTGCACTTGTTGTGATTCTAGCTTTTAAGAAGTTCTTAAAATTGCACATCTGGTGACTCCAAAAGAAACAAATCCACTAGTTTTAGCAGTCCAAGAAAGTTCATGAGAAGAATACAAACATAGTCAAGAACTAGAGAGGAGGGATTATTTTTCTATCTAGACTTATCCCCAAATAGAGGGAGGGGAGGAAGAAGAGCCTAGAGGTCTCTATCCCCACCAAACAGAGCCTTATCGACACCTCCTCCTAAAGAGGCCATTCTCTCAATCAAGAGGGGTACTCAAGCCAATCAGGATGGCTCAGCCAAATCCTTATGTCAATTTCACTAGCAGCAGCCCACTCGCTCTAAATGCACAAAATCTGGTCCCAATAGCAGCATTAAAGAGCATCCCATATTTCACTGGGGAAAACCAGACTTCTCCTAGTGATCATGTCTAAGATATTGCAAATGTCTATACAATCCACGAAATCCATGAGATGGACATTGCAGTCAAGTTACTCACCTCTTCACTCAAAGGTAAAGCTTCACAATGGTTCAGGAGGCTTGAAGTAAGATCTATTCAAAATTTGAACCAATTGTGCACAACTCTTCACAACTAGTTTGGAGAAAAGGGTGATAAATTATCTTTGTTGGAGAAACTACCAACAATTGAGAGAGCCCAAATGAACAGCTGACAAATTTCAACCTCAGATTTCAATGGACTTGGGATAGGATTCCAACAACAGTAAAGCCCACTAATGAAGGTGCCTTCTTATACTTTCTTAGGGCTTTAAATTCTGATATTTCTTTGATGATTCAGTTAATGGGGGGCACAACCTTACCTGCAACCTATAGCCTTTCCATAGAGGCTGAAAATTATTTGATTCACACTTGAAAACTTGTTCCTATGCCATCCATGCCTCTATACCCGAGCTAGAAACCCAAGTACCAACTAAACACCCACATTAGCCCCTGTACCTACACCCCAGGAGTAAAAGCTTAGCTGAAGCCTCCACTTCATCATCCAACACCTCTAAGGAACTCCAGGAAGTCATGAAACAACTTCAAAACCTGGGGAATGAGTTAGTAACCATCAAAAGGTAGGAAGCTCGAGTCTTACGCCATATCATCCCAAGGCTCAATATCAGGCTAGACCCTAGTATCAACAAAATAGACCATCATCTCAGACTATAAATTAGAGCCAAAACCAAGGATAAACTCAATTGCTAGACCATTAAGGTCATATAATCCAAACACAACTTTAGCATCAAGGGCATTGGTTCCAACACAGAATAATATGACACAAGAATATGATTGGTGTTTCCCATGCAATCAGCCACATAACCAATCAATGTGCTTTAATGGTGCACTAAATCAGGCCTTGATGGTGTAGACCAGTATGGTGTCACAAGAACCTATCCAAGAAGGAGATCAACAACAAGGAGCTCAACAAGAGGGATCTCCAAGTGAGACTATGTTTGTCAATGTCAAGTGAGGACTTTTGTGGAATGAAGATTCCCTTCTCAAAGGACTACACGGTCCTAAAAAGAGGAAAATGGAGAAGGCCTTCTCAAAGTGTGGCCTCGACCTTCCATCACTCCAAAGAGGAATACATGAGGCCAACCCAAGCCACCTTCCAATCCACTCAAGCACCGGTTATGACAACCCATGTGCAATAAAAAATGTGTCAGGAAGGGGTAGAAAATAGATAGCTCATTTAATATCATTGAGCAAATGAATGAGGGAAAATGTGAACATTTCATTATGGGAGTCACTGGCCATTCTAGGGTAGAGGGATCTATTACAAACTACCATGTAGAATTGGTCAAGCTCAAATTAACCCCCTAACTAGCAAGAGAGAGTGCTTGCCAATGAAATTCAACCTAGGAGGAACCATGGAGAACAACAAGGTAAGAATGTGAGACCTCCTCCATTCTATGTGTCATTGATTATTGGAGACAAATTGGTGCAAAATTGTATGATTGATTATGGGGCTAGTAGTTCTGTGATGCCAAAAAAATAGTTGATCAATTGGGTTTCCAATATGAAGTCATCTCTAGAGGGGTAGTGCAATTAGATGGGACAACAGTGAAAATGTTGGATTCATCAAGGATCTGAGCCTTACTCTGCATGCCTGCCCTAATGTGAATTTTTTGTAGAACGTATCAATCATAGATTTTCCACCACATTTTGATTTTTGTTTGTACAGGACTTTTGTGCCAAAATTGGAGGCTATCTGTCTACTGATTGGTCACATATTTTCTTTAGAACAAGGTATGGGGAAAATTCCACAATCAGATTTGAGCCTATTATTGATTATCATATTGAATCTTATGTGCCTAGGCTAATCAATGCCAACTACTCATCTTTTGATTAAGAAAACCTCGAAACACTTGTGAAGCAGATACCAATGTGGAATGTATCCCAGAATTTACTCTCAATGAGTGGGCTAACAAAATACATGCTTTTGACCACTACAAGGAGATGGAAGAATCTGAGCTAGGTGTCTACTATCTACATGAAGAGAATCATACTCTTCCTGACCTAATTAAGCCATAATATAAAGATGACAATGAGGTATGGCAATTATTCTTTGATGGCTCAAGGAGTAGATAAGGAGCTAGAGGGGGAACTATGATTGTGTCCCCCAAAGGTATGAAATATTATTCAGCCTTCAGATTTCATTTTTCCTGCTCAAATGACACTATTGAATATGAGGATCTAGTCCATGGTCTTCATTGGGAAAGGAAGCTAGGAATCAAGAACTTGCAAGTGTTTTGTGATAGTGAACTAGTTGCTAATAAAGTCAGACAACTTAATTCTATCAAGAATGACCTGCTCAGGAACTACAAGAATAGGGTATGGGATCTCATGGAGGATTTCGAGGCCTTCAACATTGTGTCCATACCCACGAAGGAGAATGAAGCTGTCGATCAGCTTGCAGTAGTTTGAGCAATGTTTGATGTGGTCGACAACATCAAAAGAGATAAAGAATAGCCACATATCCATATATTTGTGAGGCTAGAAGTTCCAGATAACAACACATGCTGGTACGTGTTTGAGAATGATCTGTAAATCATTAAGTTTTTTCAAGAAGAAATTGAATTCTTAGCTATAAATCAAAGCGGATTAGAGTAGCAATATGGGAACCAATTATTACAAAGAGCATACAAACAAGTTTCCCAAAGGATTAGTGACAATGAATTCTATTTTAAATCCTAATGATTAGTTTAGAAAAGAGAAGGCTAACATATAGATCAAAGGAGAAGATTTAGAGTCGATCCCAATTGGAGAAGACAAAATACTTCAAATTGGAAAGGTGGCCATCGAGCAAGAAAGGTATGAATTCATACAACTTTTCCAAGAATTTTCAGATGTATTTTCTTAGAGCTATGAAGACCTAAGAGGGTTCAATCCAAAGCTAGCACAACACACAATCGAACTAGATCTAGCTACTTAGCCCATCAGGAAAATAAGAGACCAGTCAACCCACACATTGAGCCTCTAATGAAGAAAGAGATGAACAAGATGATAGAGGAAAGTATCATATTTCCAATCAAACACTCAAGTTGGGTTGCAAACCTGGTCCCAGTCAGGAAGAAAAATGGAGAGATTAGGTTGTGTGTAGATTTTTGAGACTTGAACAGAGCCTCCCTCAAAGATCACTACCCACTCCCTTCAATGGAGTAGATCTTACGTGGTGTCTAGATCAGAGATATTCTCCCTCCTAGATGGCTACTCAGGGTACAACCAGATCATGGTGAAAGAAGATGATCAGTTCAAAACAACTTTCACCACCAAATGGGGCACCTATGCCTACAGAAAAATGCCATTTGGATTGTCCAATGCCAGAGCCACTTTTCAAAGGGCAATGGATATGGCATTCAAAGGGTTGATCAAAAAAATAGTACTGATCTATCTGGATGACATTATGGTGTTTTCCAAAAATGTAGTAGACCACCTTTTCCACCTAAGGTAGGTGTTTCAAAGATGCAGGAGTTTTGGGGTATCATTGAACCCTAAAAATGCATATTCTTAGTCCATGAGGCTGGCTTCTAGGCCATATTGTATCAAAGGAAGGATTGGTAATTGACCTAGAGAGAGTTGAAGTAATAAGAGCATTTCCATTTCCAAGCCACAAGAAATCTCTTCAAATCTTCCTGGGAAAAATCAATTTTTTCGCAGGTTTGTACCAAACTTTGCTACCCTTGTTAAGCCAATAATATTGATGTTGAAGAAGAGCTTAGCATTCAAGTGGAAATTTGTAGAAAATGAAAGTTTTGAGGCCATCAAAGAAGATATATCAAAATCCCCAACTCTCATGAATCCATATTTCTCTAAAGACTTCATATTGTATGCCTTTGGTAGTAGTGACATAATTTCTGCAATCTTAGTTCAATAGAACAAAGAAGGTACAGAACAGCCAATTACTTTCTTCAGTCAAGGTCTGGAAGACTATGAAGTGAGATACTCCTTCATCAAAACAAAAGTCCTAGTGGTGATAAAAGGATTAAAGAAGTTTAAGCATTTGGTTTCAAATAACAAAATCCAATTGTTGGTCTCCCATACGGGAGTTAAAGAATTCCTTCTCAATAAGGATTTGAATGAAAAACATGTAGGATGGATCACTCATGTCATGGAATATGACATTGAGATCAAGGTCACTAAGCTGGTCCATGGGAAGGGGTTGTGTGAACAACTAGCCTCAGGTCAACAAGATGAAGCAAACAGTGAAAAGGAGGCTATTTTTGTTTTGCAGGATAATCAAGAGGAAGGAAATGATGATGTACATGCTCCTTGTTAGACTCAAGACATGGTCCACTTCCTTCAAACATGTCTATGTCCTCATGGGATGAGTAAAGAAAAAGGATACATTTCAGACTATAGGCCATCCCATATGTTCTTAATGATGGTGTCTTGTTTAGAAAAGAAATCAATGGCATTCTACTGAGATGCATTGGGAAAGATTAGGTTAAGAGAATGTTATAAGAATTCCATGTCAAAGTAGTTGGAGGTCATTTTACTCCAAGGGTGATAGCATTCGAGATCATGAAGGTGGGTTATTATTGGCCCGAGTGTTTAGTGACTATTATGCATGGATCAAAAGGTGTAAGAATTGTGCATTCTTCAAAGGAAAAGAAAATCTAGAAGTAATTCCATTGCACCAAATTTAAGTCAACCAACCTTTCATGCAATGGGGATTGGACTTTATTGGATTCATCAATCCAAATTCAAGCCAATTCCACAAATGGATTCTTACAAAGAATGACTATTTTAGTAAGTGGACCGGCGGTGGCACTCAAGGAACCTAATGAGTCTAGTATACTAGATTTCTATGAAGGGATAGTGACTAGTTTTAGAGTGCTAGCCACCATTATATGAAATAATGAATTGGCATTCATAGGTTCCAAACAGGATGGGATGTCAAGAATGGGACTTGAGCACTTCATCGAACTATTACCCTCAAGGTAATGGCCAAGTTGAGTCCACAAATAAGAACCTGCTAAAGATCATCAAAAGAACTCTTGATGAAAATAAGAGAACCTAGCACACAAAGCTCAAATCAGCCTTATGGGCTGATAGGATAACACCCAAGAGATCTATAGGAAGCTCTCCATTCAAACTTGTCTATGGGAAAGAGGTAGTGTTTCCTATATCACTTGAGTTGCTAGCATTAGAGCTCGTGAAGTAGCTAGAGATGTCTAAATTTGAACTGATGGAGGCTAGGTATGTGGAGCTGATAGAATTAGAAGAAACTAGAGAGCATGCACTCCGAGCAATAGAGAAATATCAGGCCAAAATCAATATATGCTTCGACAATAAGGAAAGAGCCAAGCTTCTTGGAAGGATACCTAGTCTTGAAATGGGATGCAGATCGAGAAAAGCCAAGAAGTCATTCCAAGTTTGATGCCATTTGGAGTGGCCCTTACATGGTCAGAAAATGTAAAAGTAGAAATGCTTTCCAATTGTCTACATTAGAGGGTGAAGAGTTGCAGATTCTGATGAATGGAATCTATCTTAAACACTACTACTAAAAGGGAAGTTCTCACCCTATACATATTAGTTTAATTTCTTATCCTCTAAGTGCTTGTGATTTTGCACATCTTCTTGTATTTTAGGTTTCTTTTCCTTATGTGCTTTGCATGCTCTGCATGTTCTATTTGGAGCATGTATGATTTAAAATTTTTATATAGTTGTGGTGTTGTTTTTTTGCTCTTATGTAGTCCATTCAGAGAGACAAATGAAGCCCCGAGTTAAAACAATTTTCTACTCTCAGAAACCTTCGTTTCGAGATTTCTTATAAAAATTTAGAGTGCAAGCAGATGTGATCGTGAATCGAGGCGTAATCAATATCAAAACTTTGTTCTCTACTCCATGCCCAAAGGATATGACAAAGCAACTGGTATTTTCATCTAGTAGGTAGATACCCTGTGAGTCACCAAATTGTTATCCATATTTCGCCCCCCCTAGCTGATAGTATCTTGTTGGAACCCTTTAAAAAATAAATTATTCCATATTTTTCCTAATTAAGTATTGATTTTTGTCTTGGGTTTTGTGCGTAAAAAAGTTTGCATTAAACTTATACTGTATATAGGATTAATTTGCCATAATATAGTCATACTATTTACATTATAATCTTGTGAAAAATATGAAATAATTATAAGATAAATACCCAAAGGATTGAGACTTAAGCGAAAGACTCAAGAGGTAAGTGAAAAAGAAACTGTTTGTACACTTTCAAGTTTTTTGTGTTGGATGGCATGTAATAATTATCTTTTTACCTTTGGAAGATAAAAATATGCAATGTTGGATGACAATGCAAAATGTCGAACAAAAAAGAAAGATGTTATCAATCGCAATAGATATATGTGTTTCCAGTCTTTAATAATGATATGTGTTACCCTCCATGTAATAGATATATATGTTACTTGTTTATCACATATATATATGTATGTCGTCGTCCAATGACATTTTTTTCATGTAGTAATTTGCTTTCTTTGTTAGAATGTTCATTTTGAATCTGGTTGTCATTCATTCATCGTGTTAATTTATGTTAACTTCTATATTTTTTTCGCTTGTGCAGACTTCAAAATCACCCATACGATGGCCCTTGTTATAAATGAGAAATGAAAAAGTGATGGGTGTATATATAGGAAAGGAAAGGGTCGAGGGCCACCCCCACAGATCGAGGCTAGTTTACACATAGTACGGAAATCCAGATGACAACCAATGCATAGATGGCAAGTTAGTGGTTACCATCTAGGAATACCTATATGTTATCATCTAGTAATGCCTACAAATAATCATCATTCAGAACAAGAACAATATTAGCGGACGTCAACATACACAGCTATGTCACTGACTGGTAAACTATATTGTGTTATTGACAGATAACATGTTTTGTGTTGTCGGTGGTAACACTGTGTTGTCATATGGTAAAAGATTTTTGTTACCACTGTAACAATGTGTTGTCGTAAATCTGCAACAGTTGTTGTGTTTCCACTTGGTAAGAGATTGTTTTTATCTTTATCTCGACGTTTCATTATTGCTACCAAGAACACTCTGTGTTTTCTCGCCAAGAATAAAAGAAAAATACTACCACACTATTTTTTTGAAAAAGACCTCCATTTTCCATCGCCGAGAAATCCTCATTTCAAACATTCGCTTATAGTGAGAATGGAACTTTCATCAAATTTTCACCCATTGTATAATTTTTTGGATGTAGGTATCTTAAAATGAACCGTGAATATGTCACTTAAGTCATTAAATAAACTAGACTTCAGAGTTTCATGATAAAAACATTTACAAACCAAGCACTTGGTCACATTGATCGCATGTGTGTTCATCATCAAATATTGAAAAAATTAAGTATTATTTTATGTTGTTATTTAATGAAAAATGGTGAAAGGTTTATTATTCTTCACCAAATAGAATTTTTCAGAAGTAGTAGCAAAGATAAAACTATTTAGTGAATGTCTATTTGTCTACGACATTAGTAAGTTTTTAATATATAGTTATAGATCAATGAATCAATTAATTCATATGAAAAATAATGTCAAGTTTAAAATACAAAAGTTATAAGAGATGGGCATTTAGAAAACTACATGTATTTTACCATCAAAACAGGGAAAACATGTAAACATCCATCAACTTGCGACTCTTGGAGATTCATTTTCTATGATTTGAAGTAAGTGAGAAATTATTTGTTGACTACACTCGAGGCTTCATTTGAAAGAATATGTGTTCAAGTTTGCTTGAATTCATAAGAAAAACAATGTCATGTTTAAAATACAGAAGCTATAAGAGATGGGTATTTAGAAAATTGCATGTATTTTACCATCAAAAATAGGGAAAACATGTAAACATCCATCAACTTGTGACTCTTGGAGATTCATTTTCTATGATTTGAAGTAAGTGAGAAATTATTTGTTGGCTGCACTAGAGACTTGATTAGAAAGAAGATGTGTAAAAGTTTTCTTCCGCATGCACTATAGGCATGATTCGAACTAAGTGAAAAATGAAGAATTTTTTTGAAAAATAAATTGGATGTTATTCGTCGACCGCTGCAAGTATACTTAAATACACAACATTTTTTTGCTGTTGTTGTAGTTTTAAGTTGGTATTGTTGTATGCGTTGGAGGAGAAAAAAAAACTATGAAGACTGAGTAAAATGGTATTTTTTATTTTGTGGTGCTTCTAGGTTTGATCTTGCAAGTTTTGTATGAGCGAAGGAAGTGGTGAAAATATCAGAAGATGGATTAAAATTGATAGTGTTCTTGTGTTCCGGGTTCTTCACGATGACAATTTTATGCCATTGAAAAGGTTAAAAATTTGAGAACGACCAAAGAAAATACATCCACATTCAAAAATATTGATCAGAGTACAAAAAAATTATATTTTGTTGACATTGACTCAACATAGTGTCATCCATATAGAATCTAACTGGGGACACGCCTTCAATGTAAATATCAAAAAAATTATAGTAACAATTCACTTGATCGGTCATAAAATCTTAACCACATGAAGTTTATCATGTTCACAATTTGTCATAGTCCACAGCAGCGAAAACATGTTCCTTAGGTTGTGAAAGATTTAGAAAGACCATTTTGATTGGTAATGGACACGCTAAAAATTCTCCGGCAATAAACAGCGCTTTACCCTACACGTACTTGCAATCAACATCTATTAACAAAATTTACTCCTAATGCTTACATGCCTCATTTATTATTCCACTACGATGCTAGATGTATTCGTAGGGAGGATAAAACTAGGGTTCCATACCGCAAGAGGTAGGATCCTCTCAATTTATCTCAGAGCTTACCTCATTCATTATTCTACTACGAAGCGAGATCTATACAACAAAAAATGAAATATCATGAGATAACCTATGCCCGCCAAACAAATATTTAAATAAAACATCATGACAAAACGCATTCAACTAATCTGATTCTGATAGATTGCCAACATAAATTATGGATACATAGAAAAATAAAAAATTCAAAAAGAGGTTTAACTCAAATGAATAAGAAGAGAACCGGTGTTTTTAAAAATACCATTAAATTCGTGAATCTTTAAACAGCTAAAGTTTTTAATGAGATATATTCACAATTAAAACTGTTTTATTTATTTCAGCCAACATACCGACCACTGGTCATTATAAAAAGTCTGTGTTAAATTAGAGAAATGGTTGAAATTTGAAACTGGCAGAGTTGAAAAGTAGAAAAACAGTATACCATCTTGCCTTGTAATGTTAATGAAAGGGCACTGCACACTGAACAACATGTCATGGAAATGCGTACACGAGCTAAAAAAGAGAGAGTAGATGGGCTCGTAACTTGAGGAGGAAGAGCCCAAGACAATTATCTCAATATGGTTGGCCGACAATATCGAATCCATCCCTATCTTTGGCACAAAACAGAGAAATTATTGAGTGAGCCTCTTGATTTCTTAAAATCCTAAGTAGGCATGATGAAAAAATGGTAACTGTCCTACCCAAATTCCCAAAGCATGTTGAGATCAATAGAAAACATTATATGAAATTCGAAGAGTAATGTTTTTCACTGAATACACCTGGGTTTCCTATCTATAAATTATCCTATCCTATGTTGCATGTAAAACTGGATGACACTTGTATATGATTAATAGCATAGGTCTCTTCCAAGAGGATTATAAATAAATAAAAATTGAAGATCTCAAACTTTTAATCCTCTGTAATTCCTTGGCAACAAAATTCGTCGAGGTTTGGCTTTTTAATCATGCAGGCGAAATGCAGAGAATGGTGGCAGTGGAGTGGCATGATCCAGCGTACTTTATCCGCTGTTCCAGTTGAAAGTGACACCAAATTATTGTAGACCGAAAGAGGTAAGCTCGTCTCAATTTATCGTATAATGGATGAGCTGGGAAAGTCCGCAAGCATTCTAACTGGATTAGTAAGGTTTTTCCAGGGCCTGCTAGACATTGGCCATGAGAAAGAGGATGACGTGGAGCAACAGGATATGTTGGAGTTAAATAAAAGTAAAAATTGTTGAAAATAGCAGCAAGAAACTCAATTTAATTTTCTGTCTAAATTAAATTGAGGAGGAAATTCGAAATTCCACATCAATAGGCCACTTGGATGTGTTAGCTGAGTCATTAGCAATCAGTTAACTCAGTAAATTGAGTTGAGACAATGAGATCAGTTAGTTACAGAGATTCCTATATTTTAGGAACCCAGGTTGAGTTTATTTGAGTTGTAAATCAGTTAAAACTAGTTTCAAGTGAAACTGAACTAGTTAATGATTAGTTAGGTGGTTGGACTTCAGTCTAACCCAATGATCATTTAGTTAACTGATCAATCAACCCATTTCTTGCTCATGCATGTGAATAATTCGAATTCTTAAGTTGTGGTGGAATTTCCAAGGCAGATGACAGCAGGTGCAAACTAATTAAGTGCACAGGAGTTTTGTTTTAGTGATCTGACTGAGATAGACCTTATATAGGTAGGTTGTGCTCAGTTGAAAACAATATTGTAATTGATCTCTTCCATTTGATTAATGCAAAACAGAGCTTGTGGGGTTTTGGGCAGTAAGCTTTCCCCAGTTTTGATATATCTTGTCTCTGTATTTATGCAGTTTCTGTGTGTGATTTTTTTTTATGCAGTAGATTAGATTTGTGTCTCATGATTTAGATAAATTTCATGAGCAGTTGCGAATCTATTGAAATTTCTACATGGTATCAGAGCTTTAATCACAGAAGAACAGGGAATTCGAAGTTTCTCCTCAGGTCTACAGGTCAGTGCAGCAGCATCTCTACAGAGCTTGGAAGATGGCTTTCAATGGGTTGAGGCTAGAATTTGCCTTGGATGGCAGCTCCAACTTCGTAGCTTGGAAGGATCGCATGGAGGCAGCATTTGCAGATAATGGGTTGTTGGAATATATCAAGTCTGATATTCCACAGCCAGCTGCAACAGATGTCCAACTTGCTCAGTGGAAGAAGGATGTGGCGAAAGGAAGAAGAATTATCCTCGAAGGGGTTCGAGATCATATTGTCTCAAACCTCCATGGGAAGACTTCTCCATTCGCAATGTGGAAAACATTGACAGAGTTATTCCAGAATCAGAGTGACCAGAGAAAGCTGGCACTCAAGGATAAACTTCGAAAGATCAAGATGGAGAAAAATGATACTATTCCGTAGTATCTGAGCAAGCTCACACAGTGCCGTGATGAGCTTGGTGGTGTTGGAGTTACTGTTCCAGAAGATGATTTGGTGAGTCTAGCATTGCTAGGTCTTCCCAAGAGCTGGCACAGTTACCAAGATTCCGTAAATGGTCGAGAAAAGCTACCTGATTGGTCACGCTTGTGGTCTGATCTTCAGCAGGAAGAATTTAGGCGAAGCACAAGAGATGGATCCTCATCCAAAGCTGATGAAGAGGAAAACTTTGCATTGATGGGAAAAGGGAAGAAAGGGAAAGGGAAGAAATTCCAACCCAAGCCTGATTCTAATCATGGCGGAAAAAAGGAGATTTTTCGAAGGTGAAGTGCTTCCACTATCACGAGTTTGGGCACTACGCAACCAGATGTCCGCAGAAGAAATCCAAAGCAAGAAAACTGCAGCTGTAGGTGAAGCTCTAGCTTCACAGTTCGAGCTTGATTTCACACTCGTTGCATGCATGGCCAGCACAGTAATGAGTACCGTGTGGTATTTGGATTCGGGTGCATCTTTTCACATGACTGGATGCAAAGATTTCTTCAGTGAAATGGAGGAGAAGGATCTGTAGATAAATATCGAGCTAGGTGATGATGGTGGTACAGTGCAACCGGTATAGGCACTGTAACCTTCCAGAGAGAGTTGGGATCAGATCTTCAACTCAAAGATGTCATGTATGTGCCAGGCTTGAAGAAGAACTTGATCTCGGTAGCAGTCCTCGAAGACCATGGTTATGATGTGGTATTCAGCCAGGGAAAAGCATTCCTGAGACACATAACCACTGGGCAAGTAAAGCAGATCGGGGTTCGTGTGAAGAACCTCTACAAACTTGATATAGATGGTAGCGCAAGCATTGATGGGTAAAGCAGACAGTGTGGTGAGCCAGGATGAAGGTGAGTTATGGCACAGGAGATTGGGCCATCTACACCACGGTGCTTTGAAGATCATGCAGCAGATTTCTACAGGTCTTCCAAAGGGTACTTTTCCACAGATAGACACATGCAAGGGATGTACCATGGGGAAGTATACAAAATCCAATTTTCATGAGAAGGAGAACCGAGCAATGGAAATCCTTGAGAGAGTCCACTCAGACGTGTGTGGACCATTCTCAATAGCTTCCACTAGCAAAACACAGGTATTATGTGATTTTTGTTGATGATTTTTCTAGAAAGTGTTGGATCTACTTCATGCAGAAGAAAGATCAGATGTTCTCAAAGTTTTGTGAGTTCAAAGCACTGGTAGAGAAAGATACAGGGAAGAAGGTGAAGGCTCTAAGGAGTGACAATGGTGGTGAGTACATCTCTAATGAATTCAAGAACTTCTGTGCCAAAGAAGGAATTCGGAGAGAGTTAATTGCACCTCATAACCCACAACAGAATGGGGTTGCAGAAAGAAAGAATAGAACAATTGTGGGAGCAGCACGAGCTATGTTACATGATCAAGGCCTACCATTGCATTTGTGGGCAGAGGCATGCAACACAGCTGTATTTGTGCAAAACTGTAGTCCTCATCGGATACTTGGCATGAGTACACCAGAGGAGGCTTTTATTGGTAAGAAACCTGATGTTTCATATTTTAAAATTTTTGGCTCATCTGTCTATTGCCATGTGACCAAAGATGCCTTAGGAAGAAGCTAGAACCAACTGCAGAGATTGGGATATTTGTGGGGTATACTGATACTCCCCACAACTATCGGGTGTATTTCCCAGCTAACAGGATGACAGTTGTCAGAAGGGATCTTAAATTTGATGAGGAGAAAGCCATGCGATTGTCCCTTGAGAGGGAGCTTGATTTGCATGCAGATGAGGAACTCTTAGTTCCAAAGGATGAACCTCAAGATGTGGAGCAGTCACATGCAGAGGATCATGGAGTGGCAGAAACCACTCATGCAGAGTCATCCACTAGAGATGGCAGCAAGCGAACCAGGGAAGTTGATAGATTGTTGCATGATGCTAGAGAGAGTGTGGGACAACCCACATCGCAGCGTAGGCAGACGAGGTTACCAAGTCGGTACACTAACTACATGGCTCTGATGAGCGTGAGTGTAGAGACTGAGCCATCCTCATTCGAGGAAGCTGTAGAGCAACTAGTATGGGTTGATGCTATGGTAGAGGAATTTGATTCCATTGTCAGAAATAGTGTTTGGGAGGTGGTCCCAAGACCAGCAGACAAATCAGTGGTAGGTTCAAGATGGCTTTACAAAGTGAAACATGCAGCAGACGGAAGCATCGAGAAACATAAGGCCAGATTTGTGGCCAAGGGGTTTTCTCAGGTAGAAGGTATCGATTACGAGGAGACGTTTGCTCCAGTAGCAAGGTACTCTTCCATCAGATCTATTCTTTCTTTGTCCGCAGATGGGGTGGAAGATCCACCAAATGGATGTAAAAACAACATTCCTCAATGGATTGATTGAGGAAGAGGTGTATATTGAACAGCCGGAGGGATTTGAGACCTTTGACAGAGAGTCACATGTGTGCAGACTCAAGCGAGCGTTATATGGGCTCAAGCAAGCATCTCGTGCTTGGTACACCAGGATCGACAACTATTTCACTGGGTTAGGCTTCACCAAAAGTGAAGCAGATGCAAACCTTTATCATATTGTTGTTGAAGGTAAATTATTGATTATCGTGCTATATGTTGATGATTTAATTTTGACCGGTGATGAGCAGTTGATCAGTTCTTGCAAAGAGGATCTTGCAAGAGAATTTGAAATGAAGGACATGGGACTCATGCATTATTTCCTAGGTTTGGAAGTATGGCAAGGAGATGGAGAACTTTTTGTTTCTCAAGGCAAGTATGCCAATGAGATACTGAAAATATTTCACATGGAGAAGAGTAAACCCATGGAGACACCTCTTGCAGAAGTCTGGAGGAAGGAGGATGCTACTTCAGGTGAAGTAGTAGATGCTACCACTTACAGGCAGCTTGTAGGTTCACTTATGTATTTGGTGAACACATGACCGGACATGTGTTATGCCATTAACCAGCTTAGTCAAGCCATGGTTAAGCCAACCAAACTGTATTGGAAGGCAGCAAAGCATGTGTTGCGATACCTTAGAGGCACTACTCAGTTTGGTCTTTGGTACAGATGGACAGAGGGAGTGAAGCTGCAAGGCTTCACAGATGCAGATTGGGTAGGAGTCCATCAGACAGAAAGAGCACATCAGGAGGAATTTTCAGTGTTGGGTCAGCAGCGGTTTCTTGGTACAAGACAGAAGCATAGATCTGTGGCGCTCAGCTCAAAGAGAGCAGAATACATGGCTGCAAGTCAAGCAACATGTGAGGCTATCTGGATGAGAAAGATTCTTTTTGGTTTATTTGGTCGGTTAATGGATCCTACGGTGATTCACTGTGACAATTAGAGTTGTATCAAACTCTCTCGACAATCAAGTTTTTCATGATCGCTCCAAGCATATTGATATCCGGTATCACCATCTTTGAGATTGTGTGCAGAGGCGGATTATGTTGCTACAATACATCCCGACAGAGGAACAAGATGCAGATATTTTGATGAAGGCTTTGTCAAGAGGAAAATTTGAATTCCATAGGGACAGGATTGGGGTCCATGATAATCCCTTTCTTGTTGAGAGGGAGTGTTGAAAATAGCAACAAGAAACTCAATTTAATTTTCTGTCTAAATTAAATTGAGGAGGAAATTTGAAATTCCACATCAACAGGCCACTTGGATGTGTTAGCTGAGTCATTAGCAATCAGTTAACTCAGTAAATTTGAGTTGAGACAATGAGATCAGTTAGTTATAGAGATTCCTATATTTTAGGAACCCAGGTTGAGTTTATTTGAGTTGTAAATAGTTAAAACTAGTTTCAAGTGAAACGAACTAGTTAATAATTAGTTAGGTGGTTGGACTTCAGTCTAACCCAATGATCATTTAGTTATTTGATCAATCAACCCATTTCTTGCTCACGCATGTGAATAATTCAAATTCTTAAATTGTGGTGGAATTTCCAAGGCAGATGACAACAGTGCAAATTGATTAAGTGCACAGGAGTTTTGTTTTAGTGATCTGACTGAGATAGACCTTATATAGGTAGGTTGTGTTCAGTTGAAAATAGTATTGTAATTGATCTCTTCCATTTTGATTAATGCAAAATAGAGCTTGTGGGGTTTTGGGAAGTAAGCTTTCCCTGGTTTTGATATATCTTGTCTCTGTATTTATGCAGTTTCTGTGTGTGATGTTTTTTTTTATGTAGTAGATTAGATTTGTGTCTCATGATTTAGATAAATTTCATGAGCAGTTGCGAATCTATTGAAATTTCTACAAAAATAGTGTCGTTGAAGGATGTTAGAGTAGGTGGATGCGTTCGATAGAGAATTTGATTGTAAAACACGCTTCGATGTAACAAGTTATACTAGTAATAGAAACAATCGGTGCATTGGAAATTCTCATATGGGTTGTCAATGAGTGTGGTGACGTAAGGCTTGTGGTGCGCACAATTTGTGTAAATTTGAAGGAGATACAACAACATATTTTGAAATAGATTCAACCCAAATGAAGTAACGCAACAATTTAAATCCTCCGCCATCTACTTTTGTTTCTTTTGGTAAGTTACATATGGACATTATGCTATTTGTGTGAATGGATTGAAGGAAGGAGGGAGTGATGCCAACACAAAGGACGTAAGTCAAAAGTTGTTAAGGTGGAGAAAAAATTCCCTATCCACATACCTACAAAACAATAATTCCACCACTTTACCTTTGTAAATTATATCACTCGGCATAGGTATGGAGGAATTCATAAACAACTTGCAAAACAAAACAAAAAAACCCAAATAATTACTAAAAATCTCTCAAGATCATTGAATACAAATATATAAAAACATTGGTGTGTAAATAATAATACCAAGTTAACGATGTAGATGGTTGACTTTGGCTTTGGATTTTGGTATGGCGCATGAGAATTGACGAAGAGTAGTTTCAAGTGACTTTGGATCATGTGCATGACAACTTTGTAGTGTTTTCTAGCTTCAAGCGTCTAGTGTTTCCAACTTCTTAGGATGACCTCGAGGTAGTTGTTATGGAAGGGGTCATCCATCTAAAGGTACGCTTGTAGTATGTTGAGGCACTTCTCAAAGACTTCAATAGAGAGGTTTCTATCAAATGATTAATAGAAAACCCATCCCATGTTAGGCTTCTAATATCAACAATCTGATCGATTTCTTTCTTCATGCACATACAAAGTAAAGATTTAATTCGTCAATTTTGTGCCAATATATCGATGGAAGACACCCTTCATCCGGTAGAGGGGAATGGTTATTAGAATAAAAAAACAAAATAGAGGATAGCTCTTATTAGTCTTTGAATGACACCCTTATGAGGTAGAACATCATGAAGTGCAAATCCCACATGTTGACACCAATAATGGTTCGCACTTGAGCACAACTTTATAAATTTAGATCGATACCCTCCCATATCGTATAAATTTATACTTCTCATACCAAGTACACTAAATAGATTAAACCTTAGTACACTACAAATTGGTAAAAATCCATTAAAATAATTTATTATATTAAATATGTTGACTATAAATAATAAGACATATACATATCTCTAAAAAAATAAGTATGATATTAATTGGCATTTGCTTTATTGGATTAAGGGTGGTCTATTTCGACATGTGCTAGAACATCAATGGTCGAAGCATTTATCTAAAAGTATGGATCCACACCTTTGTAATTGAGCCCTCAATGTGATAGAACTTTGAACCTCTTGAGGACTACATCATGGTTGTGTAAAATGCAAAGAAATCTAACTCTAAGATTTCTTCTATCCACTAAAACTCTTTTCCTAAATATTTTCCTATGGAGTCTACCATGAATCAAGACAAGAATCAAATTATCATGTCAAATACACCTCTCGTAGCTCATCAATATCACAAGTGTTGCAATATTACAAGGAATATATTTAAAATTGGACATTACATCGCATAAGTTTGATGGTTTTATTAGTAAAAATTTGGATTATTAAAGTTTTGACTTGGAATATTAACTCTATGTATCGCTCATATGAACAATCTTTGGAAGGGCTATGCTATAAATGATTGTTTTCCTATCATCTATTCTCAAGTAATTATTAGAGCTTAAAACTAAAAGGGGGCTACTCAGTTGGTATAAAAAGAAATCTTTTTGGTTGTGTTTCGAACTTGAAATGTATTGGACTTTCCCCCTTTGTTAGAAAAAAATCTGCATGGCTATAAAATTTAACCATTGGTGAATAGCTCATGATCAAATTTATTGGTAACTTTCTACAATAAGTATAAGACCATGTTGTAAAAGTTCAAACATTAGCTTCCATCCCCAAAATATTGTAATAAATGGACATAATTATATTGTATTAATGGTATCTTGAACTACACAACCAAAAGCTTTGAAGAAAATTTAAAAATATTACTTTGAGTTTTCTTTCTCTATTAATAAAATTTTATTTATATTGTTCTTTCGTGAGTGGCTAGCTAGTATTACACAACATATACAAAATTATCCTTTTGTTAAGTCTCAATTATTTATTTTACCCTACTCTAAAATCTCATTTTAGAGTAGCTATCAAGATCTCAAATGCATGTCTCAAAAGGGTTAGATGAAATAGAGTTCATTTTCAAACAAGTGAGTCGTATTAGAGCAACATAAAATATAGATGTAATCTCACATGATAGTTGTATAACCTCAACCAAATCCATGAGATGTTGTGATTAGGCTAACCAACATTCCCATCGATAAGCATAAACCTCTGTATAATGCACAAGCCCAGTAGAGGAGGCAACATAATTTTTATAACTCTTATTTTATTCCTGACCTAAGCTCTTTCTTGGATGCCAATGGACCGTGACGACTCACACCTAAGGAGTCCATACTCGATCCATCGAAGATGATGTCCAAATTCTCCTTTTTCGCTAAGGTTTCACTAAGTATCCTTCACTATTCCTTGCAAAAAGGAATCTTACATATGTCCGAGTACAGTAAGTTTTTCCCTTTCTCATCATGCCCTCTATAATTACTCTTTATTAAGAGTCAAAGGAGCATCAAAATATTTAATTAGCGTAGTCATTGTCCAGATGTGGATATCTATGCCCTTGAGTCAATTCTCCTACCCAAAGGAGAGATTTAGGTTGTTCTATTAATAACATCTATCACCAAGTTCGTAATGTACTCTAATGGTGAATATTGGGAGAATAATAGATAAATAAATAAATAAAATTATTCAAGAACACATGGCTTATTGAAATGAATAAGGATTAATTGACAATGTGAAATGAAAACAAATAAACTAAATCCCACAAAAATAAAGATATGAATATTGATATACGGTCATAAAAGGAAGAAAACCACATGAAATGGTGGATGTTAACAAAAAAATATACTAGGAGTTACACATGAGTTACAAACTACACCAGAGAGCATATCAATGTAAAGTTAGTTATGTGATCATATTTGTGCATTCATGGTCGATCTCGCACCAAATGACCATGTCCCCTTAGGTCATGACCCAACCACATCAATTGTTACTGTGATATGGGTTTGAGGTAAACTTGTTTGTTATTGTCACAACATACAAAATTTCATCGGTAGATGGTCTTTTTAATGTTTTTTTGGTAAAAGTGCATATTTTTCCTAACCGGCATATCATAAGGTTTAGAATGAAGTAGTGAAAACATGGATGGCTACTACATATGTTATCCGACACATCAAAAATTTAAACCATACTAATGTGTGTGAACCTATTTCATGTGTCGTGTGTTGTAAAAATGAAACCCCCATTAGAAAAAAATTAAGAAAGCAATAGAAAACTAACTTTGCTTGTTATATTCATTTATAGGAGATCAACCGGTAGTAATCTAGTCAATCTCTTGGGAGATTACAATTTTGGGTTTCATTAAATTCCTAATTTCATTAACCTATCTTTTTATTTTTGATAGGAGGACACAAAATATATGATTGTTGGTGTTCATGTACATTTGGTGATGTATGCTTTGTTGGGCCTATTTAAAAATTCAACACCATCTAAGTCATAAATTTTAGAAGTTAAATAGTGTAGAGAAGTTGAAATGTCTATATGATCATATGGAATGGCATGGAATCCTTTGAAGACAAGGTAAACATATTTGCAGCAAGTGTCGTGACCTATTTTGAATAATAATCTAGCCAAAATATGAGATCTGTTGAGGAACCATTCGAAATGCTTTTTGATGACCCAATTTTCATGATAGTTCCAAGATGTCCAATTTCCCAACTCGACAGTGATAGATTGATGGCTATGGAAGAAAGATCTTGTGGGAAGGAGATGGAGTGGCCATGGTATATGTATTGACTTCCCTTTTCATGTACTACTTACACTATTGGATTTAGTATTTCTATTTGCATTCCTCTACTTGAGTAAGTTCACCTAATAAGTATGAGTTGACCCCTAGGTCAATTATTTCCATACATGGAATAAAGAGAGTGTGAATGTAGTGAACTTATTATCTATTAGAAAATATTAATGGCATGTAGTAAAAGTGTAATTTTTAGGTCTTTTTAATAAACCTATTTTGTTCATAAAACCAAATTTGTTTCAAGTATTTTGTCCAATATTTCTCATGTCTCATGCATGCCTCCACATTTTGCATACATAGGTATCAAGACACTTGGAATGAAAACATATAACAAAAGTCTATTTACCATAATGTTTTGGTAAAATTAGTTGTTTGTGAGGATTACCTTGTCATTTTTTAGTTGCAATTATGATACTAAATAAGACAACATTTCAAATTTCAAAACAAAATAAAAACTATTTATGCAAAATTTCAGAAATAAAAATTATCTAGTTAATTCAAATAGTTGCTTTCCCACTATTTCAACATCTCAAACATAAAATTTAAATTAAAAAAATGCAAAATTTAAAATGAATTAAAATTTTCCTTCCCGCGTGACTATCCGAACATGCAAACCTAGGCATAATCATTACGACACATCTCCACTTTATCCTTGAAATAATGTCAATTTAAAAATTCAGATTATAGAGAGACGAATACTGAAATATATACTTTTCAAACAAAGAAAACCTTTGAGAAATCATATAAATTTATTTGGAAAACAACTTAAAATTATATATTTAATGGTATTAAAAGACCATTTTATTGATGGGGTTTTAACCCCAATTTTGGAAGGATTTTCTCATACCACAAGGAAACCTTTTTCCATTTTCAGTTTGTAAGAACTCTTTAATGACACTAACATAGTTTCATAGGTAAAATAGTTTCTTTTACTATAAAACGAAGAATGGCCCATTTCGAAAAACATTAACAAAAATATTCGATCTAGTTATTCAAATTTTGAAGTAGAATGGAGGGTATTGTAATTTTTGTGAAAGTGAAGCTTTTAATATATAATGGAAATCCATTGTTATCTAGCCATGCATATGCCTTGTTCAAATGCAAAAAAATATGCTTCTATATTATTGGAAGTAAATGCAAACTAGTAAAGCGTAACACATGTAATCACAAGAGGGATCCACCTAATAAGGTAAATGTTAAATGTAATCAATATCACAATAGTTAAAAGTGATAAATATGACTTATGAAATAGCACAGGGCCAAAGCATATAATTGTGTCCCACTTTTTTGCAATTTTTTTACTTTCAGCAAAATATGTTTGAGATCTAAAACATGACCAAACACATATAAAATTACCAAACATGTATTTTTAAGATCTTATAAATATGAAAGTCCAGGCATCCAGAATTTACTCGATTTTTAAATTTTTATAGTATTTTAAAATATTTATTTACTAGCTAGATTTTCAATTTTTTCGATAGGTTAAAAGTTGTTTTGAGGGGATAAAAGACCTTGTATACAAATGGAGAAAAGATATAGCAATGAAGAAGAAAAGGATTAGCCTCTACCAATGTTAAAAACAACAAGAACCATAAATCATCAAGGCTTGAAACATATAAAACCAAGGATCAAGGGCCAAAAACAAGAACCAAGACCATAATGGCACCAAACTACAACCCCACCCAAAACAACAAGCTAGGAGGAAAATAACATTTCTAGTGGGCTGGTCAAACAAACATGACCAGCCATAACAAAGATTCCAAAAGCCCACCTAGCTAGAAAGAAAGGTTGGGCTACCCATTGAATCCCTTACTATAGGAACTTAAGTTCATCTTAAGTGGATCAAAATCAGATTTTATATTCTTTTTTCCTTTCACCACCGCCAATTCCACCACCCTATTAGGATCCTCATTTTCATCATTGTGGATTGGTAACACAATTTCAAGAGACTCTTTATTGTAACCATATTCCTTCTTAAAGCTGCTCTTTTAAGTTCAAGATGTCGGACCCAAAGGGTGCGGAAAACAACTAGAAAGTTGTAGAGGATCCTAAACCTGAACCCCCAACACAGTAGGAGAAATGAGGGTTTCATCATCGTATGTTGTACCTCTTGTTATTTTGAAGTTGAAATCTCTAATGAATAATCTACATAATCTCCCACAAACAAAGTTACTTGGGTTTAGAATCTTTCCACCAAGATACCTTATCATTCACTCTATGCTTCACACTAGAACAGGATGAGGCTAAGTGACCCAAAGCAAAGAATTTCCTACATCTGAAAGGCAATCCTTCATAATCCAGTTGTTGAGTCCAGATTCTATCCAAAACCCTAAGCTCAGGGAGGTCAGTACGCGTCCAATGTGTTATCAATATCTACCAGAATACATGAATAGGTCATGTGAGTGTACAATTCAGTTTTAGTATCTATGTCAAGGCATTTTCCCAAAGCATTTCCAATGGAAATAAGAATTTCCTCCCCCCAAAAGTATAGTGGTGGGTGAGGCAAGAATACCTAATAGGATTGACATTAAATGTTTAAGTAGTGGGGTTAAAGGAAGGATACCATGGCTTCATAAGTAGGACATGACCCTCAAGATCCCCAAGAGCTTAGAAAAAATAGTATCTCTATCTTCTAGACACTTAAAAACCACAATAAAAAACCCTCGAGCATAAGGGTAAATATCCACTCTACCTTTCATCAAGGGCTGTGGTTTTGAAGAGATGCAGGAATGTAACTATAGAAGGCAAGACCATAGTCCATTTAAACAAAAAATCAGTCCATGTTTGATGAATAATTATTCTACTTTTATCACTTGCATTCTAAAGATGACCAACAAATATTTTTAGTTGGTTCCAGGGGTTTAACACCTTAGCGGTGGTTGATTGCAGCATCATATGATCCCTTCATAGATTTTAAAATATATTTAGCCATGAAGTGGGACATGCTTATATAATTTGACCCTATAGTACCCATAATTACCCTAATGAAGGAGAAATGATATGTTTGACAACCTAAAAGGAGGATTGCACAACATTATACCCTATTGCACTCTCATCTTTAGCATGGAAGGAATTTCTTTAATTATTCAAACATCAAATCTTAGATATGTACTAAGAGATCTACATACAAACTATCTTTAAATTCAATGTCCAAATAGAAATTCAATTATCAATTAATCACGATCAATTTTTTTCATACAATTTCCCACCACACATTATTCACATAAAAATAGATGCATCTATGATTACCCACAACTCACTTATTCACATAAGAATACATTGAAAAATAAATATGACCTTGCATTGAGATGAATGCATATTTTAAAAAGTGTTTTATAAATCACTTCAGGTCTACCCATAATGATGTCCCTTCTAAATCCATCAATGATTCCCGAAAAAAACATCGTTGTTCAATTTAATCGATACATGTCATCCGAAACTACCTAGAGTCTTATTTACAAATGAAAATTAATTTAATTAATGTTTGTGACATTATCAATGGAGTAAAAAAATTTCTTTATGTGTGAGTCTGGGTCCTCATTTGATCTTATAGCTCATATGTGGTTATAAATAGGGAACATTTCAAGTTAAATATTATAGTTTAGTTTGTTGGTTCGTAGATCATACTTTGGCTCATTAGTGTGAAGATTATGAAATGTTAATGAGTAAACAAATATGGATTCATGGAAAATTTTAATGCATGGATCTTATAATGGCCACTAATTTATAGACTCAAAAACAACCGTAAAATTGCCCATTTTTTCATTGTGTAGTGCCCACTCCTCTTCAACACCTATTTTACTATGATCATGTTTATTACTTACTCAAAGGATGACATGGAAACTATTATGATATTTTGATATCATGTTGTTAGAAATTATGGACATTATGATTATTAGTTTGTTTGTGACTCTTTTTATGGATTGTATCGATTCCTAGCAGAAATTGATAAATATTTCTATACGTGATGATGATTTAGTGTTGTTTTTTTATATGCTAACATATTTGATTCTTTACTGTTGATGATTATGTTAGATAAATTGACTAACCATATGAGCACATCGATATTATGAGTTATCAATAATGTGATGATGATCGATGATCATTAGTATGTTGTTGAATACATCTAAGTAGGTTTAAATTAAACAAGTATGTGAACTCCATGGTTATCATAAAATAAGAATTCGATAGATTGTTATGATAAGATCCAGGTGATAGTAAATGTTAATGGATATGCTAAAATTATGATAATTTGTAATTGTGAATAAGCGTAATCGCAGCAAGTTGGTGGAAAAAGGGGTCTTAAATGAATGTCATATTACAAAAACAATGAAATATCAACTTGTAGGGATTATATGACTTGAATCTAGTTTTTAAACTACTATTTTTTTTTTTTTAAACCTATAAGATTGTAGTCCATTTGCACATGATTTGGATGAAAAATATTGTTATTTTTATTTCCTTTGGTGATTAGTTATATGTCATGTATATATTGGGATGGGTTTTATTTTGTATTTTTCAAGCAATATTTTTTTATGATTTTTTCCATGAAAGTGGTCCAATTTTTTTAGAAAAAGAGCACTTTCAATTTGCCCGCCATAATTATATTAAAAATATTGAAATCCAATATATATATTTTTAATGTATTTATAATTTTTCCATGCTTGGGATGGTATAGGTTTTATAGCATTTTGATAAGTGAAACAAAATTTGCATTATTAAACATAGACATGAACATTCATAGGAAAAATATCTTAAAGACCTATTATTTTATGGAAACTTGTCTAATAGGCACATCCGCTTCAATCAACATTATATATGGTCAAATAATTACACGTCTTAGTTTAAGAATTCATGAATGTTTTATTGGATGAGTAGGATGCACATCATGATGGGTGTGTAACATATTTGCATTTTCACTTACGCTCAACATGGAAAAGGAGAGCATGAAAGTGCAGGGACATGAAAATATATCTTGCAAGAGAAGAGTTTAAGTACAAAGATGGTGCTAAATTGAAAGATGTAAAGAGCATAGTGGAATGGTGTATTGACAACATGGCCCGAGGTTCTCAAGAAAATTCCATAGTTCGTAGATATTTTTGTTGATAGAGGAACTACAAATTGCTAACGCAAGTATTGTATGACATTCATAGGGTCAGTGATATGCACTAATTTTGTATCTCATACGCTACTGTGGGCCACATGGACAAGAAAGGTGGCATGTTTTTTTGTGCATCCCGTATCAAATTTGTCATGGGCACGAGTGTGATTCACAATAATGGGTAGATCGATGGATTTATAGGCCTCTAACTCCACTTCCTAGTTATCAACCTCCACCGAGCATTACAACGCTTTTCTCCAAATGAAGTTGCAACATCCAATGACTTTGATGAAATTTCTATTTTGGTAGGACAACGTAAATAGTTATTTACAATTTTTGTATTGAGTTATGTACATTGAAATTAATATTTAATTTAAATTTGAGTTTAAACCTTTTTTTTGTGTAGGACATGTGTTTGTAGTTATTGTGAAAAAAAAATCAAAAAAGGAACAAACCATTTCTTATGTCATCGTGCATTGAGGAAAGAAAGAAGTTGGCTTCTCTGTTATAGATGGAGAAGATATTGAGTACCCTACAGGTGGTCGGTGGTAGTTATTGGAACTTGGCTTCGATGGTATCCATTAAAAATCCATTGTTTGGGTGTTTGAAGACTTTGAGACACACAAGAAATACTCTTATATTCACATCTAGTTCTACCAAAAAATATTCAACTATATAGATATCGAGGAAGCCCTAATAACAATATTCTTTGGAATCTTCAAGAGTCGATCATGAAGCAATGTCTGTTTGCTATTTAGAGTAGATCCGATCCCGATAGTTCTATTGATGCATAATACAAAGCACCCGTGAATGTCTGAAACTCGATGGGTTGAGACTCAAAGGTGTGATTGCATAACATGGAGCCTTTCCCAAGTGTGCGACCTTGCGAATTGGGAAAACATGAAGGCCGGTTCCTATTCCTCCTGTTCGAGATGCACAAATAAAAATGCAGAGGGTTTACTCAAAAACCTAATCTAACTTTCCAAGGATACAGGGTAAGAAGATGCATAAAAATAAACTTAATACTAACAAAGGTGATGCACCGAGGAATGAAGAACAAGATGTCTTGCCAATAAACACAAAACATTAAAATGCAATACGAGATCATGCACGGATAACCAAATTTGTAGTGAAATATCGGGAGGATGAAAATGAACACAGGGAGGGTTGAGAATCATCCACAGACATTCATTATTTTCTCCAAAGATTGATACAATACACTACAAAATGCCAAGAGGCAAAGTTGCATTATAGTTTTACATGGGAGGTTTGAACTCCACAAATTTTTCTTTCAAAGAGAAGAAGGGAGGGGAAAAAAAAAGAATGTCCAACCTTTAGAAAGAAGCCCCTCCTTAAAATTTATAGGAAGAATGAGAGAGGGAAGAGGGAGGAATTCCAAATCTACCCCAACCACCTCTATATTGTATTTAATTCATCTCATTATGGCGGTAGGTGAGAACCCCAACAAACAAAAAAAATGGCAAACTATATTTTTTATTTTTTAAGAACTTGTTCTCACCTAATTAAGCTTTCCAAAAAGTCCAACCTTGTGTGAATCTGAGTTCCCTGTGAAAATTTATGGCCATTTGAATATCTGGGTCAGGGTTTGCTTCTGTCGGGGTGTCAACGCTCAAAATGTTGCACCTCCTGAAGATGCACCTCGGTGCATCCATCCTCATGTCAACATACTCTTACATGCACCATAGGAACTGAAAATGTAGTGTCTATGCCTCCAACTGCGCCGGGCGTGACTTTTCCATGTCGACACCTTCGATCTCGTGCCTCCAACCTGCGCTAGGGTGTGACTTTTTCCATGTCGACACCTTCTGATTTGTGCCTCCAACCTATACCAGGGCATGAATTTTTCCATGTCGAACCTTCTGATCTACACCTCTAACTTGTGCCAGGGTGTGACTTTTTCCATGTCGACACCTTCGATCTCGCGCCTCCAACTTGCGTCGGGCGCAACTTTTCCATGTCGGCACCTTTCGATCTACGCCTCCAACCTCGGGAGGGAGATATATACAACAAGTTCATTGGAATGAATTTACATGCTCACATCTAGTATATATAATTTCTTTGAAGTGTTTAAATTTGTCAACCAGATCATTCAAGTTCATATATTTTATTAAATTTGTGTATTTTGTATATATCTAGTATATGGTTTTGATTCAACTTAAATTTCTTTGACTAACACTTTTATACAGGTTAGTGGTGCCATAAAAGCTTCCACTTTCACATCCTGATGGTGAACATTGGAATGAATTTACATGAGCTCATCTAGTATATATAATTTCTTTGAATTGTTTAAATTTGTTAGTTCTAGATTCAAGTTCATATATTTTATTAAATTTGTGTATTTTGTATATATCTAGTATGGTTTTGATTCAACTTAAATTTCTTTGAATAAAATTTTATGCAACTTAGTGGTGCCCAAAAATCTTCCACATTCACATGGTTAGAACTGTTAGTAGATAATTTTATATTCATGAAGCTAAGAGAATATTTCATTGTTTTACAAGAAAAGAGAAGTAACTAACAACAGGTTTTGTAGATGTGGAGGGGGTTTTTGTCTCAGGAGGAAGTAGCTGGAAGCATCGAGAGTATAGGGAATAGAAAAAAACACCTCCCCAAGTGTTTATAAGGCCATCCCTACACGTGTACACAGTCGGTTTAGTACCATAACACACCATTTACAAAGTATAGAATTTTCCAGCCTTACACTCGCCTTAAACTACACTATTTTACACGTTTGCAAAAAATAGGACATCGAGAGAAAAATTAGAAATGGAAAAAAATGAGACATGCTATTGTAGAGGGTCCCTATTCCGAGGTGATGGATCCAACGAGATGTCTACATGTGCCACGGAGTCCAAGTAATCACCTGTCAAAGTTGAACAATTTTTGGTCTCGTGGCTCTCAAGGACTACACCCAAATGAAGTTTCCTTGAAGAAATGATCTTGTTGCACAAAAAATGATGCTCCTCTAGAATTTACCTAGCCACCCAGACAAGGTGGCATAGTTAGTTTGGTGTCATGACCCATCGTTTGTAAAGTATAGCATTTGTGACCTTTACACCGGCTCAAATGGCACTATTTCGGGCATTTACAAACAATAGGGTAGAGAGAGCACCGACCAAAGATGGAAAAAACTAAGAGAGGATATTATAGAGGGTCTCAAAAGAGAGGTGGGATATGATGAGATGTCTCTAGGTACCACAGATTCGAGTAATCACTAGTCGAAGTTGAACGGTTTTTGGTCTCGTGGATCTTAAGGGACTATGCCTAAATGAAGTAGCTCGAAAGTAAAAACCTTATGCACACATAAATAACACCTCCTCTAGAATTTACCTAGACACTGAAGGATTTTGCACAGTAATTTTGGTGCCATGACCCACCATTTGTAAAGTATAGCATTTGACAACCTTATATTGTCTCAAATGTACTATTTCATGCGTTTACAACCAATAGGGTAGAAAGACCACCGATCGAGAGAGAGAAAAATTGAGATATATTAATGTAGAGGGTCCCTATGGTGTGGTGTAGATTTGACAAGATGTTTGTACGTGCCATAGAGTCTCGAGTAATCACACGTCGAACTTGAATAATTTTTAGTCTCGGGGTTCTTAAGGGACTACGCCCAAATGAAGTAACATGGATGCAACGACCTTGTCATGCATTGAAAAGACACCTACTCTATAATTTACCTTGCCATACAGAGATGTTGGTGTAGTAGGTTTGGTTCCATAAACCAATGTTTGTAAAATATAGCATTTGACAACCTTACACTAGCTCAAACTACATTATTTCACGCGTTTGTAAACAACAGAAAACGAGAGAATTGATTAGATACGAAAAAATAGAGGCAAGATTTTTAGAGGGTCCCTACACCAAGAGGGTAGGATCTAATGAGACATATCTAGGTGTCATGGAGTTTTTGTAATCACCCGTCGAAGTTGAATGGTTTTTTGGTCTCATGGCTCTTTTGATCACACCCAAACTAAAAGTAGCCGGAAGTAATGACCTTGTCATGCATACTAAAGTAATGCATCCTATAATGTTTAACTAGCCACATGGAAATGTTGGTGGAGTTGGTTCGGTGCCACGACCCACCGTTTGCAAAAAATCTAGCGTTTGAAATCCTTACACTAGCTCAAATCGCACTATTTTTGCATGTTTGCAAACAATAGGGCAAAGAGAGCATTGATCAAGACGGAAATTATTGAGAAAATATATTGTAGAGGTTTCTTACCATGAGGTGTAGGATCTCGAAGATATATCTCGGGTATCACAAATTTTGAGTAATCATGCATTGAAGATGAACGGTTTTGGCGTTAGGGATCTTAAGGGACTACGCTTGAATGAAGTATCCCGAAGCAACGAACTTGTCACACACCAAAATGATACCTCCTATAGCATTTAACTAGCCACCTGGACATGTTGTCATAGTTTTTTTATTTCCATGACCCACCATTTGTAAAATATAGTGTTTTGACAACGTTACTCTAGCTCAAACTACACTATTTCATGTGTTTCGCAAACAAGAAAGGCAACAAGAAAACCGATCGATACGAAAAAAATGATAAATACTATTATATATGGTCCCTATGCCAAGGTGTATAATCTAACGAGATGTCTCTAGGTTCCACGGAGTTCGAGTAATCACCCGTCGAAGTTGAATGGTTTTTTGATCTCATTGCTCTTAAGGGACTACACCCGAAGTGAAGTAGCCCAAAAGCAATGCCCTTCTCACACACGAAAATGATACCACCTATAGTGTTTACCTAGACAACGGGATGTGTTGGCATAGTTAGTTTTGTGCCATGACCAGTGTTTGAAAACTATATCATTTGATGACCTTACACCGACTCAACCTACACTATTTTACACATTTGCAAACAACATGGGACGCAAAAGCACCGATCGTAGATGAAAAATATGAGATAGGCTATTTTATAGGTCTCAGTACGTAAAGGTTTAGGATCTAATGAGACATCTCTAGGTTCCATCGAGTCCAAATAATCACTGGTCAAATTTGAACAGTTTTTGGTCTCGGGGATCTTAAGGGACTACGCCCAGACAAACTAGCCCGGAAGAAACAACCTTGTTTCGCACTAAAATGATTCTTCCTCTAGTGTTTACCTAGATACCTAGACATGTTGGTGTTTTCGGTTAAGTGCCACAACCTACCATTTGAAAAATATTGCATTTGACAAATTGTTACACTAGCTCAAACTGTATTATTTTAGGCATTTACAATTAACAGGTAGCGAGAGCACAAATCGAGACAAAACAAACCAATACAAGCTATTTTATATGGTCCCTATAAAATGGTGGAGGATCTAACAAGATGTCTCGTATGTTCCATGGACTCGAGTAATCACCCATCGAAGTTGAACAGTTTTTGGTCTCAATGATCTTAAGAGACTATGCCCGAATGAAGTAGCCTGAAGCAACAACCTTGTCGTGCACAAAAATGAAGCATCCTATAGTTTTTACCTAGGCACCCGAATGTGTTGGCATAGTCATTTTGGTGTCACGACCAAAGATGTTTGAAAATATAGCATTTGACAACCTTAAACTGCCTCAAAATGTACTATTTCACACATTTGCAAACAATAGGGAAGCAAGAGCACCGATAGGAGAAAAAAAAAGATAGGCTATTATAGAGGGTCTCTACGCAAGGTGTAGGATCTAATTGTACATTTTTACATGCCATGGATTCTGAGTAATCACCCGTCAAATTTGAATGGTTTTATGGTCTCAGGGCTCTTAAGGGACTATCCTTGAACGAGGTAACCCGGAAGCAACAAACTTGTAGCACACCAAAACGATGCCTCCTATAATGTTTACCTAGCCTCCCGGATGTGTTGGTATAGTCGGTTTGGTGCCATGACATCATGAGGCATGAATTCTCACTACCTTCCTTCGTTCATTTCCTAGGACTGCCTAGAAAAGGTAGTTTGTAAACAATTATGCCACAAAGGCTCAAGGAATGCCATGACCTTGAATTCTTGATGCGACTAGAGAAATCCTTCACTGAAGTTTTAGCTCAAATAGTTCTTGGTTTGGATGACCGAGCGCTAAGTTGTGATCATCATAAGTTTCTGCTAAAAACGTGAATTGGGATTAATAGGGAAGGGGTTCTTAGCTCCAGATCGGATGGTCTGACTCCAAACCTAGGCCTCCTAGAGCCTACCATAGCACCCAAAGGCATATACCCCCAATCGGGCATGTTAGAGGTGATAGTTTTCTCCCTATGATGTCATAGGTCATGACTTCTCACTACACGACTCGCATATATGAGAATACAACCGGGTAATACATTACCATGTAAATAATCTAATGATTGTTTGATATCTTTTTAAAGCATGTTAAGACAAAATATATTTTTAAGAATATTTTTGCATATCTTGTGCCAAATAAACTGCATACAATCTTTTTGTATTTTTTAAACAAGTGAATTCAAATTAGCATCTTATTGTTACACACATCAAGTAACACTTAATTTGGACTAATAATTAACACATAAATTGTAACTACACTAATAACATATAAAATGACTTGTAGTTTAAATCCCTCAAGACCATTTTTAATTGTGTACATTTTTTCCAACATTGGAGTGTGTTAACCACGTGCTTAAAATAAGAAAATTTATATAAGTCAACACTTGAATCTATTGAAAACCTTCAAAACCATTATATAACATAACATCATATATCATATGGATAATGGTCACATAATCGAGGTCATCAAATCAAATCAAACATAGAACTAATATGGTTATGAAAACATACATGTAAAAGGATATCATGTGTAATGAAATCAAATCAAACATAGAAGTAATATCATTATGAAAACCTACATGGATATACCGTATCAAACTAAGTGTGTGTGTCTCTAAAAATATAAATTCATAATGTATCAAATTGACATATATATAGGACCACATGCGGTCGCATAAGGCTATATACATGGACTATATGAAGAATCATAAATTTAAATAATATGGCATATATATCTATACATCTAGGTCCTATGAATGTAATCATGAAAGATATTCCCTCCTTAACCCTAATAGAAGAATCATGTCCATGACATGTGGATGTAGTGGAGGGAGATGCCACTACGGATTTCATATGTGTGGTCTTAGGCGTCTCTAAACAGGCCTGCAACCTAGCTTGCACATTCATAAACAAAAAGTTTTTAACACCCAAATTTTTAAAATAAATTCAAATTTTAGAAACTTAGAATTTATAATGCATGTGAAATCTTACTGTAATATTATGATCCCTATCAATTTATCATTGATATGTTGCGGGAGGTCTATTGTAGACTCACAAGGGGTAGGCTACATACAAATAAATAGTTCAAATTAAATATTTCATGTACAAAATTTGATATTATAGATAAGTAATAAAAAAATTTCCTCCAAAATTTAACAAATTTTAGAAATTGCACTGTGTTAGTAGATCTGTGACGCTATGGCAACATTTATAGTAGCCTCTATAGTCTAGATATCAGGAGTCTCTCGGCATTCATAATCTTAAAAAAACATGTACGAGATCAATATTAATCTACATGAAGTTGCCACATAATAGAACTAAATCATAATCAAAACATAATAGACCAATGTATTAATTTCCTAATAAAAACCAATCAAGGATCTTAATAATATTGCTTATTGACATATGAGCTCGTGGAAGAGTAGGAATATAGGTTTAATGATCTAGGGAATCATCGATGTTACTCGAGTCTCCAAAATTCCTATGATAGTAGATACAAAATTAAACTTCCATAATTAGAAACAAAGTGTAAAGAGAAACTAACTGCGTATAATTCATGGGAGGTGTGACAAAGAGCCTCAAAGTGCTGCAGCAGATGATAACATGTCGTCAAGCTCATGTGTATAAAAGACAATAATATTAATATGTAAGATGTACATGCGAAAAATATACATGAACATTAAAAATGTGTATTTAATAATAAAATTTAAATAAAAATTAATTTAAAATATAAATAACTTTAAACTTACATCTATAACACGCAACTACAATAGCTAGCATGTCAACATCAGATGTGTCCTTCACAAGATTATTTTGTTTAAACTTAAAAAAATATTAGGTTTTTACATGTATGTACATGACATAATAAAATACATATAAATTAAAATCTCTAATGAATTATACTATTGTGTATATATATTAAATTTTTATTTGACATTTACCTGTGAAAGACCAAGATCATTTGCACTAGTTCCAAAAACATCCATCATCATCTCATCTAGAAAAAATAAATCATGTGATCCAAAAATTATGTCTCACCCCTAGTGCACATAGAGCCACATGATCCACACGGTGGTGTGGTGCGCTAGAAATGAAGCCTTCATCAATATCACCGGATGTAATCTGGTCACTATGATGGTCGAGTGTCAATATGCTCCTTAATGCATGTAGTGTGTGAATCTCCACAACCTCCTTTACTCTAGGAGGGATAAATGAAGGAAATGGGGTTTTGGGGCATGGGGATCCTTTTTGACCAACACGTGCATCGGGTCTACTCTGTTCAAAACCATCTTCTCACCCATAAAAATAAAAAAGTTTAAATACTTTGGGACCTCATTAAGCATGAAATCGTAATATAATTTCTTCAAAAAATAAAGAGGAACCTCATTTTTATTACATGGTGGATAATAAAAAACCATCCACCATCGGTCCCAAAAATTCTTCTTGATTCATTCATCATGGCACCAATGGTTTGACAACCATTTGCAAGTATTTGCTGGGGGTTTGGTTCTTAACTCAAGAAATAATGTACACGTGCTCTTTTGAAATTAGTTTTTCTTTTACATCCACATGGGATAATTTATCTGCATACCACCACCTACAATCACCTTTAAAGGTATCCCATCTATTTATTTGGTTGGTTGTGGAGCCAAATTCTCCAATCAATGTTTTCAATGTGTTGGCTAAAGTCATACGGGATGGATTTGTAGCATGATTTTGTCTTATTGTCGAATAAGGTTCTCAATGGCAATTTTTTTTTTCTATTCTTCCAACAATATCATCTTGTGTTCTTGTTGGTTTGTGGGGAAAGAAGGAGACACATGAGGTGGAATTACATTTAGAGGAGGGTTTATAGGAATATTTGGAGGGTTTTGAGGAATATTTGGATGGCTTGTAGGATTATGAACTTGAAGAAGAACTGAAAAAAGAAAAGAAATTATAAATAAAGGAAAATTTGACAAACCCATGAAAATTAAAAAAATAAACCTAAAATGCAAGAAATTTGATCAAAATTGTGGGCTTACCTCTTTGTTTTGGTGGCATCATTTAAAAATTTGTGATAAAGAAGTCTAAAGAGCAATTTTCAAAGGTTTTTCAAAGCTCGAGTACCAATGGTCGAAGATAAATCACCGTTTGCGGAGAAAACAAGGAAAATGAGGGGTCGGGTTTTTTTTTTTAGTCTAAGAGGACCATGATCATAGTTTTAGGTTTGGAAATTCCCAAACCTCTAAAAAATATTCCTGCGATTGCGGTTTAAAAATACAATCTCGGTTTCAAAATCATGATTGTGGTACTTGAATTTTGGGTTTTTATGTCCACTTTTTTGTCCACCAACTTGTTGCACTTACCCATATTTGATTTATAATAGAATTGCTTAACTATGTTAATGATGTAGTTACATTGTATGATGATGTTATTTGATAAATGATATATGTGTTTTTATTTCTTGACGTATTGATATGGCCTAAACGTCAAAGGTGGTATTGTCTTGGTTGTATGCATGAAATAAAATCAAAATAAACACATAAGAGACTAGGAGACTAACTATGAAACAATAGCATATGTTTACAACTTGGTCACCTTGGCATTCATGTGTGTTTTGTGTGTTGTTTTTTCACTTTTCATTATTGTTAGGAGGTCTCCAAGGGAGAGCAACCTCATAAGTGACCATGGGTGTGAATGTTGTATTTTCAATTTTATTTTTCTACCTTAGTTGTGTATCTAATTTTATTGAATTGTAATGTCTTATCATTTTATCATAGTTATTTAGTGTACTCTCTATTTAGTTAATTAACTATGTGGATAATTCTAATTAGGCGATGCTATAGAGGGTGCAATGAATGAATTATACATCCCTTTTTCTCTTCATGATTTTAGATGGATTTTATTTTATTTTCATTTGTGTATCCATCCAAATCTCTCAAATCTAAGATTTGACTTTGAGGCCATTTTGGAGGATTCTCGGGATAAGTTATACTTGTCGCATACTCCTTAAACTCTTCCACCAACCTAACCTATGATATGAGGGGTCAAATTTAGCCCCTATTATGTGTTTTGAAGGAAAAATAGGTAATTAATGACACCTTTTTCCTAAATCTCTTAATTGTGTCCTTGAAGTGTAGAATGGTGGATTGCGTGTAAGAATGAAAGTGTCATACCTTCACCTTACTCATTTATGGATTCTTTGTTTATGTGTTTGACTTGTGAGGTGGATTGGAGGGAAATGATGTGGCATCCTACATGGAGCCACCTCACCATCCTCTCCACCATTTTCTATTTATTGGAATTTCTTGGTTATTTTGGGGGTTACTATTAGCATAATTTAGCATAGGCATATTTATTGCATTTTATTGCATTGTCTTTTATTTAATAATGTGTAACATGTAGACTCTAGTCTAGTGACTTGCATTCAATATTATTATGTTAGATAGCATTCAATATTGGTATTAGTAGTAATTACATGTGCATGTGAGATGGGTCTTATCATCTTGTATTTGGTGCCTGATAGGGTGTCATGTCTATCCATATGAGGTTATCTAATATCTATAAATATTACAACTCTTGCATTGTTATGTAATCTGATTTCATGATCAATAATATTTGTGAGGCTTCCGTCCCTCTTTGGTCATTGCAATCTAATTCTATTCTATCATTTGGTATCAGAGCTATACCATTGTTATCATTTGGTATTAGAGCAGGAGTTCTATCCAAGCAAGGTCTAAGATGATTACTATTGGAGAGGATGCATTAGAGAAGAAGATCTCGCATCAAAGGAGATCCATTAAAGCATCCCGTAGCCTACTTTCCTTCAAAGCATCCCTCAACTAAAATTTGACCTATCCACTCATTTGGAAGGTAAATGTTTTTTTTTATTATTCATTGGCATAGCCAATTGATCCAACATATTGGCGGAATATTTCAGATTTGGAGATCTTTAAAAAAAAATCTTTAAAAAAAAGATTTGTGAAAAAAATGAGATCTTGAAAAAAAAAAGGAGAAAGATTTTGAAATTTTTTTTGCAGATCTAAAAAGATCTAATAGATCTTAAAAAAAAAAAATCAGATTTGAAATTGGAGGTGTGAAGAATTCGGGAGCAAAGGTTGAAGAAGTCCCGACAACAAAATTCAAGCAGATAGCTCTTAGAAAAAAGGACGTAACTTTTTCATAAAATGTCATATTGATTTGATTTTTTTGTGGAAATATAAGGAGGAGGCACACATCTTTTAGTTTACATAATCTTTAGATTCAACCTCTACATGTGACGAAAAGTAAGTGCAATTTGGTTAATTTTTATGAAGAAAACTAAGATCTAGCTGGTAAATTGGTAAGATCTCCAAAACCAAGATTCCAATTCTTTTGAAATTTTGTGGAATTTAAGAAAAATATTGTATGATGATGCTATAAATTTTTAGAAAAACCTACATCACGGTTTATGAGAAATAGTGAAAAAAATATTCATATTGTTTGTTTGGTGAAAACAATTTTTAATTTTATGTTTGGTTCTATCACACGAGATCTTTGATCTCATAGAAATTTCGGTATATACGGTGCCTCTAGGAAGCACTTACGGGTGATGGCATCATGACTACTACTACACTTAATGCCTAACATAGCTTCCTAAATGTCATCTGGGCATCGACCCTATAAAATCGATGGGGAGTAATAAGGACACAATACACACACATTTGAGCCCTCCCATCCATTTTTGCTTGCACAAACCCCTCTCCGTATTGTCTACATACCATGTACTAAATTATTTCACGTGCGTTAACACCTCTTTCCGTACTAACAGGTATATTGAAAAGGATATCTTTTCCACGTATCTTGACGGGTATATCGAAGGAGCGTATATAGAAAGGTTTGGTATATCAGCCTGATGGTATATTGAGAGGGAGAACATAAACTGGAGTGATAAGAGCCTAACCCTTTGTCAGAAATTTAGAGTTTTAGAAATTCAAATTGCATAAATGGGTGCACAAGCACCAAAGTTCTTCTTCCCGATTCACAACTTCTTATAGGAGACAACTATGTTGCATGGAAACCAAAGGTCAAGATGTTACTTGAGTTTGAAAACCTATGGATAGTTGTAGATGGAACAACAAGATCATTTGATGATGGAAGAAAACAATTTCAATTTGACGGGGCTGATTAAAAGGCCAAGTTGATCATCTTGTTTGGCGTACGAAGATGTGTAACCCCACATTAGAGATGCCACATCGGCAAAGGATGCATGCGATAAGTTGAGCACAGTCATGAGCATACTCTCAAGTTCAAGAAAATGTGAAGGTTGAAGTTTTTTTGAGACGAGTTGCTACTTTTCGTGCATCTCTTGGCATTGGAAAAGAGATAAGTGATGAGGACCTCGTACCAATTGTGTTGCAAGCACTTCCTCCTTCCTACAGACTTTTGTGATAAACTATCAATATGAGTGAACACATAGTCACCTTTGATAAGTTGGTCAATCTACTCCAACAAGAAGAGGCAATGAAAAACAAAGATTATGAAGATGAGCAAGCACTATCTTCCAATCATAAAGGAAAGGGGAAATTTTAGTCCAATCACAATAAGTCCCAACAAAATCAAATTCAAGAAAGGGACGAAAGTCAAAGAGACAACACCTAGAAGTGTCCCATTTTCAATAGAGGGGGACATGACCTCAAAAATTTTGGTACAATTCCTACAAAAAGGGTTCATCAAGCAATTCAAAACCTAACAACCAACAAGGTAACAAAAATTCAAATCAAGGGAAGTCCAACAACAACAACAATCAAGGGTAGAAAAATGGTAATTGGTAAAGAAAACCCAAATGACAAGGGTACATTTTCAAACATGATGATGATTCAGATGAAGGACACCACATGTATTCTACTAATTTGATGAAGAAACCAAGTCCACACAAGATATCCGGTATGTTGACTCGGTGTAACTCGACACATGATTTGGATGCAAGGATTAATTCTACACACTACGTGACTCACCTAACAAGAACCATGTGTCATTAGGTGATGACTCATCATACTGATGTCAAGGGAATGGAAAAATTTCACTACCTCTTTGAAAGCATGACTGTAAAATCATAGATGTATTGTATGTACCGGGTTGACCAAGAATTTTCTATCAGTTAGTTAACTCCTTGATCACAACTTGAAGTTATATTTTGACAGTAATAATGGAGAAAAAGTGTGCTTGATAAGAGATAAGTCAAGAGGTTCCAAGATTGTAGCAAGAGCCTCCAATGTGGGACATGTTCCAACATGATTTTGTCCACAAGGATGATCAAGATCTAGTGGCCAAAGACACACAATCTCTAGAACTATAGCATTGTAGATATGGTCACATCAGTTTTCACTATCTCCAAACACTTCAAAAGGGCAACATGGTGAAAGGATTGCCTACACTCAAGCACAACACTGACAAGTGTCATAATTGCCTAGCTAGAAAGCAACACAGAGTACCCTTCCAGAAGAACACATATAGAGCTAAGGGAAATCTTGATTTGATGCACACCAATTCTTAATTACCTAGTTGGAAAGCAACATAGAGTACCTTTAGAAGAACACATATAGATCTAAGGGAAAGATTGATTTTATGCACACTAATCTTTACGGGCCCATGTAACCAAGTCATTCTAGATGTTAATACATCATGCTTTGTGTTGATGACTACTCAAGAAAGATGTGGATATATTTTCTAAGAAACAAGAGTCAAGCCTTTGATACATTTCAGAATTTCAAAGCACTTGTTGAGAATGAAGTTGGTCACAAGATCAAAACTCTCCGCTCGAGATCGAGGGGGGAATTCACAAGCAATGAGTTCAAGACTTACCTAAAAGCTAATGGGATTTGTTGACAAATGCCTCCTACTCACACACCACAAGAGAATGGATATATTTGAGAGAAGGAATCGTACTATCATAGAAATAGTGCGATGTATGATTGACAACTCGGAGTTTAATAAAGATATTTTGGAAAAAGCTGCAAGAACTATAGTCTATTTTTTTAACAGAGTGCCCATAGTAGCTCTTGAAGGAGTGACACTTCAAGAAGCATGGTCAAATTGAAACCATCAATTGCACACCTAAGAGTATTTGGGTGCAAAGATAGCAGCATGCAAATACCCAAGAAAAATAGGAACAAGTTGGATATGAAAGTGAGAAACTAATATTCATTGGATATAGTGAAGAAGCAATTGGGTATAGATTATGGGATCCAAAAGCAAAGAAAGTATACACAAGTAGGGAAGTTGAGTTCTTTGAGAAGAAACAAGCAGATGCTCCACTCAATGACTTGAAAACATGTAGAATACACCTCTTGTGAAGACAGAATTTGATTTTCCCATTGAAGATGACAATGATGAATTGGATGATGGTGAAAACTTAGATCCACCACAAGCCAATGGAATAGCTAAGAAGTTACCTAAATGGTATACTCAATTAATAATTGATACAAATTTGGATGAAGCACCTAGCACATCATCCAATCCTAGACCTAGAACTCCCAAAGTCAAGCTCGTGAAAAGGTAAATTATGCCCTAATGAGCGAGTTGTTGAAATAGTTGAGCCATCTATAGTTCAAGAAGTTGTACTATCAAAATCTTGGAAAGATGCCATGGATTGAGTATCATCGGTGATGAAGAACAACACATGGATACTTGTTGACCTTCCACCAGGAAGAAACCCATTGGATGCAAATGGATATTTAAGACTAAGTACAAATCAGATGGGACTATTGACAAGTATAAAGCAAGTCTTGTAGCAAAGGGGTATGCACAACAAGAAGGCATTTATTATGAGGAAAGTTTTTCTCCCACAACCAAGATCAAGACAATCAAGATGATCTTTGCTCTAGCTGCACAATTTGGTTGGAAAGTCCACCAAATGGATGTGAAAAGTGTCTTTCTTAATGGAGATTTGCAAGAAGAATTCTATATGACTTAGCTAGAGGGTTGTGTAATACTAGGAAAAGAGATGATGGTATGTAGTCTCGTAAAATCTCTATATGGCCTAAAACAGGAACCTCGGGCATGGTACATAAAAATTGATGAGCATCTCATAAGTCATGGATTCAAAAGGAATCCTTATGACCCCAATCGCTACCTCAAAAGAAAGGGGGATATTTTCATTGTGGTTTTTATGTCAAGGATCTAATCATTACAGACAGTTCTATGAAGATGATCGATGCAACAAAGAAGGATTTTAATGAATCATTTGTGTGACAGATCTCGGGCTCATGCACTATTGTCTTGGGTTAGAAGTATGGCAAAAATAAAATCATATCTTTGTGTCGCAGTTGAAATACACCAAGACAACGCTTGAGAAATTCGGGATGATGGACTGCACTCCTATTGCTACACCTATGGAAGTGAGACTTCAATTATCTCGTTTGATCCATCACCACCGGTGAATGTAACTCTCTATCAATAGATGATTGGGAGTCTCATTTACCGACATATACTAGAACATATGTCAAATTTGTAATCAGCTATTTATCATGCTTCATGCAAGAACTAAAAATATGTCATTGGAAAGTAGCAAAGAGAATATTGAGATATCCGAAGGGTATAGTTGAACTTGTATTAGAGTACAAGAAGAATGACAACTTCTTCTTAACAAGATATTGAGATTCGATCATGCAGAAACATGGATGAAAAGAAGTCAACATCAGGCTTCATCTTCTTTATGGGATCTGGATCGATATCATTGGGAAGCAAGAAATAGAACTTTTTTTCTCGTTCTTCTACAAAAGCAGAGTATCGAGCTGCAGTTGAAGCTGTTTGTGAAGCAATATGGCTATACCGAATACTAGAAGGAATTAGTCTACCACAACAGAAATCTAATCCAATATATGTTGATAATGAAGGAGTTCTGAAGCTTGTTTACAATCTAGTATTTCATGAGAGAACCAAGCATATTGAAGTACAAGTTCATTTCATACATGAGCATGTCTTGAAGCACAACATACAACTCCAGTTCTATCCTACAACTAAATAGAAGGCAGATGTTTTCACTAAGTCACTTGCACGTGACAAATTCACCTTTATTCGAGAGAGTTCCTCTCCACTTCATTGGAAACTATGCAAAATTAAGGGGAGAATATTACTATAATTTAGTATTGGTATATTTATTACATTTTATTGCATTGTCTTTTATTTAATAATGTGCAACATGTGCACTTTAGTCTAGTGACTTGCATTCAATATTGTTATGTTCGATAACATTCAATATTGGTATTAGTAAGTAATTACATGGGCATGTGAGATGGGTCTTATCATCTCATAGTTGATGCCTGATAGGGTGTCATGTCTATCCATATGAGGTTGTCTAATATCTATAAATATTACAGCTCTTGCATTTTTATGTAATCTGATTTCATGATCAATAATATTGGCAAGGCTTTTGTCCCTCTTTGGTCATTACAATCTAATTCTATTCTATCATTTGGTATCGAGCTATACCATTGTTATTAGTTACTTTCTTGGAGACTTTGGGGAGATTGCATTGGAGTTGGCTTGGATTTTGAAAGAAGCTTGAATTATTTTTACTTGAAGGATTGAAGGAGTTTACAATGGAAAGGTAGGCTCTTATACTTTTTATTATAGTATTTCTTGTATATATGATTGTGTTGTAAATGCATGTGATTTGTATGGTTTAGGTAGATTTTCCAATAAGGATTGTGTAGGGAGAGAGAAATAGATCCATTTTTGGAGGTAAAAGGGAGTGTCTAAGGATTTTTTGGAGGGAGTGTGGAAACGGAAATATGCTTATGTTGAGTTAAAAGGAAACTATATCATTGTATCTTTTAAAATGGAGAGATAAGGAGTTTTATGCATGTATGTTATTTATAGTAGTGTAGTAAGAGGCATTGGCTTGACCCATATCCCACTTGGGAGGCATAAGGATATGGATACCATATTATCTTCTCCTTTGGATTAACTTTTAAACTTATGTGCTTTGGAAAATAGTAGGTTTTATTATTAGTGTTATTGTTCTTGTATGTGTTGCAAGTTTTATTGGTGTGTATGTATGTATTGTTGAAGCCATTTTGTGAAGAGTTGTCATGGTTGTAAACACCCCTTATTTTTCCATTGTTGGGGCTTAGGGGCCAATGAGAAGGTAGGATTCACCTTCTCATTGGATTAAGGTTGGGAGGTGAGTGTTTCCTAGATCCCTTCCTTTGTGATTGTGTTAAAGATGGAGGAGAAAAAGGAGTTGTATATTTGAACTATGGGATGGAGTTGCAAGAGTATTTTAAAGAGAAAGAATTGTTGTAAATTTTAGCATGTTGTCTCACTTTTGTGTGGAGGGCTTCTTATACTTGCATTTTAAGTTGAAAGCTCCTTGTAAATGGATTATTCAAATCTAATTTGCACTATTTAATTATGAAGTGTGTATGGTTGGAAAATAAGTATTGGAGAGTCCATATTTTATTGAAGTTGTATCTCTTTAAGTTTTTATTTTGTTTAAAATCTACAACTTGAATTAAAATTTGCATCTTATTTAAAATGTGAAATTGTTCTCTTTGAAATAGAAATTCATTGAAGTATATGATTGTTTTCCTTTTGAAATGATCTTGTTATACTCCATTTATATTTTAAAAGAAAAGAATCTTGTAAATGGTTGATCTCTCATTCTTATTTCCCTTTTTGAATGTTGCTTAAAATGGTAGGATTTTATTGTTGTTGTTACACTTTATACAATATTGCAAACAAAACAATGTAGGCATTTAATTACTTCTAAATCAAAATAAAGAAATATGTTCCTCTCTATCCTTGTAATTGTTTATTTAAATGAAAGGAATAATAAGTCCTACAAAAATACATATGAATATATATTTATACATATTTCTTACAAAAATAAGTCATGCCTAAATACTTTATTTGAAAAAAAACCAAAAAATAGGAATCATATAAGTGTGTGTGTGTGTATATATATATATATATATATATATATATATATATATATATATATATATATATATATATATATAAGAACATAGATATATAAAAATTCGGATTGTTATTTGTTAGATTGAAGGACTTGTATTAAAAAAACTAATTCGGAGGGGGTAGGGACTGATTGCCTCCCCAACTATTATAATATAATAAAAAAGAAGTCGGGTGGGAGGGATGGCGACAACCCCGCACCCTCCTCCCACCTGGATGTAATATCGATAAGGGTTGGGCGGTCATGGCAAAGACCCACCCCACTATATAAGATAGGGGATGGATTTCCCATGACCACCCATCCGTATTTCCTTCGACTTCTTTGTATGCATAGCCCCATACGACGTAGTTTGGAATTTGAAAACAATATATATATATATATATATATATATATATATATATATATATATATCACCAAAATGGATATACCCAAGTTCTTAAAGAAGATAACAATGAGGGTAAACAAATACCCACAAAGCAAAAATATGGTTGAATCTTTCAAATGTTTAAAAAAGTAACCTCCATATTACAAACCTTAGAAAAGGGAATGAAAAAAATACAAAAGAAAATATTCCATGGGAAAAGATTTCCCCCTTCATTGTAGAGCTTAAACAAGCAAGAAATTATCCTTAGCTCTCCATTTGCACCCATGGCCTCCACTTCCTTCAACATGCAATTCCAAATGTGCAAATGAGACAAATTATGGAAAGCAAAATAAATAAAGAAAACATAAGGAGAAATTAGGGATTTTTATGAATACCTAGAATCTAGGGTGAGAATTATATCAATGTAATGGCCTAGTTTTAATCCTCATCACTTAAAGTTTATGGGAATGAGTATTTTAAAATTAAAGTGTATGGGTATTTGATTAATGGGGTCGCTTTAGGGAATTACACATGGGTGCAAGTCGGTTAGGATATGATATAACATTTCATTATTGGTCAATTAAATATATAAATGACATTTTGATTATCGGTAAATAAAAAAAAATTGTGCATGGGATGTTATAATAAATTAATTAAGGGGTTAAAATAAGTAAAGGTAAATGTGGAGTTAAAGAAATTAATGAGAACCTTGGAGGTGGATTCAACTCCATCATGATTTTGGGAAATAAATAATAATATCTAATTATTAAATGGGTTCCAACTACTTGAACGGTGTTTAGAAATTAATAGATGAGAATTAATTAAACGTAAATAAAATTTTTACCCTTGCAATTATTTTAAAAAATATAAAAATTTTCCTAAGTAATTGATGGAGTTTGACACGGTTTTGGTGCGTTGATTTCTTAGGTGTTACACTTTGGTATCAAAGCCATGGGTTAAACACTTGGACTTTGGGAAAACATGAAACACAACAGTAAACTTAGCATAACCTAAACCTAGGACAATTGATATTGTTGATAATTTAAAATGTAGGGAATTATTAAACTGAAACATACCTAAATAATGATAGACTAACTCTTGCCTTAGTAATGCATAAGAGGCATAGACCTAACGAGGGTTCTTGAGTGTTTAGTTAGAGGGAACACCCCAAGATTAGGCGGTCATTTCCATATTACCATAGATCCTATAGACCTTATAGGATGTCAATGCCACCATACATGGAGGTTCACTTAGGGGATGACCTAGCCGATGAGATAGGGAGCCATCATAGGTGGCTCATAAATCTCCACAACATAGTGGGGAGCATATGGCAGAGAACTCCCACATGGAGGTATCTAGACATGACTCACCATAGAGAGAGCATGAAGATAGGGCTGCATGAAACAAAAAGAGATATCTAGGAGCCCTAGGAAGAGAGATGGTCATGAGTAGAGACCTAGGGGAAGAAAGAAGTTAGTGGCTGATCACATTCATGAGATAGTGAAGCTTCATCTTCCTCAATATTTCAGAGACACGGGAGGGTTCAAGACCAAGGCTTGGTTAGTGAGCTTGAGCGGATGCTTCAAACTATGTCAATGCACTAGTAACAAAAAAGGCTGTGTTGTTATACATATTCGAGGGAAGGGAAGGAGTGTAGTGGAGTACAGAGGAGTAGAAAATCCACATTGATTCATGACCATAACATGGGAGATATTTGAGGAGTGATTCGGAGCATATATATTTCTAGACACTTCATTCAATAGTGGATTGATGAGGTTGATGATCTGCAACAACTATCAATAAGTGGAAGATAATGACATAAATTATTTGGACTTGCTATAGTACATCGACTATATGTAGAATGAGAAGGTCGGGATTCACATATTCATCAAGGGCCTCAATTTTGATCTTTGAGAGGTATTGTGAATGCATTGTCCACTCGACTCTAGTTGAGGCCATTGATAAGGCAAATACTACATAGAAGAATAGGGGAAGACATGATAGGTGAGTGAAAGAGTGAGGAGCCACATACAACAGAGTGAGGATAGTTGGTCGAAGGAGAACCCCTTCTCCTCATGGTAGACACGGATCCACATAGTCCTCCTTGGCCACAACCGCAGCAACAAAGCCACCCACCATTGAGGTCTCACTAAGATATGATCCACAAAGAGGACAAAGTATGGGGCCTCTGTTAGAGTACCCATCAGAAACAAACACCACCTAGAGCTTAGTCGGTACCAAAGCTCATCCATAGTAACCACAAATTCAAGAGAAGGATCATCATGGGTATAACATGTACCAATAGAGCACCTGGAGGAGTATCTTCTCATTAGAGGGGACCTGGTAGTTGTTATGGATGCAAAGTGCACAAGGACATCATTGATGATAATGTCCACACAACCCAGTAACAAGGGTAAGGCCCCTATTTCTGAGCCGATAGTTGGAGATATGACATAGAGTCACATGATATATGTAGCGGTTGAGACCCACTAGGAAGAGCACCAGAGTATTGTGATCGAGACCACATATAGCATTGGTGGTATTCCTATCTTTATCCTATTTGATTTAGGGTCTTATGATTATTTCATTTCCCCATCTTTAGTACATTGATGTAAGTTGGTGGCGTTAGGCGGGGGTCATAAATGGGATCTAGAGATGGCTTCTAGAGCCAAGATCATAGTGGAATCCTTAGTCAAGGAGTGTGTAGTAGACCTAGGACCCTTTACCATGACCTTGGATCTTCGTATCCTTCCTTTGGGATCTTATGGGATTATTTTGGGTATGGATTGGCTTTCATCACACAGGGATAGAGTGGATTACTACAGTAAGGTAATATCTTATACAGATGATTTGGGAGTTAAGTCTATGATTTTGGGGTTAGGAGGCCTATATCCATTTGCATTATATCTGCTATGTAGCTAAATTGGTGTGCACGTAAGGGATGTCATTTATATGCCATTACAGTCAGCGATAAGATGAAGGATGAGACTAGTGAGCCTTAACTCGATGACCATTCACATTTTTTGAGAGTTTTCAAACGTCTTTCCCAAAGTGATTTACATGTCCTACCTCCCCCCACATGAGATATATTTCCATATAGACCTTGTTGCTGGAGAAAATCCTATCTCACATACGCCTTACAAGATAACAACCCCTAAGCTTTGCGAGCTCAAGTTACAACAGGAGGACCTTCTTGAGAAGGGACTAATCCATCCTAATGAATCTTGTTGGGGTGCACAATGTTTTTTGTGAAGAATACGGATGGATCCCTGAGATTTTGCATTTATTAGACGAAAGTCTGAAGAAATTAATGATCAAGAATCATTACCCCCTTCCACACATTGATTATTTTTATCAGATTAAGGGGCTACTATGTTTTCAATAATAGATATTTATTCAGGTATAATTAATGAGGATTTTGAAGGTACATATCCAAAAGAAGACCTTTCACACTAGATATGGTCACTATGAGTTCACGAGTCACATCATTTCTAGGAAGGTATCAAATCAATCATTCCAAGATTGGAGTATCATTGATTGGCCGACACTGAAAAATGTGACCAAGGTACATAGTTTTATGGGATTAGTGTGATATTACGGGAGGTTCATATAATATTTCTCATGCATTGCTCATCCCATCACTTCCCTATAGTGAAAAGGGAAGAATTTTTTTGGTTGGATAAATGTGAGGAGGCCTTGGTCTAGAAGGAATGCCTTACTACAACACCTATCCTAGTAGTACCAGATCCTCAGAGGGACTTATTTTTTTGTACATATGCTTCATTACCGGGTTAGGAGTACTGGTGCAAGATGGTCAAGTTATCGCATTTGATTCTTGAAAACTCAATGATTATGAGATCGGTTACCCAACCGATGACCTTGAGCTTATAATGAGTGGTGCATTCTTTAGTTCTATGGTGTCACCTTTGTTTGGGAAGGATTTTTACATTCAAGAAAGATCATTTGAGCCTATGACACCTCTTCACACAACCCAATCTCAACACCCATCAATGGCATTGGATGGAACTTTTTTGGAGTATGATATGGAGATTTAACATCTAAAGGGGAAGGAGAATGTGGTCGTAGAAACCTTGATTCCACAAGAGACATCTTGTTATGGCTACATTAGTGGGTAAAAATTTACGAAGCAGGATTTTACAATGATTCTACTGACATGTTCTATCTTTTGGCAAGAGTAGAGATTGAGTCACACAAACCCCTTAATGAAAAGTTTGAGGGGTTAGCACTAGAGTCCGATGGGCTTATTCAACATAGGGGTAAGATATATGTGGATAGAGATAGATTTTGTGACCAAATATTCTAGCCCATCTAGGTGTGAAGAAGATGTACGCTACACTGTGAGATAATTATTTCATTGGAGTGGGATTTAGAGGGATATAGATTGGTATGTGTCTTAGTGGCTGGAGTTCTAGATGGTGAAGGTTGAGCACCAACATCTAGCTAGCACTTTTCATCCTCACACTATACTGAGTGGAAATGGGAAACCATTTCCATGGAATTCAATGTTGGGATACCTATGTCAGGAAATCACCATGACGTGATCATGGTCATGGTGGATAAATTTTAAAAAGTGGCTCATTTTTCTCATGTTAAGACCACCTACATAACTAAAGAATCTACACTTGTTTATCTAAATGAGATACCGAGATTTCATGGGATTCCATAGAAGATAATTTGTGACCGTGACCCCTTATATACATTACACTTTTAGATTACCATGTTGTTTGCACTTGGGACAAAGATCGATTTTAGTAGAGATTACCACCCGAGACAAATTATTAGATTGAGAGGGTGAACCGGGTGCTTAGAGGATATGCTTTGGATTTATGTTATGGATCATCAATCACGATGGGAGGATTATTTGTATCTAGTAGAGTTTTCATACAATAATAGTTATAAGTGTTCCCTTGGCATGGAACCTTTCCAAGATTTGTATGGAAGAGAGTTCATGACTCATTTGATACGTTACATATTATAAGACAAGGGTTACTATTTGGCCAACTATGTTACATGATATGGAGAAATAGGTTACTTTGATGAGACATTAATTACAGGAGGCACACAATAGGAAAAAATAGTATGCTGATGAGAGGAGGATAGATCACATTAATGAGGTTGGCACAAAGGCTTTTCTGAGAGTTAGACATCGTAAGAGCCCCATATGTTACGTAAAAGGCTCCAAGATAGCTTCCAAATTTGTGGGTCCATTTGAGATCTTGCAGAAAATCAGTCCCATAGACCACCACTTAGCTTTTCCACCGAGATTGTATTGCATCCACAATGTCTTTCATGTTTCTATTTTATGAATATGTATACCAGATCCATCTAATTTCTCTGACTGGACCTCTTTGTAGGTGTAGAATCACATACAAGTGATAGTTAAGCTTGTATGCTTCTTAGATCCGGGGAACTCCGGGTGTTGAGGACACGAGATTGAGTAGGTGTGCGCATTTAGTGGGATCGATATGATGAGTAATCAATTTCATGGGAAGATGCCAAACCACCGTGAGCACAATTCCCACATTTGTTCAAGTGACTTCTAGGAGGAAGTCCATCTAAGTGGAGGGGATGTAGTGCCTACTCCTCTTCGACACCTATTTTTATATGACTATGTTTATTAATTACTTATTGAAATGGATAATATTATGATATTTTGGATATTATTTTCATAGACATTATGGACATTATGATTATTAGTGTGTTTGTGACTCTTATTATGGATTGTATTGATTCCTAGCTGACATTGAGATATATTTTTGTACGTGATGATAATTTAGTGTTTTTTTATATGCTAACATCTTAGACTCTTGACAATGATGATTATGTTAGATGATTGGACTAACCATATGAGCACATTGATGTTATGAGTTATTAATAATGTGATGATGATAGGTGATCAGTAGTATGTTGTCGAATACATCTAAGTAGGTTTAAATTGTAGTAAGTATGTGAATTACATGGTTATCATAAAATATGAATTGTGATAAATGGTTATACTTAGGCATAGGGTGATAGTAAATGTTAATGGATATGGTAAAATTGTGATAATTAGTAATTATGAATAATTGATTTAGAATAGAATTTCTTAACTATGATAATGATGTAGTTACATTGTATGATGATGTTATTTGATAAATGATATATGTGTTTTGATTTCTTGACATATTGATATGGCCTTGAGGCTGAAGGTGGTATTGTCTTGGTTGTATGCAAGAAATAAAATCACAATAAACAAAGAAGGGACTAGGATACTAACTATGGAAGAATACTAGATGTTTACAACTTGGTCACCTTGGTAGTCGTGTGTGTGTTGCGTCTGTTGTTGTTTTACTTGTCATTTTTTTAGGAGGTCTCCAAGGGGGAACAACCTCATAAGTGACCATGGGTGTGAATGTTGTATTTTTCCTTTAATTTTATTTCCTTAGTTGTGTATGTGATTTTATTGAATTGTAATGTATTCTCATGCTATTGTACTAATTTAGTATGCTCTTGATTTAGTTAATTTACTATGTGAGTAATGCTAATTAGCAGATGTAATAAAGGGTGGAATGAATATAGTAGATAGTACTTGTTATCTTCATGATTTTAGATGTATTTTATTTTATTTTGATTTGTGTACCCATCCCCATCTCTCAAATCTAGGATTTGGGATTTGAGCCCATTTTTGGAGGCTTGTGGGACAAGTTATACTTGTCCCATACTTCTTAAACTCTCCCACCAACCTAACCTATGATATGAGGGGTCAAATTTAGCCCCTATTATGTGTTTTGAAGGAAAAATAGGAAATTAATTACATCTTTTTCCTAACTCTCTTAATTGTGTCCTTGAAGTGTGGAATGGTGGATTCGTGTATGAATGAAAGTTTCATACCCGCACCTTATCATTTATGAAGTCTTTGTTTACGTGTTTGACTTGTGAGGTGAATTCGAGGGAAATTATGTAGCATCTGTATGGAGCCACCCACCACCAGCCTCTCCACCATTTTCTATTTATTGTAATTTCTTAGTTATTTTGTGGGTTACTTAGTTGGAAACTTTGGGGAGCTTGCATAGGAATTTGGCTTGGATTTGGAAACAAGATTGAAGTTTGTTTTCTTGAGGGATTGAAGGAGTTTGAAATGGAAAGGTAGGATCTCATACTTTGGATTTTAGTATTTATTATCTATGATTTGTGTTTGAATGCATGAATGTGTGTGATTTGTATGGGTTTGAGTAGAGTTTCCCATAGGGATAGTGTAGGGAGCAAGAAATGGAGCCATTTATAGAGGTAAAATAGAGTGTGTGAGGAGTTTTGGAGGGAGTATGGGAAAGGAAATCCACCTATGTGGAGTTGAAAGGAAATTATATAATTTTATCTTTTAAAATAGAGAGATAAGGAGTTTTTTGTGTATTTCATTTGTGTTAGTGCACTTAGAGGCACTTGGTTTGACCCCTATCCCACCATGGAGGCACAAGGAGATGGATACAATATTATCTTCTCCCTTGGATTAACTTTTAAGCCTATGTGCTTTGGAAAGTTCATGGGTTTTATTATTAGTGTTATTGTTCTTGTATGTGTTGCAAGTTTTATTAGTGTGTATGTATGTATTGTTGAATCCATTTTGTCAACATCTATCAAGGTTGTGAACATCCCCGATTTTCCCATTACTAGAGATCGAGGGCCAAATGAAGGTAGGATTCACCTTCTCATTGGATTAAGGTTGGGAGGTGAGTGTTTTCTAGCTCCCTTAAATTTTGATAGTGTTGAAGATGGAGGAGAAAAAGGAGTTGCACAGATTTGAACTATGCAAATGAGTTAATAGTGTTTTAAAGAGAAAGAAATATACTAAATTTTAACATATTGTCTCCACTTTTGTGTGGAGGGATTCTTATACTTGGATTTTAAGTAGAAATCTCCTTGTAAATAAAAGGAACTATAACCTAATCTTATCAAGCCAATAACTCATATGCTAATCAAACACCATGATCAATAATATGAAAAAATTCTCTAGAATAACTTTACACAAACATTTGAAAACAAATGAGTAAAGCAATATCATATATTATTATGGAACTCAATGAAATAAAATGAGAATGGGTCTTGATTATATAGGCAAGGAATAACAATCTAAGAACAAGTCAAGATCATAGATCAAGCCATAAATCAAGGAAGTAACTAGTCATAAAAGAACTCGTGAAGACCATAGATTTAGGAAAGAACTAGACATCAAGGATCTATTCAATACCATAGATAAAGGGAAAAACTATACCTAACATCTAGATAATATCCACCTAATATCTACATAAATAAAATGAAATATACACACACATAAGTGGGTGAGGATAAATACAATAAAGGTAAATAAAGTACATAGCTAAAAATGAGCTAAGGTAAATACCTACTCTAACACCTCCCTCAAGTGAAGCAAGGGGCCAAAATAGAAGTGGCATGTCCATATTATGAGTCTTGGAAACTAGACTTGATGAGGTACTCATGTACAATATATCCATGAAGAAATTGTGAACCAAAATAAGGAAACAATGTATCTAGAAGGAAAGAGAAAGAAGAAGAAGAAGGAAGATGTTCTCATGAACTACCCCAAAGAATAACTTCTAAAACCTAGATAATTCCACACAACTCAAGGTAGCGAGGCAATGCAAAAGGCTTTGTAAATATGTCCACAACCTGTTGTTAAGTTGGAATGTACTACAAGCAAATAATTTTGTCCCACTTGTGATGCCAAATGAAGTGTACGTGTATCTCAATATGTTTGGTCTGCTTGGGTGCTCGGCAGTGGTTGCGAGAAATGTGAATTCCACTTTGGTTGTCACACCAAAGTAGAGTTGGTGAATCTGTGGGAATCCAGACTCTATCAATGACTCTCAAAGGAAAAGAATTTGTTGGCTCGCTATAATTGCTGCCCTGTAGTTTGCCTCGAAGATGAAATTACAATAACATGTTTCTTTTTACATGCCCAAGAACGGGAGATGAACCAAGATAAAAATATATCCATAATCTGGAATGTATGTCATTAATATAATCTACCCAATCTGAATTTGTATACCCAACCAACCTGAGTAGAACCCCTAGTGTAGTGTAGGCCAATGTGGGAAGTTGCCCTACAAATAACATAAAATAATTTTAACCAACTTGTCGGTGACTAATATGAGGATAATGTGCAAACCGAGATACAAGCCCCGCTGCAAATGAAATATCATGATCATTATGGTTCAAGTACATGAGACTTCCAACCAACTGCCCATACCAAGTAGGATCACAAAGTGGAGTGGTACATGTGGAAGTAAGAGTAATCCCATACCTGAAAAGGAGATGGACTTCGATTGGAATCAGACATATCAAAGTGCCAAAGAAGATCATGGGTGTACTTTTCGACTCAAATGAATCCCTAAATATGTCAAATAAATATACAAACTAATAAAATAGTGCAATAACACAAGATTTTTCATGTCAAACTTTGTAGAAAGAGCCCTTTGAATACTATGAATGTGGGAAGAAGAGATTCAAGTAAGTAGAAAATCATCCACATACATGAAAAGTATCATAATATCCTCAAAAACATGTTAGAGATACACCTTTGTATGATTGGAGTGGCAAAAAAAAAAAGTAGATAGAAGAAAAGAATCCATTTTCTCATACTAATCTTAAGGGGCCTATTTGAGATGATAGAGAAACCTTCAGAGTCTAAATACAAGAGAAGAAGCCTAAAAAAATCTAGTCAATTACTCCATGTATATTTCCTCTTTTAAATATCCATGTAATAAGGAACTCTTCATGTCCATCTGGTATACCAGCCACCTATGTGAAGTAGTAATAGTAAGTACAAGGTGTACATAATCCATCTTGGCAATGGGTGCAAAATTCTTAGAGTAATTGATACCGTCATCTTGTGAAAAACCCTTTACAAAAGGAGGATCCTTATACTTGTCAATGGACCCATCAAATTCATATTTGGTTCAAGTATACCCAGTTAAACCTAACCATCTTTCTTCCTTTAGGAAGAGATACCAAATACAAATATTATTCTTCATCAAAGAAGAATACTCACCGCAATTACATCATCTAACTCTTGTATCCCATGAGCCTTTGAAAAAAATTATCGATCCTCGAAACTAGATGGTACAAAATTATAGAACCTATTAAATGTGCTTGATCGTTTCTAGTAGATGGAAGATCTTGTATAAAAGGTGCTACCTTAGAAACTATAATACGAGCCCACTTAGGCATAGTGACAACATCAAAGTGGGAATATGATCCTAAATGACATATATAAACTCCTCATCAAAATCCTCAAAGAAAGGATCCTCAAGATGAGATGAAGAAGATGGATGCATGAAAGAAGATGAAGAATCGTGAGGAGTGAAGTTCTCATCAAACTGAACATGTGTTCAAAAATGAATCTCATGAGTATCAAGATCTAAAAGTGGATAAGCTCCCATGTCCTCACAATACCCTATAAAGATGAAGTGTTTTATCTTTTTATCCAAAGCTTTCCTTTTCTTCTTTGGAAACAAGGCCCAAGAATGGCTCCTAAAGACTCAAGAAAATGAGACATCGACTTATTTTTGGACCAAGCTTCTTCTAGAATCAAATTCTCAAGTTCTTTGTGTGCAATTCTAATTCGAATGTAGATAACACAATTAAGTAATTCTACCTAGTAGATAGGAGGTAAATATCTAGAATGCATCATGTAGTTAGCCATTTCCTTCAAAGTTCTATTTTTTGTTCTTCTAAGCCATTATTTTGTGGATTATGAGGAAAAAAATGTTGGTTAATAATGCCTTGAGTTGCCAAAATTTCAGAAAACTCATTTTTGAAGTACTCCCCCCATTATCAATATGAAGGTTCTTTATGCAACTAGAAGATTGTTTCTGACCAAAGCCTTGAATACTTTTAAGTGTTAAAAAAAAAAATTGCACTTGAGAAAATAAACCCAAATACATCTCAAGAAATTATCAATTAAGATAAGTGCATACTTAGCTCCATTGAAAGAGGGGGTAGGAAAAACCATTAAGTCACTATGCAAAATCTCAAGTTGTGAAGAAGATTTCTTTAAAAAATTCTTAGGAAATGGATATTGGTGTTGTTTCCCTAATGCACAACCATGAAAAACTTCCTTAATACAAGAAACAATAAGAAGACCATCAATCATAACATGAGTGCTCAACTCCTTCAAATATCTGTATTTGAGATGTCCAAATCTTTCATGCCAAAACTTACTATTTGAATCTGCATGAAAACCAATCTAGTTAGTATAGAGGACTTTCATCAATACCCTTAAAGTGATATAGTATAAAACTATGATCAACAATACCCTGAGAAAAAAAAATGAAAAAGCCTCCAAAAAAATTCATAATTCGCACTTCCCCACGTGGTGTAAAAGTCAGTTTTTCCTTGATCAAGATGACAAATTTCATATACAAAAAGAAAATTTGTAGTGATGTTAGGAACATATAGTGCATCTTAGATAATGCCATCATCAAGTTTTATATCACCTTTTCTTTTAATAGAAAGAAAGGAAGAATCTCCAACCTCAATTTTGGAAGTAGAGCTCAAACCTAGAGAAACAAAAGACTCCTTGGAAGAAGTAATGTGATGAAAAGCATAGAATAAATAACCCAACTATCTACACATAGTGATTGACATCTCCCAACAACATTAAGTGTCATTCCATGCTGATTAGAAGGAGGTGGAGTGGAGAAGGAAATTTTGTGTTTCTTGATTGCATCCTACAATGCTTACTTTCATTTATAACACCTATGTTCTTCATGAAAATATCCCCACAAAAATAACCTGAAAGGCTAGTCTTATTCTTATATTTAGAAGACTTCTTGCATTTAGAGTTGTTGTCTTTGGGTTTAGGAGCACTTTGAGATGAAGATAGGGTGGATTTGGTTGTACTTTTTAGTTTTGCATTTCCCTTAAAATTAGATGTAACTAATTCCTTTTGATAGGTGGAAGACTCAATCTTAGACAATTTAGATTCTTCCGTAGTAAGTATTTCACAAAATGTTTCTAAGTCGGGATTTTGAATGTGTCACCTAAGGCATCCATGATAGGAGAAAAAGGTAGAAGAAAATATTTGAAATGTTCCCCTCAACTTGGATAGAATCAAGTAAACACACTCTTCATCTTTGTTATCTCTTCCACTTCCCTTTAATTGTGTCAAAAATTCTTGAAATAGGTAATATAGTCTATAATTGTTAGAAAATATTTAGGTTTAAGAGAGGTGATCTATATTTCAAGTTGCATGGCTCTCATATGATCCACCTTACTAAATAAATCTTCTAATTTCTCCAATATTTTGAAAGGAGAGTCACATTTTTCTAAATGAAACAAAATACTATCCCTTACATAAGTTCTTTTCAAACTCATACACTCATCAATTTTGCACTCGGTACTGAAATTTCTCACATTCTCTAGTGAACATTAGTTCTTTTGAAGATGTAAAAGCCCATAATCATTTCCACTTAACTATAATTTCCATTCTTAGTTTCCATGTGTGGTAATTATGTGTTGTTAATGGATCAACATGATCTAATGTAGAAGTAGACGCCAATCTCAAAAAATCACCAAAAGAAATGCAAGAACAAAGCAATGCAACAAGACCCCCAATCAACAAGACCCCCATATTTTGGCACTTTATAATGAGTGCGTGTTACGATATGGACCTTTATAATTATAGTATAATTCTCAAAAAACCTTTGAAATGGAAAGAGAACAAAACATTAATACTTTTGTAAAAACGACACTCAAATCTGAGTCACGATCAAAAGATACAAGATTTAAAAGTTTATGCTCTAATATTTATTTTAGTTTCCACTAAAACAAAATTTAATTTTGTTATCTTCACCAACAAATAAAATGAAAGTGGGTTGGAGTTAAGCACCTACTAGTATGAATCACAAGATTTAAGCCCTCATACGACCATACCATATGACCAAGGCTAAATCAATTTCCTCCACAAACAACTAGATCTTACCATGACAAGAACTCGGATGTTAATCAAACACCACGATCAATAGGATGAGATAAACACCACGATCTTTTTTTTCGAACTCAATGAAGTATAATGAGAATAGGTCTTGCTTATATAGGCAAGGAATAACAATCTAAGAACCGGTCAAGATCCTGGAGATCAAGTCATAAATTAAGGAAATGACTAGTCATCAAAGAACTAGTCAAGACTATAGATTTAGGAAAGAACTAGACATCAAAAATCTAGTTGATATCTAAATAAATAAAAATAAATATCCACACACATAAGTGGGCGAGGATAAATACAATAAAGGTAAATAAAGTACCTTGGTGAACATGAGCTAAGGTAAGATGTCTACTCTAACAGTAAATGGATTATAAAAATCTGATTTACACTATTTAATTATAAAGTGTGTATGGTTAGAAAATAAGTATTGGAGAGTCCATATTGTATTGAAGTTGTATCTCTTTAATTTTATATTGTGTTTGAAATGAAAACTTGAATTAAAATTTTCATCTTATTTTAGAATGGGAAATTGTTCTCTTTAAAATAGAAATTCATTAAAGTACATGATTGATTTCCTTTTCAAATACTATTGTTATACTCCATTTATATTTTAAAAGAAAAGAATCTTATAAATGGTTGATCTCTCATTTTTATTTCCCTTTTGAATGTTTCTTAAAATGTTAGGATTTTATTATTGTTGTTACACTTTATACAATAATGCGAAAAAACATTGTAGGCATTTAATTACTTCTAAATTAAAAAAATGAAATATGTTCTCTATATCCTTTAAATTGTTTATTTAAATGAAAGGAACAATAAATCCTACAAAAATACATATGAATATATATTTATAAATATTTCTTTTAAAAATAAGTCATGTTTAAATACTTTATTTGGAAAAAAACACGGAATCATATGAGTGTATATATATAAATTCTATGTATTAAATTTTATATATATCTAAAATATATATATGAAAAAATCAGACCGTTGTTTGTTTAATTGAAAAAAATATATATATATATATATATATATATATATATATATATATATATATATATATATATTAGGAGGGAGGTAGACTATATTGTTTATATATAAAAAAATGGGAGGATCATACCCCCTGATAGGATATAATATAATAAGGGGTGGGTGGCCATGGAGGTGCCCCACTATATCAAGTATGGGGTATGTCCTCAATTGTTTCCATCCCCATTTCCATTTGACCAATGTGCACAGCCCCAAACACAATTTGACATTTGGGGAAAATTATATATATATATATATCACCCAAAAGGATATCCCATAAGTGATTAAATCAAGATAAAAATGAGGGTAAAAATACCCACAACCAAAATCTAGGCCAATCCTTCAAATCTAAAAAAATAACCTCCATATGCAAAGTATGAAAAGGGATTGAAAAAAATGTCCAAAAGATTCCATGGGCTGCCAGTAGATATTGAATGAAGAATAAATCACCCTTAGCTCTCCATTTGTAGACATGGCCTCTACTTCCGCAACTTTCAAATCCAAATGTGCAAATGAGAGGAATTTGAAAACAAAAGAAATATTATATATATATATATATATATATATATATATATATATATATATCACCCAAAAGGATATACCCAAGTGCTTAAACAAGATAACAATGAGGGTAAAAAATATCCACAACCAAAAATCTAGTTGAATATTTCAAATCTAAAAATAACCTCCATATTGCAAACTCTAGAAAAGGGAATGAAAAAAAAGCCAAAAGATTCCATGGGAAAATATATCCCCCTTCATTGTAGATCTTAAATGAAGAATAAATCATCCTTAGCTCTCCATTTGTAGACATGGTCTCTACTTCCTTCAACTTTCAAATCCAAATGTGCAAATGAGAGGAATTAGGGAAAAAAAAAATAAAGAAAACATAAGGAGAAATTAGGGATTTTCAGGAATACCTAGAACTTAGGGTGAGGATTAAATCAATTTAATGGCCTAGATTTCATCCTCATCACTTAAAGTTTATGGGAATGGTTATTTTAAAATTAAAGTGTATGGGTATTTGATTAATGGGGTTACCTAGGTGAATTTACATATGGGTGCAAGTGGGTTAGGATATGTATTGACATTTTCATTATCAGTCAATTAAATATAAAATGGAATTTTGATTATGGGTAAATAAACAAATGTTGTGCATGGGACATTATAATAAATTAATTAAGGGGTTAAAATAATTAAAGGTAAATGTGGAGTTAAAGAAATTAATGGGAACCTTGGAGGAGGATTTAACTCCATAATGATTTTGGGGAAATAAATAATAATATTTAATTATTAAATGGGTTTCGACTACTTTAAGGGTGTGTAGAAATTAATAGACATGAACTAAATAAATATAAATAATATTATTACCTTTGCAATTTTTTTTTTTTTAAAATCATTTTTTTCCTAAGTAATAGATGGGGTTTGACATGGTTTTGGTGTGTCTACTTTCGGGCATTACACATTTCTTGTTACATGACACTGAAAGGCCCAACTAGTCTAATTCAATGTCACAAAGGACACTAACACAATCATGGACCCATATAGACAACAAGAAAACAAAAGAGCACAATATTTTCACTCTTACTCAAAAAGGAATCTACATGTTCTAATGAATGAACCCCACACGAGAATTGTTATATGGGTAGCAATATTGTACAACACATCATTCATGGTCTTTATTCTAGATCAATTTCATTCCTTAAATTTATCGATTGAATATAATTTAATATATAAGCATATATTCTCATTCCCAAATCTCTGATTCATTATTTTGATTTATGTAGTTGTTTAAACCTCATTATGAATATGAAAGGTGTGTTCATAACTCAAGGTTTTATATTTACCATTTTAATAAAATGTTTGGGATCACATTGATATCATCCTTAAATTTTTGTTGTTTTGATATCGTCTTAGGCATTTTAGTTGGTTCATCATCATTCGAGGTCCATATGATGTTTTTCACAATCATTCCATACTATCATCTCAATTACCCTTAGCCTAATTATATTTATATTGTTACATAGATACCATTTCAACATCATTTTTAGAACAATTACGATTCATAAAAACTTAATTATCACTTAATGATTCAAGACTACAAGGAGTGTGATCCTGTGCACGCAATTCATTTCATTATTGTTGTCTAAATATAAGCTCACTCTTATTTTTGATCAACTAACCCCATTTTTGCTTCAATCTAATTTTTTATATATTTTTATCACTTAAGGTTTCCTGAACACACCTTCATTAAATAATAAATTTCTTCCCCTTTCAAAAAATGTACATAAGTCCTTATAACTCTTCATATTTTTCAAGTTATGCGCCGGTGGGCCTGGGAAGGATTTTTTGTCAAATGTAGACCGGCGGCCCTGGGGAAGATTTTTTTCCAATGGGAAGATTGCGAACCAGTGGAGTGGTAGGAGATAATTTTGTGTGTTTGCACTTTTCACAAAAGGTATAAGTGGAAATGCCATGTAATCAAAGTGACCAAGGAAGGCGGCAAAGAGACCCAAAATGGCTAAGTATTAAGAACCGATGAAATTCTCCACATGTCCCATCGATGCAAATTCAAAGGTGCGGCCCTAAATAGAGACTCAAACAAGCACTAGACCTCCACGTGTCAAGAGCTTCAAAAGGTAGAATCGGCCATTGGAAAGAGGAAATAGAGGCAAGCCAATGAAAGGAGCCTTGTGTCAGCGCGACTCAACTTCAAGAGTTATAATCCAGAGGTAGACCCTAAAGGAGCACCAACCTACCAAATGGTCAGTGTCAGAAAAGGTAAGGTCGGCCATTTAAAAGCTGAAAATCCTACGGTAGCCTTCACGTATCTCACCCATGTAACTTTAAAAGAAAAATCTAGGGGTAGTTTCCAAATGAGCGAAGCCTCCACATGTCTTGGGTCAAGCACAATGTCTCCACCAATAGGAGGGACTCATGAAGAATATAGAGGAAAGCAAGAAGCCCACAGAATCTGCCATATGTCATTTCAATGAAATTTCAAGAGTGATACGAACAATTTGAATCTTCAACACACACAGGGCTTCCACGTGGGTATTACATGAAGGGAGTCTTTTAAATACTGTGATCCCATAACCCTTATCTTCAGATAGCTATATCTTTCGATTGAAATCAGGATTTGAGAGAAGAGGAATGTTTGGAAATCTCTCGGTGAATGCTACTCACCTACCACCATTAATGTTTCGAACTACCATTTTCGAGGCTATCAAGTCTCCTAACTTCCACCATGATGAGGAATGGTTTCCTCTCTTTCCCCAGAAGGAACAATGACGGGGGTATGGGTGTTGCTTGAATAGACTCATCATTGTGGCAGGGGAATTCAATGCTCCTTTAGGGGTCGTTGGAACAAGATTGGATTTTCCATCCTTTCTCTCTCTCATTATTCCTATATATTGTACAAGAGGACAATTTCAAAGGTCGAGACATTCTTTTGTTGCGACCACCCTTTTCTCTTCTCTGTAGGTGAATTGGTGGAGTCTCAAACCCTCCATCTAAATTGTAACATAATTTCTTCCTCTTGGATATTTTAATATACTTTAACAATTTTGGAGCAATAAAATAAGTCCCTGGATGATTTCAAGCCTCTCTTATGTTTTATTGCTTCTTCCCGATCCCTTATTGAAATCTTAGTCATCTATGCATGCATATTGTTTCACTTTATAATGGTTTATGTTTAAATGCAATGCAAATGTTCAGCATTCCTTCGGTGCATCACCTCTGTTAGATTAGGTTTTAATTCTTGCATCCCCTTAACTCTATCTCCTTGGAAAATTAGAATAGGATTTAGGATAGACCCTCTGCAATCTGAACGTGTGCACCTGAATAGAGGAATAGGAGCCAACATTCATCTGGAGAGCTCTCTTGACCCGCAAAGTCCCACACTTTGAGAGACGCTCCATCTAATCACACTGAGAATATTAACCCATCATGTTACTGATTTCATGGGTGTTGTGATTCTGCAACAAAAATTTTGACATGCCAGGTGGGACAAGAAGTCTTCATTTTACTATGACAAGATTCATGTGCACTTCTTGTAAGTTCCCAACTTGTGAGAAGCTCGAAATTGCACATCCGGTGACTCCAAAAGAGGAATAACCCACTAGTTTCAACAGTCCATGCTCGTCAAGTTCATGAGAAGAATACAAACAAGGTCAAGAACTAGAGAGGAGGGACTATTTGTCTATCTACATTTATTCCCAATAAGTGAAAGGAGAGGAAGAAGGGCTCAAAGGTATTTTCTCTACCAAATAGAATCTTGTCAACGCCTCCACACAGCGGACCTTTTATTCAATCGAATAGAGTCCTTTGACCAATCAAGATGGTGCATCCCAACCCCTATGTCAACTTCATCTGGCGCAAAGCAGCTGGCTCGGCGGCTCTCAACACACAAAATCTAGTTCCAATTTGTAGCATTGATGATCATTCCATATTTTACCGTGTAGAAAAAGACGAACATGCAATCGACCAGATCCAAGATATTGCAAAATCATACAATTCATGAGATCATTGAAATGGATGTTGCGGTCAAGTTGTTGGCTTCATCTTTTAAGGGTAAAGCTTTACAGTGGTTTAGGAGTCTAACCGTGGGATCCATTCAGAATTGGGACCATTTGTGCACGACTCTTCAAAATAAATTTGGAGAAAAGGGAGATAATCTATCCTTGTTGGAACATTTGACAACCATCAAGATGGATCCTAATGAGTAGTTTATTGATTTCAATTTCATATTTCAGCGTACGTGGGATAGGATTCTAGTGGCTGTGAGACCAACAAGAAAAGGTTATTTTCTATACTTCCTTAGAGCTTTAAATTTTTATATTACAATGATGATTCAATCGATGGGAGGAAAAACTTTACCGCCTCATATAACATTGCTGTTAGAGCTGAAAATTTCTTAATTAAGGTTGGTAAACTTACACTAGGATCCCTAAGCACTAGTCAAGCACCCACATTAGCTACCATACCTGCTCCAAGGAATCAAATTTCAACTGAATCTTCCACCTCATATTCTAGCACTTCAAAAGAGCTACAAGAGGTTTTGAAATAGTTGCAGAACCTAGGGAATGAGATATTGACTATCAAGAGGCAATAAGGTCATAGTTCTTGGCCTTATCAACCTCAAACTCAATTTCAAGCTAGACCCCCATATCAGCAAAATAGACCACCATCTCAGGCTGAAAATCAAAACGAAAACCAAGGGAAACCTCAATCTAATAAGCCTTTCGACCATATGATTCAAACATGGCTTCAACATTGAGGGCCTTGGTTCCAACACAAAACAACATGGCTCAAGAATATGATTGGTGTTTTCCATGCAATCAACCCCATAACCAATCAATGTGTTTCAATGGTGCTTTGAATCAAGCTCTTATGGTGACAACAACTGGTGTGGAACAAGAGATAGGCTAGGAAGGGAATCAATAACATGAAGTAACCCAAAAAGAGGCACCTCTACGTGAGAGCGTGCTTGTCAATTGGTATGCTAAATATTTTTGTGGTATGAATCAAGTACCTCTTCATAGTGTGGCAGAAAATACATAGTCCAAAAAGAGGAATATTGGAGAGGGAAAATCCTCAGTTAAAACTATCCATGGCCCTCTGTTACCCAAAAAGTGCAACTCCCAATTTGTAGAGTCACCCCAAGCCACCTTACATACCCGCTCGGGCACCGGTTATAATGACCCCATGTGCAAGGAAAGGGGCAGCAAAAAGATGGCTCATCCCCATTTATCATCATTCAATAGATGAAGAAAAATATGTAAAAATCTCAATGTGGGAGTCGTTGGCCATCCCAGGATAGAGATTCATGTTGTACGATGCTATGACCAATTAGTGAACCTCAAATCAGCCCCCTAACCAACAAGAGAAAGTTCTTACCAATGCAACCCAGCCTAAAGGAAATTGTTGAGGAAAACAAGGTAAGAATCTAAAGCCCCCTTCATTCTATGTTTCATTGATCATTAGAGACAAGCTAGTGCATAATTACATGATTGATTCAGGAGAAAGTAGCTCATTCATACCAAAGCAAATAACCGATCAATTGGGTTTTTAATACAAAGTCATCTCCAAGGGCGTAGTGCAATTGGATGGGATAGTAGTAATAATGGTTGGAGTCATCATGTATTCGAGCCTCACATTGAACGCATGCCCCAATATGACTATGTTGCAAGACGTATCGAGTCATAGAATTACCACCACTCTTTGCATTATGTTTGTCAAGAGACTTCACTGCTAAAATTTGAGGCTATTTGTCTACGGATAGGTTGCACATGATTTTTATAACAAGGTAAGAAGTTAAGCCTATGATCAAATCTGAGCCAATTATAGATTTCAATATGAGCCTCATGTACCCAGCCCAATCAATGTGAATTGTTAAGCCTTCCATCAGAAGACTTCCCAAGCACTTATGAGGCATATACTAAGGTGGGTGTATTCTAGACTTGATTCTCGATGAATGGGCGAATAAGAAGCAAGCTTTTGACCCTTAGAAGGAAATGGAGGAATCGAGCTAGGAGTTTATTTCTTTCATGAAGAGAATCATCTTCTTCCTAACATAATTATGCTAGACTACAAGGATGATAATGAGGTATGAAAATTATTCTTTGATGGCTTAAGAAGTAGGCAAGGAGTTTGAGGAGAAGGTATGCTTATTTCACCTCAAGGTATAAAATATTACTTAGCCTTCTGTTTCCAATTTTCTTTCTCAAATAACATAGCAGAGTATGAAGCCTTGATCCATGGACTACATTGGGAAAGAAAGAGAGGGATTAAAAACTTATAAGTGTTTGGCGATAGTGAGCTAGTTGTGAATCAAGTCCGAGGACAAAATGCTACCAAGAATGATCTGTTAAAAACTACAAGAATCGGGTATGGGATCTCATCAAAGATTTCAAATCATTTGGCATCAATTCCATCCCAAGGAAGAAGAATGAAGCAGCGAGATAGATTGGTAACAATTGGGGCGACATTTGATGTGGTAGAGAGTATCAAGAGTGAGAAATATCAGCCCCATATTAAAGTGGTTGTAAGACCAGCTGTTCCAGATAACAACACAAGTTGGCAAGTCTTCGAGAATGATAAAAAAATTGTCAAATTTTTACAAGAAGAAGTTGTGTTCTCTACTAAAAACCAAGTGGTGCATCTGAGAACCAAAAATTACCAAAGGGTCTTGTAACTTTGGAGTCAATCTTCAACCCAAATGATCAATTCTGGAAGGAGAAAGTAAATATTTAGGTAAAGGGTGAAGATTCATAGCCCATTTCCATAGATGAAGGCAAAACATTGTGAATTGGAAAGGTAAGTACTCAACAAGAAAAATCTAAATTCATTCAACTTTTTCAAGAATTCCCATATGTCTTTTCTTGGACTTATAAGGATTTAAGAGGTTTCAACCCAAGGTTGGCGCATCACACTATCAATTTGGACCCAATATCTAAGCCTTAAAGATGAAGCAGAGGCCAATAAACCCTCACATAAAACCTCTCATGAGAAAGAGTTGAAAAAACTAATTGAGGCCAACATCATCTTTCCTATCAAGCATTGAAGTTGGGTTGCAAACATTGTGTCTGTGAGGAAAAGAAATAGAGAAATCAGATTTTGTGTGGACATTCGTGATGTAAAAAAGATATCACTCAAGGATCATGATCCACTTCTATAAATAGAACAGATCTTGCAAGTTGTAAATGGCTCGAAAGGTTTTCATTACTAGAGAGATACTTAGGCTATAATAAGATAATGGTGAAAGAGGAAGATCATTACAAGACGGCCTTCACCACAAATTGGGGCACATATTCTTACAAGAAGATGCCATTTTGATTGTCCAATGTCGGAGAAAAATTTCAGCGAGCTATGGATATGGTGTTCAAGGGCTTGATCAACAAGATGGTGCTGGTATATCTAGATGATATCACTGTCTTCTCAAAAATGTAGTAGACCACCTCTTTCACCTCAAGAAAGTATTTCAAAGGTGTAGAAAGTTTGGAGTGTCATTGAATCCAAAGAAATGTGTATTTCTAGCACACGAGGTAATTGGTTAGGCCACATTGTCTGAAGATAAGGGTTGAAAATTGACCCTGAAAGAGTTGAATCCATTAGAACACTACCACTACCACATCACAAGAAATCCCTCCAAATATTTTTAGGAAGGATAAAATTTGTCCGCAGATTTGTGCCTGATTTTTCCACTCTTGTAAAGCCTTTAATGATGATGCTAAAGAAGAGTCTTGCATTCAAATGGACAGCCCAAAGAAAAGAGATTTTGAGGCCATCAAGCTCGCAATATCATCAAGCACCAACTCCCATTAACCCAATATTTTCAAAAGGACTTCATGCCTATACTTTTGGAGGGTGGACACAATCTCTTAGCTATCTTGGTTCATCCCAATGAAGAAGGTTCAAAGCAACCTATAGCCTTTTTAGTCCGAGCTTAGAAGATTATGAAGTAAAGTATTCTTTCATTAAAAAGCATGTCCTTATTATTATTAGGAGTTTGAAGAAGTTTAGACACTTGGTCTCGAACAACAAGATTCAATTTTTGGTGTCAAGGAATTTCTCCTAAACATGGACTTGAATGATAAGAGAGCAGGTTGGATCACTTATGTAATGGAGTATTATATTAAGTGACCAAGCTGGTTCATGGTAAAGGTTTGTGTGAGCAGCTCAATTCACATCAACAAACCGTAGTCGGCGGTTGAAAAAAGGCTGTCCTATTGAAGTAAAATGAGCCGAGCATCTAGCTAACGATGCACCCATTCCATACTAGACTCAAAATTTGGTACATTATCTCCAAACATGTTCGTGTCCTCCACAAATGAGCGAGAACAAAGAAAAGGTACTTTAGATTACAAGCCATCCCGTATGCACTTGTTAATGGTATTTTTTCAAAAGGGACATCAATGGCATCTATCAAGGTGCTTTGGGATAGTCCAAATTGATAAGGTGTTATACAAGTTCCATGATGGAGAAGATGGAGACCACTTTCCTCCACAGGTAATAGTGCTCAAAATTATGAGGGTTGATTACTATTGGCATACGATGTTTATGGATTGCTACTCATGGATCAAGAAGTGTCCATTCTTCATGGGGAAGGAAAGGTTATCAACCCTATATCTTCGTCCAATTTTGGTAAGTCATCCATTCATACAATGGGGATTGCACTTCATTAGAGTGATCACCCCAAATTCAAGCCAGAGCCACAAGTGGATACTCATAGTGACTGACTATGTCACCAAGTGGACCAAAGTAGTGGCACTTAAGGAGGCAAATGAATCCAGCATCTTGGATTTCTATGAAGGGATATTAATAAGGTTTGGTGCCCCTGCTACTATCATATCAAACAATTCATTGGCATTTCTTGGTGAAAATTTTGTCGAATTGGCTATTAAGAATGGTGTATATCTCATCACCTCTTCAAACTATTACCCTCAAGGTAATGGCCAAGTAGAGTCCACAAACAAGAACTTGCTGAGAATCATCAGAAGGACTCTTGATGAGAATCAGAGAAATTGGCACACAAAACTCAAATCAGCTCTTTGGGCAGATAGAGTCACCCCCAAGAGGTCTACAGGCAGCTCTCCATTCAAGCTTGTATACGGAAAGGAAGCATTTCTACCTATATCACTTGAGTTTCTAGCATTAGAACTCATGAAACAACTAGAACTAGCTGAGTTTGAGCCTATGGAGATTAGGTATGTAGAGCTGATGGAGTTAGAAGAAGCAAGAGAACATGCAGTGCAAACCATGGAGAAGGATCAAGCTTCAATTAAGAGATGCTTTGACAAGGAGCTAAAGCTAGGACATTCCAAGTTGGAGACTTGGTACTAAAGTGGGATGCTGACCATGCAAATCCAGGAAAGCATTCCAAGTTTGATGCCATATGGAGTGGTCCATACATGATCACCGAATGCAAAGGTAGCAATGCCTTCCACTGGCTAAGTTGGATGGGAAAATAATTGCAAATTCTAGTCAATGGGATCTACCTCAAACACTACTACTAAAAGGAGAGTTTCTCACCCTTGTAAATATTAGCCTAGGTTTTCAATTTCTCCAAGTATGTATGCACATTTTCTTATTATAGTTTAGATTTCAATTTCCCTAAGTGCTGGTGCACATGCTCTATTGCTTCTGGTGTATGCTTGTATACAATTCATCTCACTCATGGAAGAGGCTTATGGCCACAAGAAATTAAATCTGCAGAGTATCCATATTGGAGTAGGTTTGGATGTTTTCATTGCACTCCAACAGATCAGGTTTGCAAAAAATCAAATGAGGGAGAAGTTTCCAAGTTTCAGACAACTCTCTACTCTCACAAATCTTGAATCCAATATTTTCTTGCAAGATAAGAGTAGTACATGTAGCGAGAAGGCAGTTCCATACCATATTTAAAATTACCAGGTAGACTCCATGCCCAATGGATGCTTCAAGGCCATGGGTCATCTCATCTAGCAGGCAGATGCCCCTATGAGTCACCAAATTGTTGTCTAAAATAAGCTCACTCTTATTTTTGGTCAACTAACCCCCTTTTTTCCCCCTTTTGTGCTTCAATATTATTTTTATATTTTTAGTACTTAGGGTTTCCTAAAACAACCTTCATTAGATAGGAAATTTCTTCCCCTTTCTAAAAATGTAAAGAAGTCCTAACTCTTCATATTTTTCAAGTTACGAGCTGGAGGGCTTGGGAAGGAGTTTTTTCCAAATGTAGACCGACGGGCTTGGGGAAGAATTTTGAGCAATGGGAAGATTTCCGCCTTGGAAGGGCAGTGGGAGATACTTTTGTATTTTTGCACTTTTTGCAAAAGGAACAAGTGGAAAATGTGGGCCGGCGGGCCTGGGGATGATTTCTTTTGCTAAGTGGGTTTACGGGCCATGGAGGAAATTTTTCCCAAGTATAAATGCGTCTTTGATGGATCTTCGGGCATTTTGGAAATTTTAAAACTTTCCAAAAATGGCATAGTTTTCAAGTGCAGGATCACTTGCTTGCGTGGTTTTTTCCACCAAGAGTGTAGTCCAAAACAATGTTCCCAACGAGTGTCAAATCACCACGTGGCTAAGAGTCAAGACAACGCAGTCGGGACCGACTATTGAATCGAGATAAGTGCAACAAGGTTGGTGGAAGCCTCGATGTCTCACTCGACACAAAGTGAAGAGTTCGATAGAGGAGAGATTCCCAAAACAAGTGCAGATCCACTACGTGTCCAAGATCAGAAAATAATCTCCTTGGCCATTAAAAAATTCATAGAGTGCCGGGACGAGCTACGTGTCCCAACGGTGCAACTCCAAAGTTTAAGCCCAAGGGGTGGTTCCCAAATGTTTGTGGAGCTTCCATGTGTCTCGAGGGTGAGAAAAGGATAGAGCTAGTTGTTTAATCAACTAAGTATGGAATGGTTAGTAGAAGCTTCCATGTGTTTCGTCGGTGCAAATTCAAAGGCACAACCCAAAGCAAGAGATTCAAACTTACACTATCCCGCCACGTAGTTAGGGACTGAGGAAGGAAACAAGCCTAAAACATCTAAGTATAAAGAACCGATGGAAGTTTCCACGTGTCCCATCGGTGCAAATTCAAAGGTGCGCGTGCAAACTAAAGACTCAAACAAGCAATCGGCCCTCTACGTGTCCAGAGCCCAAAAAGACAAAATCAACGATTAAAAAGAGGAAACAAAGGTAGACAAGTGGAAGGAGCCATGTGTCAACATGACACAACTTTAATAATAATAATTTGGAGGTAGACCCCAAATGAGTGCCAACTGCCACATTGTCAAAGTCCAAAAGGTAAGGTCGGCAATTTAAAAGTCCAAAACCCTACGGAAGCCTTCACATGTCTCATCTACACAATCTCAAAACCAAAATCTAGGGTAGTTTGCCAAAGGATGGTGAAGCCTCCATGTGTCTCAAGTTAGGCATAGTGTCTCCACCAATAGGAGGGACTCAGGTAGAATACAGAGGAAACCGAGAATCCGCAGAAGTCGTCATGTGTCGATTCGGTGCAATTTCAAGAGTGAGAGGAAGGGGCTGAATCTTCAACATGCGCGGGGCTGCCACGTGGGTCTTACATGGATGGACTCTTTTAAATATTGTGAGCCCATGACCATGATCTTCAAAAGCCATATATTTCGATTGGAAGCTTAGATTCAAGCGAGAGAGGAATTTTTTGAAAGCTCTCGGCACCTCTTACTCACCCGCCACCATTATTTTTCAGCTTACCATTTTAGAGGTCATCAAGTCTCCCACCTGCCACCATGATGAAGAATGGTTTCCTCTCTTTCTCAACAAATAACAATGATGGGGGCATGGGTGTTAGAGTGGGACTCATCAATGTGGCAGGGGAATTCAATGCTCCTTAGGGACGGTTGGAACAATTTTGATTTTTCCTCCTTTCTCTCTCTCATTATTCCTATATATTGTACAAGAGAGACAATTTTAAAGGTCTAACATTCTTTCCTTGTGCCCTCCCTTTTCTCCACTCTATAGGTGAATTTTTGAGTCTCGAACCTCCATCTAGATTGTAACGCAATTTTTACCTCTTGCTCTTTGTAATGTCTTGTATCAATTCTTGGAGCAATAGAATAAGTCCATGGATGATTTCAACCCTCTCTTATGTTTTATTTCTTCTTCTTAATCCCTCATTGCAATCTTAGTCATATGTGCATGGATATTGTTTCACATTTTAATGGTTTGTGTTTAAAGGCAATGCAAATGTTCAACATTCCTTCTATTGCATCACCTCTGTTAGATTAGTTTTTAATTCTTGCATCCCCTAAACTCGGTCTCCTTGGACAATTGGAATAGGATTTAGGATAGACCCTCTCGTAATTTTAACGTGTGCACTGGATAGAGGAATAGGAGAGCATTCAACCGAGAGCTCTCTCGACCCCAAATTCCCACATGTTGAGATATGCTCCATGTTGTGAGGTCACACCGAGAATATTAACCCATCAAGTTATTTATTCAAGGGTGGTGTGATTCTACAACAACAATACAATTATATTCATCCAAATCCCTTCTAAGACAATATTTTTAATAGTGTGATAAACATACATCAAAGTATCTTTCACCAGTAACCTCATGGGAGGTCACATGATTAATCATTTCATTTCTACTCAGGAAGATACACATTACTAAATGTAAACCAAAGTAACCAAACACCCTTATTTCTCAATAACTTCATCAAATTCAAAGGTATTTATTTCTACTTGATAAGGTAAAAATGTATATGAAATAATTAAATGGAAATGTTTACAACCCTTAGAGCATAATTAAATTAACCTATTTATTCTACTTACATTAAGCGTACTTACACACATACCACATGATACTACAAGGCTCCTATGGAAAAACATGAGAGGTTAGTGATCAAGTACAAATATTGTAGATCATTTGAAGGCTTCCCAGGGAGATTGACCATTAGTCAAGGACTCCTCTTTGAGATGAAAATGGATGTTACCAAAATTAAATCTCCCACAAAAATAATTCTTTTTATTTTGTCTTATCAATAGAAAATAAGGCTAACATTAAGTTAAAGAAGTGGTTCTGGTTACTCTATACATTCCAAATATCATATTAATAGACATCATTTCCATGATTACTTTGCGAATACATTATTCACCCACATACAAACTTTTAAGAGGTACTATTCATATCTTAACCTTGTCTACTTTCCAAAGGAAAAAAATTCTAGAATATGGTCTATTACGGGGTAGTAAATTCATTCACATGCTTCATATAAGAAAGAAAACCAAGGATCCCTTAAACGAGATTACAAATGAGGTGTACCATGCTCATGCTCATTAACATGATGAGATATCCTTGAGTTCCAAGTAGATACCAAGTTTAAGGGATTGTTAAATATGTGCAAGCTTTCAAGATGCATTAAAAATCTATATAAATATATATATGCAAGGTATCTACATAGGAGGATTACTAAAGTACAGATTGAGTATCACACCACACATTAAACTCAAACCTTAAATCAAATGGTGCATATGAATGTGACGTGTAATGGTACAAGTATTTATTAGCTTAAGCATGCAAAGATACATAAGGCACTTGTGTCCAAAGTGCGGTCAAACATATATGAAGGCACAACAAAAGGTATTTCCCATTGGTCCAGTGTAGTGGTTCATTTAATGGATCATAACACAATCAAGGTGAGAATGTCATAGGGAGGAATTTAGGAAGCAATCTCATTTTGATATATTTAGAACTGACCTTTCTACCACACATGACGTAAATTCATAATGGGAAATAAACGAAGTAGTACCATTGCTTTATGTGAGTGTAACAAAATGGTATCAATTCCATAACTAACCAATTTTCTTTTCTTATGATGTATTTCAACCATAATTTAGTCAATTTCTTCCAAAAATTACAAGAACACGAATATCCATTTAATAAAAGTAACTAATTCATTTATTTCCTAGGAGTAGTATTACATGTTAAATTCTAGTTTTTTAACATTGAGTGATTTACATGAAACTACATACCATTTAAACATGTGATATATTTTACAAATCAGGATTAATATTTTCCTTCTTCATTTTGCTTACATCAAAATGTTATATCATAATGTAACTACACATTACTTTTAGAAAATGATATGAAACTTCTCTTTCCAATTACAAATATACATATAATGTTAGGAGGTCCATAAATAAAGTAATCATCACAAGCATAGAACAATGTCCATTCGCCATGTCCTACCACCTACATGCACATAATGTAATCACTAGGATGAAATGAAATTAACCACCCCATCTAGCTCGTTAATAAGATATACATCGGACAACCCTTTTCCCCAATTATACTTAGTCATTTTTTTCCATTCAAATTAAGAGGGTTTATAGAGAGAAAACATCAATTCATACAATGTTACATAACCATTATTTCTCATATTTTAGGAGAGAGAGAGAGAGAGAGAGAGAGAGAGAGAGAGAGAGAGAGAGAATCCATAACTTTCCATGTCATACCTCATTTCATTTACAATTTAGTCTTAGAGAGAGAAAGGGGAGAGAGAGATACAATAGATTTTTCTTCACGTTCACCTATTTATTAATACCATTAACATGTAGAGGTCAATTATATGAAAACAAGAGTCTTTACAAAATAAATCAGCTGTCTAAATTGAATGGGATGATAGTGTGGAAAAAAAGGTGACCTAAGATCAAGAACTACAATACAACTCAAATAACCAAAACATGATGCAAAAATTCCTTTGGAATAGGGGTGAACAATATGTGAAAGAGGAGAAGGTGTCTTTTAACCTCTAGTGTTATAAACCAAGATTACTCAAGAATTAATGATGGAAATACTAGATGTACAATGCACATTTTGGAGGTGTAACTCCGTGTCGAAACATCATACTTTAAAAATATGTAATATAGTGCAAAGTAGATTGAATAACCACAAAAAGGCCTTGAAAAATTGCATCTTGGTGAGTAAAAAGTTTGAGATCCTTCTAACCTATTTGCATATATAATAATATCTCAGAGGCCCTAATGCAATTATAATCCAAATCATTGAAATAGTACAAGCGGGTTTGTCGAGATTAAACACAAAAGTAATAACCAAAGCACTATATAATATTATTCATAGTATATATCATCCGGGTCTACTTACCTAAATATATAAGTAAGCATATCCTACAAACAAGGAAAGATATAACCTCTCCTAAAACCATGCACTAACAACTTGTAAACACAAACTCCTATATTCGTGAGTTGGTTGTTTAACCAAATCTCATGTATAAACAATATTAGTTATAGTTGTTTAATATAACAACTATTAATCCTATATTATTAATATGAGTTATATTAACTCATCATTAATAATATTACAATTTACTCATATATATTATATTTGATAATATAGTTGCACACACTAATAATAATGTGAACACTATTGATAATATACTACACCATAGTGAAACCCATTCGGATGACCACACTTCCGTCGATTCACCTACATACGCGAACTCAACAGTTCCCACTTTCACTTCAAGTGAACGATAGATTTCATTGGCCAATCGATGTTAGAAGTACAATAGTCGAAGGATCTCTACGGTCAGGAGGATCACTAAAGTTCATTTTCCCTCGTATACAATTTATTCTGATCCAAAATACACATCTTCCTCGTTTGAATCAAAACAGGGGAAGGAAACCACACACCATTTTATTCAAAGACACACCACACAACTGAAATATTAGAAAGCATCTGTCACCAAATTTGAATGTGACCCCGTCTTTGGTGAATGACGAGAGGTATTGATCACCCTCAATCCTCCGATGCCTCCTGCTCAAAAGATCATCTTTTAGCTTAGTTGGATTTGATCATGGAGCTCATTGAACAATTTATCCCCACAAGATGGATGTCGCGTACAAGTGAAAATGCGTCCAATTATTGAAAAGTGAGGTAATTTTTTTTTAATTTTTCAAACTTTTGACAAGGATTACAAAATAACTCTTTTTGACTTACTAAAATTTTAACGACTTAACTCCAGTGACTACGACATAACAAAATGTGACTCTTGACACAATAAAGACCATGAAGAATCCTTGACTAATTTTTAATGAATAAACCTTGGAACACTATATAAATAAAACACCAAAGAAGGAAACACGTGGATATGATGGAATATAATAACTATTAATCAATTCAATTGATGTCAGTGACTATGGTCATGACTGTGCAACAGTGGAGACGAACTGTCACAGAACAGATGAATGACATACGTGGTTAATGGTGGACTTCACACGAGGATGACTATTGAAAACGACTCAATACTTAAACGTGATCTAAAACTTATACCTTAAACAACTGAAATCTAAACCACGTTTTGACAACCTATTGTTTGGAGAGCCACCATGGAAGTTTGTTGAAGCGGTAAGAGGAGCCTTGGTGATGTTGTGGTGAGGGACGTGGCATTTGAGGGTTGACAGGATCCAGCCAGTTGTGGATAGTTTATGGAGAAAACACAAAGAGCGTGGGAGCGTGGCCTCGGAAACACAATCCTTGAAATCCAATAAATTACAAAATAAGCACAGTCCTGCAATTTTCTCCCAAGCCGATGTAGGAGTTAAAATTGTTCTGTAATCGCGGGCTATTTGTAACCACATAACATCTCTGTCAATGCCTGTGTTTAAGAGAAGTCGATCGGGGCGCTTCTTAGATGTTCGGCACAGTTAGTTTATTCGAGCTTCGTATGACTCTGCAAGCTTTCCTAAAAACCAATATAGAACACCGCCACACAATGTGGAATGAAAGAGTCATTCCAAAATTTATACGCCACTTTGAACTGAATAGGCAACAATTATGATTTCAGGAGGCGAGAACAATATGGAATGTGATAGAATTCAAATCACAACCTTTATGAATTTCTACAATATGCTTCCAACTGAAAGACTCTCTTATAAATCTCGTAATTATAATGTCTCATATCCTGGGGCAAAAAATGAATGATTGCCCTACTGATCCTTACGATTGCATCGCTCTGATACCAAATGAAAAAGTACGAGCAGGTTTGCAGAGATTAAACACAGTAATAACCAGCACTATATAATATTATTCACAGTATATATAATTCAGGACTACTTACCTAAATATATAGGTAAGCATATCCTACAAATAAGGAAAGATATAACCTCTCCTATAACCATGCACTAACAACTTGTAACATACTCTCCACACAAACTCCTATATTTGTGAGTTGGTTGTATAACCAAATATCACGTATAAACAATATTAGATATAGTTGTTTAATATAACAACTATTAATCATATATTATTAATATGAGTTATATTAACTCATCATTAATAATATTACAATTTACTCATATATTATATTTGATAATATAGTTGCACACACTAATAATAATGTGAACACTATTCATTTGTAACACTCACATAACTCATTTTGGAAGCATTGTTTAAGAGGGCAAAATATTTGTTATATCATTTTATGCATACGCCTAGTAGGATAAGTAGGCCCTGAAACGGGAATGCAAAGCATACTATCCAACCATCACACGGAAGACCAACTATGTCTCGTCATTCTTTGTATTAAAAGGACGTGATATTATGTGATAAACAATGTTTTTGTGATCTGATGTTTATTTTTACGGGATAATTCCAAATCAAGTTCGCAATAATACGAGTAGACGTAGGACTTCCTTTATGTCAGATAATGCATACGAAATGACTCCAGATCATGGAGTGGATAGTGTTTTATGTTTAATCAATTGTCTCCACAACTCGGATAACATTATTGAAGTGGAAAATGTTACACTCAAGGGTAAAATGTTTATGCATACCATCGTAAAAAAAAAAAAAAATAAACATTTTATTCCTTTAATTAAAATACTTATAATATATAATGACAACATTACATGAAAAAAACTAGAGAGGGAGAGGAATAATTTCATGTTTGTTTTCTGACAAGGTAGAGAAGGAGAGGTGTTTAGCTAACTCCCGTGCTTCCCAAACATTTCGTAAAATAGTTTGTGTGCATTGCAAATGCCGTCAGATTTGGCGCTGATGACTGTTGGATCTGACTTTTCACCGTCCAATAGATTTTTCTTAAAATCTCCACATCCTTTTCAGCAGACTCGTTTTTTTGCATACCCCACATCTAACCAATTTAAGTTTTCCAACATTCAAGAAATCATTCGAACCTCACCTCATCTATACACATCTGCATGTGTGGCATAATATACATATTTTTTAATTTTTGGATCCAATCTAAAATGCAACGAGAGTGGGAAAATAATGTTAATCCTCTATCCACATGAGGCCACAATCTATTCATTTCTTGTTTCAAAAAGATTCCTTACATAGCATGCCCTACCTTCAAACTCATGCTCCCTCTGCTAATCATGCTAAGTAATTATTTATACAGCAATTAATTTGATAGCTTGACAATATATTCAGTGTCAAGACATTCAGAAAGCGTAGAGACACATTAATGGAGAGAAGAAAATAGACTCATAATGACACAGAGCAGTGGAAAATGATACAATAGTCATCATTAATTAAAACTCCATTGTGTATATCCGTTATCAAATCCCGTGGGATCCACAAGCACCATGAATAAAAATCCACACATCCACCACCATTTAACATGGAAAGAAAGAGATAATGTTTAGAGTTACCTAAATTTAGGTGGAAATGTCAAGACCGGCAACGCTCCTCTAGTTTATGTGCAGAATAAATGACACGACAAAGGTTGAGGAATTTTGTGCTACACCTGTTGCTTGATAAGATTGTAATTTTATTAAATCTTTCCAACATATCCCTTTTTTCTGTATCATGCATACTTGCATTCTGTTAACAACTTAGAAGTTACAAAATTGATATTGGACTAGAAAAATATGGCAAGGATCGTTGTGTTTGGTATTACACCTGTAAAACGTATGCACCCACATTGCATTCAAAAACATAAAAGAGACAAAGATACTCCATCCTTGGCCAATACTAAGTCTCGCGGCATTCTAAATCCCGTTTTCAAAGAATCCCATTTATGGAAATCCTCAAATCATTACTATCTAAAAGACTCCGTTTTATTTAGGCCTTTTGTCAAATTGTTTACATGCCCTGATCCCCATTTCCACGTAACAGAAAATAAAAAAATCAAGAAATGTCAATGCCTTCCCAGCCAATCTCCCACGGTTCGGAACAGTTCACATTCCAAGCTCATGCTCCCACAATTTACTTAAACGTCTTCCAGGGAATTGTAACTGCATTTTCTAACAAACTCCCTCTATCTTATGCTAAATGTGTTGTCCATAATATGCTACATGACTCCCATTCTTGCACGTCTGGCCTCTTTTCCCCTCTTCCACGTTCCTCTCACGCACAGGCAAGTAAGATACCGACAAGGAGATTGGAGTTTCACTTGTCAATAACATTTGTTTGTTAGTTTCTAATTCCCGGGAAGCCACTAGTGGAGATTTCGGAAAGCTACCCTGAGGGTGTACACTGACACTCTGCAACAAACTTTATCTTTAATATCCTTGACTACCCCAGACCTCCAATTTCGGAGGAGGTGGAGATTCGTGCCCAATCAAGAGGCATGCTTATCTGAAAACCAACTAATTATGACCTGAAACCTCCTTTCAGAAAATTCCTTGGCTATTCAACATGCCAAAGGAGGGAATAAGTACCGAGGGTCATTTTTCCAACATCTTCCGTCAACGATGGGTTGGCATGGGCATTACAGATGTCGGTCATTCCAACTATCTCTAGAAGCATGGGGACACATGTAGGTTACATCATCTATATATTTGTAATTTTCTTACATCGGTGTAGTTTGTAATAATGACTTCAATGTAAATACTTGTTAATAATATTATAAATTCAATAATTAGTATTGTGCATAACTTTTTGTAACGAACTGTTACAAGAAAATCTCGATGCATTAGTGAATCCACAAACCATGATCATAATATCTCACCATTCTTACATAACCAGGACACGGGATAGATTTACACCCATATATTGGGACCACGGCCAACCATATACGAGCCCCGAGGGAGAACACTTCAATGTTGTTATTTTCACCTATGTGTGGACTTGAAACTATTACTTGCTTTGCTACCATTTGTAAGGAAATTACTTAGATAGATTAGAATATCAAAAACAATACATCACTACACAACACCAAAATATAGAGAAATGATAACAATATGCAAGTAGAATGACTTAGCCACTTCGACAGGGAAACCTCCAAACCATACAATAAGAATCACGTTCTCGATATCATTCTAATATTTTACTCTCTATATTCTATAAAAACCCTACTATACTATACAAAGACACAAGGCCAACCCACTAAGCAAATGAAAGCATAAATAAATATGATATGACATAATAAATGCATTTTGATAGCCGCAGTCAACTATCGATGTCTCGATGTATGACATAGGGTTAAGGGTGTACCATTTCCCTCCCCTTAAGATCAACAATGTCACCAATGTTGATAATTTTTGGAGGTTTTTGCACATAAATTAATTAGTCCTTAATGTCGATGATTTCTAGATGTTTGTATTAGAAATCTTCCTCCTCCGAAGTCTTCTTGCATTGTCTCAATTCTTCCACTTGATTAGATACTTAGTAGTTACTTTCCTCTTCAACCTCTTAATGTGGATCTCAAAAAATTCCTCGTGTTCTAAATTGATTTCACCTTATTTATCAAACACAAATAACTCTATTTGGGATGAAATATTTTTCACAACGACATTTTAAAATCTGAAATGTGCTAGGGATGTGATCGTGGAAAATTCTCTTTGAGACTAGAGAGGTTCAATTCTACAAAAGAAAGGTTCATACCATCCATTTTGCCAATGGGTCAACGCATGGAAATATTGAATCTTCCCTCCTTAGAGCCACACTATTTGAATTCCTCTTCCTCCTGCCTCTTCATCTTCCTCCTTTCTATCCTTCTCCTTCTTATCCTTCTACTCATACTTATTCTTCTTCTTCTTCCTTTTCATCATCTTTTTCTTCCTCTCTTTCTATTTCTTCTCCTTCAACTCCTCCTTTATATCACCTACCGACAAAAATTATTACCTTCCCTCCCAAGACCAATCCGAACACTCCTCTGTTTCAATTGAGAGACACACATATTTGTTGGACAATAAAAAAACTCAAAGCTAAAACCATGTCCATGTGTAATAAAAATAAATGTTCTTAAATTTGACCTACCATTATCTAAGATCCACCTCACCCTTTCTATATAAAATCATCCCTATGATGAATGGAAATTAGGATTTCAAGACTAAACTCTTTTATCACGATTTAAGTGTTTAATTTATGATAGATTTTGACGTTAATTAAGAAAATTCAAAGAGTAAACTAGATTTTTTTGGATATTTACAAAATTGTAAATAACTTTGAAAATTTCAAAAATTATGGCTTGTGGAGAAAATTTACAAAAAAAAATATACAATGACGATAAATTTTTAAAAATGGATTAAAAATCCAAAAAAACTAAGAATCATACTTGTTATGTATGTGTTGAAATTCAGTAAAACATTAATGATTGAGAAATTCACAACTATTCAAAAATATGGCCAAAACAAAAATTAAGGTTCTTTTTAACTAATTTATGATGAGATCACATCTTTTAAACTAAATTTCATTAATCATCACACCAAAACCTCAATTCCTTAGCCAATCTACATATCAATATCATAACATCCATGGATAATTTTGATGGTATGCTATCTTATTTTGTGTATATATAAAACTAATGGTCCTCTCTTTTCAATCTAGAGTTTTCCAATGTAATGGAGGATTTGTGACTTATAGGTTTTTCTACTATTCTATAGTGAGTGGTAGGATGCGAGAATAAAATATTGACACTTGGGTACTTTCTAACCCCATCGTTGATAACTACCTTTACATATAACACCTTCTATTAAGCCTTAATGGTTCGTTATTCCCTTCTTTATACTCCCATTCTAGTCTAGTGAGGAGGATAGTGACATAAGTCTAAAATGGGTTGGATGGAGTCACATAATAGGACATGAAGTGGTGATACTATTTGTGAAGACATTTGGAGGGCATTGAATACACCCATGGAATGTTGTGAATGATCTTGAACACATTTTCACTAGAAAGTATGGTTTTTCACATAATGCACATGCCTAGTAGAGGAGGCAACACCATCTCACAATGGCTTAAAACCCGATTCCAAATCTGAGTTCTTCGTTGGATATAAGTGAAGCAAGATGACCCATGCATAAGGGGGAAATCCTTAGGAAATAGAATCGACATTCCACACTCCTAACCTCGGACCCTTTGGATAGTCTCCTTAACCACCACATGTAGAATGGAATCTTTCATATGTTTAAGTTTGACACACTTTGACCATTTCTTGTCGTGCCCTCTAGCTCATTTTTATCTTCTAGCTTATTATATCCATTAGAAGACAACATATCATCGATAAAACCAATCAACATTGTAATTTGAGTTGTGGATGTCTACACGCTTTTAGTTGGTTCTCATGCATAAACTTTAGACCATGTTTATCTTATGTTTACTTCATTTGTTTTTTCCATTCTTATGTTATTAAAACAAATATAAATATCATTTTAGTAACCCCTAGATATTGTAAACCTCGTAAAAAAGAAGAGATTTATAAGTTTGTAGCTATTGAGATAGATTTAATGTTAAGCAATTATTGCATTAAATGGATGATGTTTTGATAATACTAGAAGGTGAAAAGTGGTCAATATGTGACTTATTTGGGAAAGAAGAGGTTGTCCTATGTTCCCTATAATATATTCCCCAACACTAAAATTCTCCTTCATTAATCCCTTTCTTCATGATGACACTTTGCATTCGTGAAATGTTTCACCATTAATGCTTTAACTTTAAGTTCTTCAACACCTTGCTATTGGAGGATTGAGTGCAACACCTGGGTGTGATATCTACTTACAATTAACAAATAGACTTACCTTCTCCATCATGGTTTATGGGAATGTCACAAGCAAATTTTTGAAGATGCAAACATAGACATAACATAATAGTTGTGTAAAACAATAGTTGATGCATTGCACTCCATTTTGTACCTTAACTACAATCAATTAACCTGTTCTAGAACTATATGAAAGAATACCTACAATGCTAATGAGAAATAATGACATATGGAGAGTATAAATAATGAGACGATATGGAAATACATCATAAAGCATGGGGACCCAAAACTCATTTTAGAGGAAGAGGGTAATGATCTTGTAGATGTATTACATAGACAAAGCCATGTGTGGTCGACATCTTGTGTTTTTTCCACATAGTGAATAATTATTGAGGTCTAGAGAAGCTCTTCTAGGAGTTGTCATAGTTGTCATATATGTTTTCCTTCTATTCTCACAAGCAATCAGTCTTTTCATCTCCAATCTGTGCATTAGTCTTCAATTTTAGTTATGCAAACATCGAAACATGTAAGATTTGATATTTACATATACAATTTTTATTTTTGTAGGGTTTTTTTCAAAATAATCAATATATACATATATTATAGGGGTCATAATTTTGTGTATCAACTCATAAGGGTAGTTTAATCTAGTTATAATTATTTTGAGATATACACAAAATAGATTTTTTGATATGGATTTGGTAACAATTATAGAAAATGCAACTGTCATGTATAAGCAAAAATTATACAACATATTCCAACATCCTTCCATCTTGCACTACCAAAAAAGTTATTTATAAAAGCATATAAATATCAATCAAATCATAATCAAATGTGGAATTTTTAGAATTTTTACCATATGAAAATAAGTGAAATTTTTGTGGAATTTTTAGTGAAATACCCTTTTAAATAGATATGGGATCTTGGAATACATTATGATTGTGTCATATGCTAAAACTGGTGTTTAGGAAAATCTTTGAATAATGTCAAATAAATGTATTTCTCATGCATTGTTATTTCTTAAAAATTACCAGCATATTACACATTGGATACTCTAGAAAAAAGTATATCACGCATCTCACTATATTTCGTTAATATCTTGAAGTTGCAAGTTCCATGCTAGGGGTGCATGGAAAATGTGGAAATAGATAAATCCAAGGAATTTGAAAGTCGTACTTACTCTCCATTAATACTTCAAAAATCCTTATTTTTTGTAAAATCAACCAAATAATTTTTTATTATTTCTGCTACCTTCAAATACGTTGTTTAATCTTGCTTTGTGGAATCTAAAATTTTAAGAACACTACTATTATTATTAACTATTTTCAAAAATTCATACATGATCAATATCATTAAGTGTCTTCTTTTTGTGCATTATTTGTTTTATAGAAGACTAAATATAGTTTTATTCGCCTACCAAAAGCACTCATGGTTGATATTGCTACGAATAAATAATTATATTTCTACATATAAATCCGTCATTAGAAAAGAATGAATCAATCCATAGTAGTTACTATTATTTGTTTATAATGAAATTGAATTTAGATTTTGATTTAGTAAAGTACATAATAAATACAATTATTAACAATGTAACAGTTTTAATAAAGTCTTCTACATTCCTAAGCCGCCTCACAAGCACCTATGGATTCTTTTTCTAGTTATTACTAAGTCGAGGAAGGGAAATCCATAGAAGCCTCTGAAACTTCAATATAGTAGCATAATGGTGACAATCATTACTAAATTTAAAATTTAATATGATGGATTGCAATTATATAATAATCAGATTTAATTTTTAAAATAATCCACAAAAGTTTCTCCTTCACTCGAAACATGGCTTAGTTATGTACATAAATGATTTTCTTAGAATCTAGTTTACATATAATTAATAACACCTAAACAAATATGAAATAAATTGAAAATCATCAAGCAACACCAAGAGTTGGCATCTATTGGTTTCTACTTCTCATTTAGCCCCCATGATGATGATGATAAATTTTATTATTAAAATGTGTTCTTTATATCAACGCCATTAATTGAGCTTCCCATACATAACCACAAATGTGATATCAACTCCATTAATTGAGCTAGTACCCACCTCTTCCTTCCATAGAAGATCATCCCTATGATGCACAAAAATTTGGTTTTCAAGAATAAACTCTTTTAATCAAGAATTAGTTATCCAATTTCTACAAAGGATATTATCTTAATTAAGAAACTATAGAGAATAATCACCATTTTATTATTCTATATAGTTTCGAAAATGTAAATAACTTTGAAAATTTTCAAAAAAATGTGGCTTGTGGAATGAATTTAGGAAAATATCTACAATAGTCATAAATTTTGAAAAATGGATCAAAAATCTTGAAAATTTCAAAAGAATCTTACTTGTTATGTGTTATTATATTGTTATGTTTTGGAGCCTATTTTCATGTTAGAGTGTGGTACACCTTCCATGTGTTACACTCGGGTATTTTACATCGGTCCCACTCGCCGGTGAGCGGGTCAGGGGTTTGGGGGTTGAAGTCCCCACGATCGGGGGTTCAGGCAAAGCCCAAGAAAATTTTCATGGGTGGTTTATTAACCCATGGGTAATGGGTAACCGTTATGGGCTGTTTTTGGGCCCATGGTTTTTCGTTACCCATTGTTTTGTAAAACCACCTCTTACTACCCATAGGTTTATGGGACATTTTGTTTTTGCCCATTGTTTGATACCGTGGTTTTGTAAAAATGCTTAAGCGGTTTGTCTATTTATATGGTCTTATGCATATTGTAGATAGAAAAGCAAATGTATTGCATATGTGTTTTGAATTTGGGTGTGAATTTGTAGAGTTTATTGAGCATAACTCCAAATGGATCACAGGTATTGTATTAAGAGAGTGGAGGCTTGTAATAAAATCTAAGCAAGTGATTCTTGGTAGCGTAGCCCAAATTGGGTGAACCACATTAAATCTTGTCTCTGTGTTGTGTTATTTATTATGCACTTTTATTTGAGATTTGTAATATTTTCTACACATTAGTTTCTATTGTTGTGATTCTATAAGGGATTATTCCACATATTTTATCTCTTATTCCCTAACAAAGCAACTTCAAAAAATTAGATGAGAAATTTGCAATTGTTAACAAAATATGGCACGAACAAAAATTTAAAGTTTTGACCTAATTTTGGTTTAGATCGCATGACTCGATACCAAATGTAATGAACCATTACACTAAAACCTCGATGCATTAGTGAATTTTTACACCAATATCATAACATATATGGATAATATGTTGGTATCCTATATTAATGTGTGTGTATATAAGTGATCGTTACTTACTTCTAAAGTCTGTTGTTTTTCAACACAATGGAGGATTTATTAGTTGTTTATTTCAATTATTTTACAATAAGTGGTATGATAGAAAACAAAGGTTGGCACCTCGGGTCTTTCTTACCCCATCGCTGACAAATACATCTACAAAGCTCACCTTCGATTAAGCTATAATGGTTTTAGATTCCCTACTTTAAATTCCTATTCCAGTCAAGTGGGAAGAATGGTGGCATAGGTTTGAAATGGGTTAGGTGGAATCACACAATACAAAATGAGCGAGAGATAGTATCTCACAATACATTTAAATGATATTGAATAGATTCATGGAATGCTTTTATGAATGAGCTCAAACACATTATCACCTGAAAGTATAGTTGTTCACACAACACACATGAGTTGTAGAGGAGAAAACACCATCTCACAATGTTTAACTTGATTACAAATTTGATTTCTTCATAGACTCTTTTGTTAGAGGATGATAATCCATGCAGAAGGGGGTAATCTTAGGCGATTGACCTAACATAGAATGCTCCCCAACATCGGAGCTTTTAAAGAGTCTCCTTCACCACCACATGTAAAAGGAATCTTGCATATGTTAAGTCTAGCACGCTTCTACCTTTTCCTTATATGCAACTACGATACCAAATGTAATGAACCATTACACTAAAACCTCGATGCATTAGTGAATTTTTACACCAATATCATAACATATATGGATAATATGTTGGTATCCTATATTAATGTGTGTGTATATAAGTGATCGTATTTTTCTAAAGTCTCGTTGTTTTTCAACACAATGGAGGATTTATTAGTTGTTTATTTCAATTATTTTACAATAAGTGGTATGATAGAAAACAAAGGTTGGGCACCTCGGGTCTTTCTTACCCATCGCCGACAAATACATCTACAAAGCTCACCTTCGATTAAGCTATAATGGTTTTAGATTCCCTACTTTAAATTCCTATTCCAGTCAAGTGGGAAGAATGGTGGCATAGGTTTGAAATGGGTTAGGTGGAATCACACAATACAAAATGAAGCAGAGATAAGTATCCTCACAATACATTTAAATGATATTGAATAGATTCATGGAATGTTATGAATGAGCTCAAACACATTATCACCGGAAAGTATAGTTGTTCACACAACACACATGAGTCAGAGAGGAGAAAACACCATCTCACAATGTTTAACTTGATTACAAATTTGATTTCTTCATGTACTACCATTAGAGAGGATGATAATCCATGCGAGTAAGGGGGTAATCCTTAAGCGATTGACCCTAACATAGAATGCTCCCAACATCGGAGCTTTTAAAGAGTCTCCTTCACCACCACATGTAAAAAGGAATCTTGCATATGTTAAGTCTAAAGACGCTTCTCTACCTTTTCCTTATATGCCTCTAGCTCATTTTCATCTTCTATTTTACCCTCTCCATTAGAGACAACATATTGTCAATAAACGTTGTAATTAGAGCTATGGATGTGTAAACCCTTTAGTGGGTGCTCATGTGTAGAGTATATACCATGTTTATCATATGTTTATTTTATTTGTTTGGACATTGTTACATTATTAAAAAAACTAAATGTCATTTTAGTAATTCATAAATATTACAAACCTCATAAAAAGTGGGATTTGCAATTTGGTAACTATTAAGACAGATTAATGTTCGACAATTATTGCATTAAATAGAAAATGTGGTGATGGTAATAAAAAGTGACAAGTGGTCTATATGCCACTAATTGGGAAAATAGAGGTTTTATTATGTTCCTTCTAATACATTACTCAAGCCAAAACTATCTTCCTTCAATCAACTTCTTCATCATGACACTTATTATCAACTAATTTTGACTTCGTAAAATTAATAAACATGGAAATTTTGAAAATTTTCAAAAGTATTTCTTTGCATGATTTACCCCCCTCGCTACTACTATGCGTCTCATTTTTGTGATCGTTCTTGTCTCTATTTCATCTCTTTTGGGCGAGAACTCCTCCCTCCAGGTCATAAACTACTTTTAATATTAATTAATTAATATTTAATTAATTTATTACCCTTTGTTTGATAAAATTAATTTTATTAAAATTTGGGTTTTTAATTAAATAAATATTAATATAATAATTATTAAAATTCAATCAAAAAAATTATTTTAATAACTAGGGGGAAAGTAAGTTTCGCTTCCCATTTTAAGCAATGCCAAATTGGCTTCCCGTGCCGAATTTCCTCGTTCATGGAAAATTTATTTTAATTCCCCGCTGCAGAGATTTCTAACTTGGTTACCAATTCAATGGATTAGAAAATGGGAAAAACATTTCTTGATTTCCCACATGTGGAAATAAATGGGGATGCTAGCCCACCTTGCAATTTCCACTAGCAAACGGTTTTTTATTTCCCACTTTCCCATGGCAATTAAAGCCACTTTACCTGAAGGAAGAGGACTCTTGCTATTTCAAAAGAATGGGAAACGGTTATGTGTAAGCTTCTTTAATTCCTGTAACCATTTCCCCATGAGAGTAATTAAATTTTCTATGAAAGGAGAATTCTCATGCTAAGACAAAGCCAAAGTATTCACCACGCACTCATGAATCATTGGGAAACTATCACGTGGGTCTTAAGAACCAAAGGGAAAGATTACATCGTCATCATCCACACATTGGCCAAGGAGGGAGATATAACCAAATAACAAAAAGAACACAATAGAGAGACAATTGTACCTTCCACGCACAACCTGAAGGAAAGAATAAAAGAAGAGTATCACCACACAGCCAGAGAAAACTAGGAAGTCCACACATTCCCCAAGAAATTTCCATGTAGCAGGGGAGGAAGAAGTCAATTTAATGCCCAAGGAGATAAAAAATAGCATAATAGTCCAAAATTCATATCCACATGCCTAGGAATAGCAAGCAAGGGCAATTAAAATAGTTTTTAGTCTCCCACGCTGGGTAAAACAACTAAAGTGAAAGAAGTTTATCAACAAAAGTTCCACGCACTCATCTAAGAATCCATGTTGGGCATAAGACAAAACACAAGAATTCCAACGCATGCAGAAGTCTTTGAAGAAGTTTCAACGCCTATAGGGAGGAGAAATAACAGTTGAAAAAGATAAATAAAACTAGAATCCACTTTACAAAAGGGAGATAGTCCAAGATAGTTTCAACGCAATCAAAAGGAAGGCAGTTTTAAGTTTCCACGCATTGGAAAAGAGAGGGAAAAATAGTAAGTTTTAATGCCAAGGAGAATCTGCACAAGCATAAGACAAAGGAAGATTAAAATAGAGTTTTCCACGCTAAAACCAAGAGGAGCATCCACGTGGGAAAGGGAGATAAATAGAGAAAAGTTTCCATGCACCAGTTTTTAAAGCATTTTCCAACGCAGGTCAAAGCACTCACCACACATTTTTAAAGAGAAATCACAATCCAAAAAAAAAATCATGCATGAACCATATGTCCACACACTCGAAATTTGCAATTAGGAAGGAGGAAAGCCCAAAGTGCGCATTCATAAGTTCAGGAAATAGGCAACAAGGAGAATTTGCTCAGGAAAATTAAATAAAAAAAATTGGAATAATAAAATCAGGAGATTTTGTTTATTTTAATATATATATATATATATATATATATATATATATATATATATATATATATATATATATATATCGTTGTCACGAGAATCAAATTTCAGGTTGAGTCTCATTGTGATTTATTAAAAAAAAGGATTTTGTAACAGGATCAAGTTATTATGATTATTTTAAAATAATAATAATAATTGTTAGTACTGAGAATCAAAACACTCTCGAATGGCCTCGAATTTGAGATGGGGCATTTAGTGTGATTTGCAAAATAATGGACCATCTCTCAAGTTGTGGGACTTAAAAACCTGAGATGGACCTCAGAGAAGGTTGGTTCCTACTTCCTAATCTACCTACCACAAGCTACTCCAGTGCAAGTAGAAATAACCTATCCTAATCTAACCATTCAAAGGAGATAGGGAGAGAGAGAGGGTGAAAGAGACTACACTAAGTGGTGATACACTAGAAAAGGAAGTGGTTGATCACAAATCTAACTACCTGAAGTGGAGAGAGGTGAGTAGAGGAGAGGGTGGAAAAGATGCACCACAGACCAGAGATATATTTAACACAAAACACCACTTCAAACCCATTAAGCACAACTCCTAGAACCTACAATAAACATCAGAGTATGCACAGTATACCCTACAATGATGAGAGGCGAGAAGAGACAATAAAATAAGCAAAGGATGGACAAATGCATCACAAAATAGATTTTATTGCTCTAGAAGTTACAAGAGTACATCATTATACATTACAAAATGCCATTACATGAGAAAGCCATTAAGCCTCCACATTCTACCCAAAGGAGGAAAGAGAGAGGGGGAAGAGGAGAAAATATGAACAATTGTTTGAGAATGCCCCTCCTTTACAATATATAGAAAGAATAAGAGAGAGAGGAGGAAGAATTCGAACTCTGTTCCAACCACTCCTATGGTTCATTGAATCCTACTTTGAAAGCTCAAGCACCAACCATCAATGCCTCTTGAAAATCCACCCATAACCTGTCAAGTCCGTCACTCTATGTCTTTTTGGCATGTCAAAGAAGGGAGTATGGTGGATCAAATCAAATATGGAATGAGAGACTTTTTCTTGATTTTAACCCACCAAATTCTACTAAAAATAATATTTTTGCATCCATGGCATAGAGGGTATCAAGACCTTTCCAAAAGTCTTCTCCCACCCAAATACGAGTTTCTAGTGAAATATATGGTTGTCGAAGATTCGGGTTACAAGCACACAATATTTAAAGAGTCTGTCTATACAAGGTCAACGTGGCATCCTCTCGCATCTTGAAGATTTAGATCCTTCCTTTCACTCTTGAACTCATGCCGAAATGAAATGTGGTGGCTTCCGCGAACTCCTCGTGCTCCTATGTATTCTACCTGAGTCCCTTATGTTGGCGGAGACATTGTACCTTACCTGAGACATGTGGAGGCTTTGTGCTCATTAGAAAAATGCCCCTTGTTTTTAGCTTTGAAGTTACATGGTCGAGACACATGGAGGCCTTTGCGAGGCTCTTGTACTTTTCAATGTGCCACCTTCACCTTTTCAAACTCGGGATGCATGGAGGCTTGGTACTTGTTTGAGTCTCTGTTTCAGGTCGCGCCTTTGCATTTGCGTTGATGCAACATGTGGTGTCATCCATCGATCAGTTCTCTATATTTAGTCAATTTTAATTTTCAGCTTTGTCTCATTTCGAGTCTGGGACACGTGGCGTGCCTGCACTTGTCTAGGAATCTCCCTTTGTTTTGACCCTTGAAGGTGTGTTGTTTGGAAATGTGGAGGCTCCTTCCCTCTCTTCCATACTTAGTCATTTTGGCACCGCTTTGTCTCCCATTTTTGACTCTAACCACTGGTGATCCTGCGTTCATTTGGGAACCCACTCTTTGGACCTGGCCTTGGTGTTGTGCCGTGTTGACACGTGGAGGCTCTGTCATCCTATCATGAGCTTGGACTTTTCAACAACCGCCTCTATCACCATTTTTACTTTGGATGTGTGGAGGGCTAGAATTTTTCTGGAAATCACCTTTTTATTAACCTTTGGATAAGCATCGATGAGGCATGTGGAAGCTTCGATGATTCTTCCATACTTAACCAATTTCAGCACATTCGAATCATTTGTAAAGCTAAATTTTTTAGCCTTTCTCGTTTATTTTCTTTGAGCCTCTAGTTTTTATACATTGTTTGGTCCTTTGGGCCTCTTGTTTTAACCATTTTGAGTCCTCCTGAACTTGACTCTTGGATTTGAATCGTAGGCTTGTTTGATAGAAACACCTCTTAGAATTATTCCTGTGCGAGGTCGGGTTTGATCAATATTTCCAGGGGTAAAAATTGAGATAAAAATAATAATAGTATTAAAACAAATCACATTTTTCTTGCATCAACAGGAGTTTCAAAGATTAAGACTTGACCCCATTTGCATTTTTTTGCGTGCCTAATTCATTTTTTTTATAAAATTCATAATGGCTGAAAAATATAATAAATTTGTAGCTATATTGATGAAGCCAGTGGAGAAATCAAATAAGTCCGCACTCAAGTATGATTTCTTAGGAATTATTCCTCCCAATTCCATCAATTCACCATACAACAATATCACCGATACGAATCTGGGTCACATCAATATGCAACAATTCTGTGATAAGGTGAAAGCTATAGGTAAAACCATATACTTGGATAGGCTTTACCATAGTGGTCTACCCCAAGCAGTGGCATTTTCAGTCTCAATGTAATTTGAGTGTTGGTTATCACTTGTGCAGAGCATTATGATCTCGAGAGACAAGGAAGTTTTAAATATAATCACGAGCCATTCATCTTGATCACACTAGAGCACATTGAGGAGTTTCTTAGCATAGAACACTTCCTTGAGAATGTGAATATCATTTGAAATCAGAAAAATAATTTTGGGATGAAGAACCCCTCAGGTGGAGCAATATGGTTAATAACAACTAGTTAGTGACCAAGAGGCCTCGAATTGATCGGCTTCCTAAATAATTCTACGGCGTTGTGTCATGTAAGAAATCAAGGACATGATTAATTTCTGAGTCGAGTTTTCGGTTTAGCCTCTACAAAATATTTCCACCCATGGATGTATAAGTTTATCTGTATCATCCTTTCCAAGAGAGAATTTTTGATTTGGCCACCATCATCGGTGATACCCTTCTCAAACAATTAATGGAAGTGAATATGACTGGATGTTTCTACACAACATCATATCTATCTTATGCAAGTGGCTGAAGAAATCTATTTTCGGGACTCGAGACAAGAGGAGTCATGGGTCAATCAAAGAATGTTTTCCATATCTATCCACAACTTAGTTTCAAAAATAGCTCTCAAAATTTCAAAAGAGTTAACGATGCATTCCCCTTCCACGTGATTTGAAACCTGAATTGTAAAACAAAGGAAATATTGTATAAAGAGGCCATAGACGTCATTTCCAAATGGGGAACATGTTTTATTCAATTTTTTTCATTTTCCTACATTTGTGTAAGTGGCTTTGTGGGTACTCCATACAAGATTCTTAAGTACATCGGTGATAAGTGGGCATTAAAGGATCTTGCACGACAATTATTCCAAGTTCATTATCTTCTTAGTGTCAAGCATCTCTCAGGAATTCATTTCCCAATCCAAATTGGGAATACCAATTTTCAAATCTCTTCGATTGCACAACTCATGGAAAAGGAGTTTGCCTAATCACTATTCATCCATATGTGAAGTGATCCTAGTTTGATATCAATGGATATATGCGAGAAGCTTCTTGGAGCAAAGTATAAACATAACCCTACCATGGAATATTTCTATGCTTTCTGTTCAGCAGAACATAAAGTAAGAAGAAAATATTTTCTCACCCAACCCTTGCTTAGATGAAGACCTTTCACATCAAGAACACTCCATATTCATTTGTATATGATGATGAAGATGTTATTTATTTGTCATATGATATAGTGGATTTTACTTCATTACAACAAATTGATTAGACCAAAAGGGATGAATTTTCTCTTCATAGCAAGAATCAACCAATTCTTGAAAGAAGCATATCCTAGTACGAAAGAGAACTTGCCAACTTCCAACCAATTCAAGATCATAATTCAAGATCACAAAACTTTCCAACTCGAGGAGGTCTCCATTCAAGCAAATCCCCTTCTCAATTAACCTCTATGCCATTCATTCATACAAAACAAGCAAGAAAGGAGTTGCCAAAATCCACTTCAACGATGAATGTGTCACGAGGAGAAAAATCTAAGGTTTTATCCCCACCGAAGGAAGAGAGTGTGTTTTGGGATTTTCTAATTCAAGTAGATGTTCTTCTACTCACACTTTTATTGTTCTCATAAGCTCGTGACAAATGATCCATCAGCCATGCATTTCACAAGCATCCACTCACGTGTAGGTAGTCCAAATATCAAACACTTCGAAACCTACAATTCATGAAGAGATTTCCCAAATTATACCAAATGATAAGGAGGTGGATATCAAGGTTATTTATCAGAAAATCAAGGTCATGGAAAGGATTCTTATATAATCTCATGATTTCAAGAACAATGAGAATGTTGCTTCGGGCTCCAGGCTTCTGTATGCAGAAATAGTGAATGATACTCCTTTTTGGGTTGATTGCGAAATCAAGAAAAGGAATAGGGTTATCAAGGCAATTGACATTGACTTCAATGCGCTTTTAAAAATTTCAAATGAATTCATTCCCAAGAAACCTTAAGTGTTTTCTTGAATAATGGTGGATAATGACGGAAATAGATTTGTAGATCTTGCCATCTCACAAGTTGATAAGGATCGTGATGCCAATACATCTACGATTATGAAGTTTCAAACTTAGACTTGGGAGGTCCACATTGGAAAGTGATATGGCGATGGCTCGAGAATCAATTGATATCTTCTTGCTAAAGATACTTGAGAAATATTTGTCTTAGTACTCTCACCTCTAGGACAAAAAGAATCAATTGGTGGAATATGTTAAACATTTCATAAATCCCATATCATCCACTTTCGTAGTACCCAATGTAATGGCTGCCCGTCATGAAGAAACTCTAAATTTATCAAAATAAATAAACACACTTTGGGCCATGTCACTAAAACTCGGCTTTAGAGATTCTCATTTTAGGCCAATAGAGATGATCAAAATAATAGTTAATCTCCATGCATATGTCGGTGAATATCTTGATCCAGTTATTTCTTTTTAGGAAATTTTGTTTCTAACAAATCAAATTTGGATGAGATATTTCCTAGTCTACAAGAGAAGATGAGTAGGAGTCTTCACTTTTAGACATTGAAGAAATTATCAAATTGAATGTTAAGGGACACATTTTATTTGGTGTCTCCATCTCAAATCAAGAAAGACGCTTATCGATGATTCTATGATCTATTATGAGAGCGTATGAAATGAAGATTTCACTTCACTTGCCTTGATTGAAGAATTCATAGTTGAGATCCCTTGCAACCTTGTAAATGAGAAGAATAAAAGGTGTTCATTGGAACATATGGAAGAACAATTTTCACAATTGTTTAAGGACATTTATACTCCCGCCATCAATTTCTCTTCAGCTTCAATGGAGCGTTGCATAAAATTAAAGAACTTGTTTGAGAATGCTCAATCAAAGATGGTCAATCTGAATGATATGCTAGGTAGGATCTTGGAATTGCAGGTATTTTGTGAGGCTATTCTTCAACCAAATGAACCACTAGAAGAAGAAAATATGTTCAAAACATTGGGAAGGTTCAGATCCTTTCAATTGGCGAAAGTAACAGATCCTAATTTCACCGATGGTTCAAGAAGATAGTTTTCTTGGTATCTAACGAAGTGGGAGAGTCCATTTCTCATACGTTTGAGATAGGTAGACCCCATTTCAATGGATAAGGCACTGGTTATGGTCATATGTTTTAAAAGTGGAATTTAAAAAAAGGGATGTTGTTATTGAATTTTCTTTCAGAAAAATGTGGATAACTTAAGTGGTTTCTATTTTTGGTAGCTTTTAATAAAGTTGGTTGAAAAATTCAAAAGTCACTTAAGTGCCCTATTTAATGTTCATGTAAAAACCCTAACTACTTTGTAACCAAATTTTGGGTTATAAAATAAAGTCAGAGGCTCATTTATAAAGGAGGACTTTGAGAGAGGAGAAGAAAATACTTTTGTATGCAAGATTTATTTCAGAGAAAGAAACTTTTTGTTCTTTTGAGAAGACATTTTTGAGTTAATCAAATATGAACTTTGTGTCCCATTCATTATCTTGTTTAGAATTTGATGTCCTTATGTTCATTAGATGTTAGTGTTTTAAATATTCCATGTGAATATTGTCTAGGATCTTATTTTCAACAATATTAATATGTCGTTCTAGTTCATAGTGATCAATCTCTGTTACTTACTTTCTCATGTGTGTTCCCCTTTACTCATTCTTGTTTAGATAACTCAAACTCTGTTTTATTTTTGTTGTTTATTTATCATTCTTCTTCATGTAATATTAGGCTCTGCTTTTACATAAATCTTGCATGTTCCTTCCATTCATTCCTTTCCATCTCACTCATTCAATTTTCTTTCTATTGATGTTGCAAAACACACCCCACATATAATTGTGAATGTACAAATGTAAATATAGTTTTGTTTTCAATAAAGTCAACCTCACCTTAATTGAGGAGGGAATTCATTCCCACACTATTGCATGTCATTTACATGCGTGAAATTCCATATGCTAACAAAAATTCACTCATCTAATGATTTACCTTCATATACTTTAACTTTTCAACACCTTCCTATTGGTGGCTCAATTGCAAAACACCTAGGTGTGATTGTTAGTTATAATTAATAATTAAACTTACCTTTTCCATCATGGTTGATAGGAATGTAACATGTTTGTTTAGCATGAAATCCTTTGTTGAGTAAGCTTATTATATCATAAATCATCATTTTCCTAATGTAAAACAATACCCAAATAAAGGGAAATATATTTTTATTTTCTTCAAATAATTTTGCGTATTTAGATCAACATCAACAATAATACACTATAGTGGGTCCATTAATTGCAATATATATTTTGGTGATGAAAAGTGATATTTGAACATGCACAACATGACACTAGCATTAGTTTAGAAAGTTAATTATGAAGTGCTTCATGAGATATCCATGAAACATGAAATAAGAAACACTTTCTACATGCCATAAATATGAGATGGACAAGATAAAAAGAATAAAAATTGGAAATGTATTAATGTTTGGCATTACCTTTTGCAAATGAAGTAGAAAATAAGGAGAGAATTTATAGGATGATGCGTAGATATGATGAAATAATTATTGAGTAACAAAAGTCAACTTTATTAAGATTAACTTATTAAACAATAGAATAATTTTATACTCCATTTTTTTAATCCACATGGAGGGTCACTCAAACCACACAATTCACTTGTCCATCAATTATAGAAGGAAAGAAAAAAATTAAGAAAAAAGGGGAAAATGCAATTTGCTATTTTTTATTTTATGATGTACAATGTAAAAAATTTCAATTACACAATGTTTCATTTATTAAGATGAAGACGTGAATATAAAATAAAAAAGAACAATGAAAAGTTAATTGTGGGAATTAAATACCCACACATTTGTATTATTATTTTACTTTTCACCCCCCTTTTTAGTTTTAAACTTGAGTAATTTTAGGAAAACATACTTATATGCAAACAATCAGCCCCTCCAAAAGTTTCTCATATGACTAATTGTTTATTGATTTAAATATATATAAAAGGTATATTTGATATTGGGATTTATTTAGTGGTATTGTTATTTATTATTATTAAGTTGACAAAGGAAATCCATGGAAGACTCCTAAACTTAAAAATAGTAGGGTAAATATGATAATAATTATTAATTTCACTAAAGGTGTTCCCCTGTGGGAAAGGGCTTTGTAGGCATTCACAAGACTATGTCAAATTTGACGATCGAAATGATAGTTTCCCTGTTATTTTTGCAAATTTGTTTTTTTTTTTTTTGTTTTCTCTTATTTTTATTTTCCTATTATTAGTCCCATGGAAATTTTGGCCCTATAGCCATACCAGTGGATGGAATCCATGCATAATCACAAGTGGTAGATAAGTCCAGTTAAATATCATCGGTGGAAGGGAAATTTGAAGAAGTTATCAAGGAACAATTTCACTATTTACCCTAAATACTGATATGTGAAGAAGAATAAGAAATTTAGGCATGCTTTCGTCTATTTAAAGGGTTCCAAGTAAAATGGCCATTTTTACTTGAAAATTGACATCCAAAAGATACTACAAATACTTGAAGAAGAAGCTCCCATGCCTAGTTTTGATGCTCCCTTTTATCTAGAGATGGGTACACCAAGCAATATATGGATGTAATGCCCACTCCTCTTCAACAAGTGAATGAACTATGTTTTCAACTCGAATTGATTAAAATATGGAAACTTGCCATTGTATTTTAATTCATACCAATAAAATATGTGCGGGACATCATGTTTACTATTGTGTTTTGATTATTAGTTTGACTATAAGGGTGTATTGTAGACATTGATGGGAATTTAAGTACATGATGATGATCTAGAATGTTTTCCTTAGTACATAATGACTATAATATTATTACTATTTTTATATAGATATGTATATGCACACTCTGTATTGGATCCCTAGACCTTGGTATCATATTAGATATTCGACATTTCTAGATGGACATCGATACATGTATTTTACTTATTTGATAGACAATATGGATGCGTAGACTTGTGACATGAGGTGAATAGTGCAATGAATTTTATATGCTTGATTCATATATCAATATTTGATGTTTTACACTGGTACTACTTTATTGACAAATTGGATGTGAATTACCAATATTTTGGATGATTATTGATGTTTTGATCTTAGTATAAATTTATGAATTGATAGAATCGAAATGTTAGAAAATTGAACTATTGGTTAATTACTTAATTCTAACATTGGTTTAGTTATGATATTCGATGATGTAAATTTTTATGTATACATGCATGTGTTTTATGATTTCGACGTCATTAATATGGCCACAAGACTAGAAAGGTATTGTTTTATTTTGCAAGAAATTATAGCACTCCAAACTACGGGGGATAGGGGACCAACAATGAAGGGATGTGGGGTATTGGTAACAAGTCACCATGACAACTCGTGTATTCATATGTTGTGTATTGTTGTTGATTGTTTGGAGGTCCCCATTGGGGGGTGATCTCAATAGTGACCTTGGTTAAAGTTTTTGACTTTTTCTTGTTGATTTTATTTATTGTGAGTTATGGTATTATTTTTAGTATGTGGGATCATTTTCATTACTTTGTTTAGTACCCCTCTTAAGTTAATTTTAAAAGTGTTTAACTTGTTTTAATTAGGGTATGACTTAAGGGGGGGAAATAAATGTGAGTTGGTAGCCTTAATATGTGTTGGATGAGAATTAATTTAATTTGTTTTGGACTAGTGTGTACTCAATATCCTAAGTGAATTTCTGATTTTGACCTTCTAGGCCATTTTGGTGACTTGTGGAAAAGTTAAGCTTGGTCCACACCTTTTCAAGTGGCCCACCCACTAGGCATGTGATGTGAGGGACTTATTTTAGGTTCTATTTTGTGTTTTTATGGAGTATAAGAGAAATTCATTTCACTTTTCTTGCATGGGTATTTCAATTTATCCTTAAGGGTTGTGGGTTGGGTTGAGTGTCTAAGAGGGTGGTCATTTCACCAACCACCAATTTATTATGCTTTGGGGTTTCGGTTTGACCTTGGTGATGTGGGTTGGAGGATAGATGATGTGGCATCCTACATGGAGCCACATCACCCCTTTGTCCCTCTTTTCTATTTATTTCTGTTTGTGTGAGGATTTGGGGTTACTTGTTAATTTTTGGCGGGTGGATGCTTACAATGTTGGAGAGCTTTCTTGAAAATGGTGATTTGAGCTTGGAATAGATGGTGCTTGTTTGGTATTTGTAAGGTTTGAATCTTCTTTTGTTGTATCCTCTTCATTTGTAAGGTAGATAATCATCTTTGTTGTTACCTTGCTATTTTGTTGTACTCTTATGTGTGGATGATGGTTGTTGTATTGCTTATGATTGTGGGAAATAGATTTGATCCTTAGGTTGTGGAAGAAATGGAAATGGGGATAAGAACTTTTGAGAGGCATAAAAGAAATGTTATTTGGTCTCTAGGAGGGAGTTGGGTTGGGATGTCCACCTTGTTGATAAATATGGTTTGTGTTTATCTTGTCATTTTCTTGAGGGAGGCATAAGAGTGAGGGAGGTATAACGGTGGTGTATTTTCTTGGAGGGAGGTATAAGTGTGTTGTGTGTATTATGATGGAGTTATTTGGAGTCTCATAGGTGGACACCCAAGCCCTTAGGAGGCATAAGAAGAACCCCCATTCCTTTCTCCTCCATGGATTTAGTATGAAGCCTTTGTGTTTTGATATTGTTGATTTGTTGTAAAATTGGTATTGTGTTATTTCATTTATTGTATTTATTGAATGTGTACATGGAAGCCATTTTTGAGTTGCCATTATTTTCTAAATAACCCTCATTATTTCTTTGTTGGGGCTCGGGGGCCAATGAGGAAGAAAACTTCTCTCCCTCATTGGATATTTTGGTTGGGTGGAGAGTGTTGCCTACTCCCCCATTTTGTTGTGTGCATGACTTGATGAAGATGGTGGAACTCATTGGGAGGACGGGCGCCGAACCCCACTGCCAACCCATATTTTTTATATATGGAGTGGGATTGGGGTCTGCGCCACTTCCCCCACACTATAACCCATTTCAAAATAAAAATAAAAAATAAAATAAACAAAAACCCATTGTATTGTTTGACCGGTGACCATAATCACATTTGTGGCCATGGAAAATAGAAAATCGCCCTCAACATATGGCACGGCCACACTTTTGTTTTGATAATGATTATATATATAGATAATTTGTATAAATATGTTTATATTTTCTTTATTTGTGTATTTTTTTGGTTAAATTAAATACACAAATATAAAAACCAATATAAATTCATATATGGGTATATATACAAATATATGTATTTTACCAAAATAAATAAGTAGGTTTTTTTACCCAAATATTTATATTCTCATTGCTTATAACCCTAACCTGCAAGAAAAATATTGTATAGAAACAAATAAAGAAGAGAGACCAAAACCCAAAAATGAAATGGGTATATCCTTGCCCTAAAAAAAAAACTTGATCAAAAATGAGCTTCCAACCCTCTCTAATGGCCTCCATGGCTTCTTCTTCTTCTCCTCCTTCCTTAACCTACAAATCCAAACAAGAGAAAATGAGAGATTAGATTTAGAAAATGAATATAAGAGAACCCATAAGGATATCTAGGGTTTCTTTAGTCTAACCTAGATCTAATGGCTTAGATAGATTAGATCTAATGGTGTAGGATGAACCCTACATCACTTAAGTGATGGGGTATTTAGGTGGGAATGAAATAAATAAAAATATGTGTGTGTAATGTTAAATGGGGCCTAAGGGGTTAGACTAAGTTGTGCACCTTGCCCCTTTTGAATAATGAACTTATTACAAATTACATGCATTTAACAATGCAAGACTAATATCCTTGTATGATTTAATATAAAATTGATTATGGACCTTAAAAAAATTATTAAAAAAAAGATTAATGGAGTTAAATAATGAAAAGCTAAATGAAGATTATTTAAATAAATAGTTGAAACTAGAAGAGAAAGAATTAAATCATAATATCATTTTGAAATTGGGTTTAAAATATTAATCATTATTTTGTTTTGACTCATGCCTTGTAATTGTTTAAAATTTTATAATCGAGATTTAATTAAAATCTTCGCTAAGGCCTTATAATCTTTCAAAAAAAATATTTCATAATTTTCATGGTTTGCTGTCGGCTTTATCTTGGATTTGAGTGGGAAAATGTGGACGTGACAATGGAATTTTCCTCTTTATAGTCACAACACAAAGGCTTCCACTTTGGGTCTCTAGAAGGATGATTAATACTACGTTGCGGTGAATTTACATAATGTATTGGGTTATTTTTTCTATTACCATTGTAAGATAATTTTAACAAATATTTTTAATCAATGGCTTTTTGATCTATGGTTTTTAGTAAATTTTAAAATAGTTTTTTTATTTACATTGCTGAAAAAAATAAGAAAATGTGTCTTTTAAAAAAATTAATTTGAAGTTTTTTTTCTAAATGGACTAGAATATGATCATATTCTCAGTGTCATGTACTTTTGGAGTACTTTTTCCTATATATTTGTTTCATCACTTGGAAATGGTATTCTTATCCTGCATGAGAGAAATATTACTTGTGGGAAGAGGCTTGATTCCATTGGGAAACTTGGATCAACTATTTTTTTAGGTCACCAATTTTGGAGCATTTAATATTGATCAAAAAGGAAGCGATAAAATGTAAGAGCAAATTGAGATTTCACGCACATGTACAATTACCTATTATCTTGGCTAATATTGATTTAGATAGGCATGACTAAAACTTGATGACATATAATAATTTTATGTGATTTCATTAAGTAATGATAAGGGTATTGGGCCTGTTAGAAGGGCATCGACAAGCACATCAGATGGTAGAATTTATTTCCAAGTAGTTGGGAATGTATTGATTGTCGAATGTGCACTTTTTGTAGTCAAATTGGTTCTTCAAGGCATGACATTGACTTTTAATATTTTTATAATACAAAGTGTTTTTATTATTTGGAAGCCAATCAAAGGAGTCATATCATTTGATTTTTCTAACATTTAATGATTCTCGTTTCAGATTTAGGTGAGAAAGCTATACAAACCACTAGAGGAATATTCCTTTAGGCGTGTGTTACATTATTAAGATGGTCCCAAATTTTGGTTACAACTATCTGTTTTGGAGGTAAGATGATTAGTGATTAACATATCTTTATGTGACAGGTTGTAGCTGATATGATCATTATTCATTGGGATTGGAATTGATGTCCGTATGCAACCAAAACAACATGTGAAGCCTAGAGGCATGGCTAATACTATACTTGGAATTCATATTACCTACTATTTCTCTCAAATTAAGTGTGTGGTGTAACATCCACATTTTTAAGCACAAAACTCAATACTTAAGTAGGAAAAATAGTGAATATTTTTTTGTTTAAAAGGGTTGCAACAAGATACTATCAACTAGGTTTAATTATTTCTTATTTAATAGATTTCACACATATGAAGGGTTGTCGATTACTAAATTAATAATTATCATTATTAATTTACACAAGGCTACTTTGGGATAAATCCCTTTCTAGGGTTACCGTTAATTCATCTTATTTAAAATATCAATGGGGTCAATAGTTCCTAAGTTAGTTTAATTCTTACTTCCCACAACATTTAACAATAATGCCTCCCATGATGTTGTCTAATTAAAAATTTTAAATTCCAATTAATTAACCCTTATAAATCATAACCAAGTTACCCTTTTACAATTATTTAATTTATCCCTAAGGGACCCAAGCCATATATTCACTTAACTTTCTAAGGTTAGAGTTTCAACTTTCCCTAACCATTAATTGGCCCCATTCAACTCAAATACCCATACTTTTAAAATTACCCAACCCCATAAAGTGCCACAAATAAAATGTGTAGGGTTGATCCTCAACCCTTAGATTAAATGGATATACACCCTTAGATCTAGGTATTTTCAAATGAACCCTAAACATCCTTATGGGGTCTTCTTATTATTTATTTTACCCTAACTCATTCATTTGTTCCATTTTAATTTTGCAGGTTGGAGGAGTGGAAGCCATGGAAGAAATAATTGAAACAATTGAAAGTTTTCTTTAAATCTAGTTTGCAAATGGGAAAATCTTCCTCCACTCCATTCTTCTCTTCATTTAGTTGGGTTTATTCCTAGGTTTATTATTGCAAGGATATACATTCATTTTATTGTAGAGATTCCACTATGAATATGGTTTTACTATTTAGTTATTTACATCCTTGATTTCATTAGATCTATGAGATTATACACATTTGAATGCCCATAAATGGATTTATATGCTTAAACAAATGAGTTTGTTCATTTATTAGTTTCTGGTAGTTTCATTTTGAAGTTTTAAAACTCATATTTTAATTAAATCCATTCTAGAATTTGCATGGTCACATAATTTTTTTCGGTCGAAAGTTACAAAACCACCGTCCAAAGAAGGACAATAGTCATGTGACCACAACCCTATCTAGGTGACAATCCTAAAATCACCGTCCTATCTAGGTGATGATCTTGAAACCGCCTTTGTGGGAAGGGTGGTGAACCTTAAACCACCACTCTTCATAAGGTGATGGTTCTGTTTCCCAAAAATATAACTTTAATTTCAAGCATTTTCCAAAAATGTTTTCTACTTAGGTTCATTTCTAAGGCAACATTAACTTTAATTAAGGTTCCTTCAATTCATTAGTCTAGAGGTTGATGTCGTTTCTTCGTTTCATCACTTAAATTACATACTACATACATTTTCCATTACAATAGTGTGTAAGAAGAACTACAAGATTTCCTTTTCAATAAAATTTATTATAAGCTCTAAAAGAGAGAAAAGAAATTCAACCAATTACTAAGTACCATTTCTTTTCTTTACACAAAAAGAGTGATAACCATTCCAACAAGGCAATTTAAGTATAACTTTCATACATTCTTCCAACATAAAAAAACATTTTTTTACCCAATGAAAGCACAAGTAACTATGATACATTTCCAAATTTAATGGAAACACTATAACGCCTATAAAAAAAATGTTCTAGGAACTGGCTACTACCTTACACTTAACCCAAAAATGCGAATAATTTGTTTTTGTTACAAGATAAAGGTAAGAGGATAAAACAGGTTACAAGGATGTTAATCCCCTAGGGTACAACAACTAACTAACACCACTAAACTCCACTTTTCGATTAAAGAACTAGGTCTAGATAAAAGGTTAACATAATCTCAATTTATCTCTAAGGTCCATTAATCAATTATTCATTAGGAAGGTACCATAGATTAATTTACATAGTTAAATGTTTTCTTCTCTTTAGTTAATGTTCAATCCTAAAAGGTTAACCTTATATTAATTTATTTAAATTTATTATCCTATTAACTTAGAGTCCTTTTCATTGACTTCCTAAGGCTTGCTAAGAACTAATAAAGGTTTAACACTTTAAGGAAATTAAATGGCCCCATTCCCCATTTGCACATATTACTTAAGTTTTAAAAGAACATTTATAAAAATCATTCTCACCTAACAAAAGTAGGGTTAAACCTCCACCCTTAGATCAAATCAATCTAGGCCCCTAGATCAAAGGGTTCCTATCTAGCCCTAAATTTCCTTATGAATTTTTATTAAAGTCTTTCGTTTGTTGATTTCCCTCATTTGGTCTATTTTTTTGTTAAAATTTTAGGTTGGACAAGAGGAAGCCATGGGAGCCAGGGAGGAAGAACTATGGAGGATTCTACAAGGAGATCTATTATAGATTTTTTAGTTGTAGTTTTATAAATAAAATCTATTTCATATAATGATTGGGAGGGTTTCCTCTACCAATATGGTTTTTATTTCAACCTATTTGTATATGGGTTTTAAAATTTGGGGCAAACCCTAGCCCCATGAATAGAAATGAGAAGGAATGTTTTAGATCCACCGTTTTTAGGTTTAATTAGTTTATACAACAAGATTGGAGCATTAATTGATTACTAGTAGTTTCCTTGTTAAATTTACAGTTAAAAAATTAGTGTAAACCAGTGAAAAAATTCCATAGGAGTGGATCCGAAGAGTTTTTTCGTAAGTGATGTAACCGCCACCTGAGTGACTAGTGGTCCTAGGACTTCGCCCTACCCGGGTAACAAACGAGGGACCACGGACCTACCGAGAGGTGATTTTGAGACCGCCATCCAATTGAGTGACGCTTTTGAGACCGTTGCCTTAGCCTCGAGTGGTAGTTACGGGATCGCCACTCGCATGAAAGGCGATGGTCACATTTCTAAAAATAGAACCTTTAATCCAATATTTTTACAAAAATAAAAGTTACTACAATGTTCCAAAACACATTCTAAACTAGATTTTATACACCTAAATTTTCCAGTTTTGAGATTTCATTCCATTTGATCATTTCTTAGTTAAAATTACTCATTTAAAGCATTTTAAATCCAATAATAACTACTAGATATATTCCATTTTTTTCAACCAAATTGTCTTTCTATTTCAAGAGTTAAATAAGATATTTATATCTACTTCTACATTGTTATTTTCTTAATACAAAATGCAACAATTCCCTATCTCAAATTTGTTGTCTCTTTAATTTTCACTACAACTCATATATCAAAATGACTATAAAAACTTTATTTTTCATTCAAGTTTACTATTCACACATTTTAACATATTAAAACTTCTATATTTCTCATTTCTCTTTTCCATAATGCAAACTTCACAATGTAGTAAAATTTCTTTTCCCATTGCTCATTTCTTATAAAAATAAGGAATTTATTTTCTCACAACAAGCTAACACTTCAAATAAAAACAATAGTTTTCTTTTCTTTTCACAAAAATAAATTACAACACATATCTTTCCTCTCTCCTTTTTTACAATGCAACTTCCAACTAATATTTTACACAATATATCTATTTTGATTCTTTCTCTTACACTATATACAATATTGGAATGCAACCTTTCTCCATGAAATTATTACAAGAATTTAAGAAAAGGAAATACATTAATACAAGTTTCTCCACTCTAAGTGGGAACAACACAAAGGAAGATTCAAAGGTCTCCAACAAAACTCCAAGCTTCACAACTCCAAAAAAATAGCTCCTCCAAGATTTGTTTGATTTACACGAAATGGGGAGAGACATAATGCTCTCCACCCAAAAATATATCCACCGAAGAGGAGAAGCCATCCTCTCGCATTGGCCCCCGAGCCCTTACCACATTACAATTGGAGATAATTCTAACATATGTCAACAGAAAAATTCCACAACACAAATAAACATTTCACAACCATTTCAACCACATTCAAAAAACAACAACACAAGAATAAGAACAAAAAACAACAAAACAAGGCTTAGAAAGAAAGCTAAAGGAGAAAGACCTATGGGGAGGTCACTTATGCCTCCTAATGGGAATGGGTACTTACCTTAAAGCCTCCAATGCATATCTCAAATTCCCTACATACTCTTATGCCTCCCTCAAGTAACTCGTTATCCAAAATTTTCCCCTCAAGGTAAATTTGATAACATGCATCAAATTCTCAAGTCCCAGGAAAATAGATTGAGTCAGGGCAAAAATTTCATGTTTCTAGGGTCCCCTCATATTTTTCTAACTCCCCTGTCCAAGTAGAAGAGAGCAAGTTCTGAGGAAAGGTAAGAAAAATTGCAAAAAACAGCTCGGGCCAGAAAAAATCATGAAAAATGGCTAAGTCCTAGTCCTCGCAATCATTCGGGACAATTGGGACAAAAGGGCGCGAACCGGCCGAAAGGCCGCCAGGCGGTCTGCGCAGCATTTGGGACATTTGGAACAAAGGGACGCGCGGGACGCGGAAATCCGAACTGGCCGAAAAGTTGAAAAAATTGACTAACTGTTGAAATAAATGGGACATCACGGGAAAAAGTACACGAACCGGCCGGATCGGCCGAAATGAGTCAAGGCAGCCCGGAATAGTTGGGCCAAAGGTACGTGAAGTACACGAACCGGCCGGATCAGCCGAAATGAGAACTTTCGGCCGGTCGATGGACGCGCGCGGGACAAAAGTACGCGAACCGGGCGATCGGGAAAATTTCTCCCAAATGGTCCGAAAGAAAATGGGACATCTAGGCCGTGAGTACGTGAACCGGCCGGTTCGGCCGAAACAGGGAACTTCAGCACTGGGACAAATGGGACAAAGGGACGCGTGGGACGCGAAAAGCCGAAGCGGCCGAAGGCAGAGGAGAAAAGTCAACATTTGACCCGTGGAACTTCAAATGGCCATAAATTTTGACTCCGAGCTCCGATTTTCACAAAATTGGACCCAAAACACCTGCTGCACCCAAAATTCGGCTCCAGTCAATTAATGCTCATTCCCGTCAAATGACAGAAAACGCCTGCTAGACCCAAAATAGCTGCCCGCACTCAGAAGGCCATAACTTTTGCATTTCTCAATGAAATCACACAAAATTGGTACCATTGGAATCGTGGTTCCGAGCCCGATGCACAAAAATCAAGAAATTCCAGATTTGATTAGAAATTGATTGATATTTTTAAGAAAACGTGGCCGGGTTCAGAACAGTGTTTTATTTGGTAGCTGGGAGTGCAATTAAGAGGCATGGTCATCATTCTTTCTCTGCTGCAGCACATGGGACAGTATGGGGAGCCTTTTGCAAGTAATATACAATCATTTCACTCAATTTAATGCCTCTTATAGGTGGTTGAAGGACAGATTTTAGGATTTCCATTTTCCCTTCTCTTTTCCTTCTCATTTTTCTATAAATTGGAGTGTTGGGCTCATTGAAAAGAAGAGAGTTTTGGCAAAGCAAAGCTCGCCAAAATTGCTTTGTGAAGCCAGTGTGTTGCAGGCCCTTGTAGTGGACTCCTTGCATGGTGATCCAGGCCCTTATCTTGTAATAGATTGAACTGTGCATATCATGAAGCAATAAAATACCAGTTTGTGGATGTATCTTCCCCTGTTGTGTTTTCTTGCATTCTTCTTACCCCTTTGATCTTTCTATAAGAATATTGTGTCTATTTATTATGTTCTTGCAGGGATTCATTATCATTGTGTATGCTTGGAATATTGTTGTGAATGCATTTTGCTAGATTATGGAGAACTGTCATCACCTCTTCTAGTGTGCACTTTGCCTCTGTATTTCACACATTTGGAGACTACTCTCACACCCTCCTTTTCTGGTGTATCACCGCTTTAGTGTAGGATTTCATTTTATGCATTCTCTCTCCCTGGTCCCTTGGAAATTTAGATTAGAACAGTTAGTTTATCCTGCATTAGAGTAGATTGTGGCAGGTAGTTTAGGAGCAAGAACCAACTTTCTCTGGAGGTCTATCTCAAGTAGCAAGTCCCACAACTTGGAGATAGTACCCATGTTATCCAATCACACCGTGAGTTCAAGTATATCTCCAGGGGTGCTGTGATTCGGTGATAACATAACCCTTATACCTCCCACATACTTGTATGCCTCCCTCAATCTCTTATGCCTCCCTTATAAATGAAATTAGACAAATGCAAGCATTCCTTGTAAAAGGTGGGGCAACCAACCCAAACTCCTCCAAACAAAAAAAAAGGAAAACTCTTATGGCTCCTACATGAAATATCCCCATAGTATCCTCCTACTCCAAACTTAGGAAATCTACCCACACCCAACAAGCATTCCAAAGAAAACAATACTCAACACAAGCACATAAACACAAAATAAAACATAACATAAGCAAGGTAAAGCTCCTATCTTTCCATAGTAAAGTTTGTTACAAGAGTAAGTCTCCAAGCTATTCAAAACAAAGAAAACATCAACAAGCTCCAATAATCCAAAACCACTTTCAAAAATCCTCTAACTCCCTAAAATATAAGAGTACAAAATAATGAAGTAACCCCAAACAAGAAAAATAACTTCAATAAATAGAAAAGGGAGAGAGGAGGATGAGGTGGCTCCATGTAGGATGCCACATCACTCAACCTCAACTCCACCTAAGAATTCAAACCTCAACCCCATGCATGATAAATTGGTGGGTGAGAGGAATGACAAGTTACTTACACACACAAACTAAGCCCACACCCCTCTACAGGACAAAAATAATTACTTGAAAGGAAATGTAATAAACATTTCACCTTTTTATCTTCCCAAAACACCAAATGGGGTATAATCTTGACTCCGTAAACCATAAGTAGGGTTGGTAGAGTAATTTAAGATGTGTGGGACAAGTTTAACTTGTCCCACAAGCCTTCAAAATTGGACCTTAAGGCCAAATTCGAGTTTCCCATGAAGGTTATAGTGACAACACTCAAGATCTCAAGCATTCAACACACAACACAACATCCAAGAGCAAATCAAGTCTAATAAAGGAACATATTTGGGTCACATATTTAATTAATTTAGGAAAAGATTTATTAACTTTAATAAGAAACTTAGACCCACTAATATAAATTGGAATAACATACATCAAAATCTAGATAATTAAAACAAATAAATTACATCACTCAAATGAAACACATACTAGCATTAATAAAAGGGAAAGTAAAACAAAAGACAAACCATGATACCTTGGTCACAATTTTCCCCTAACCAAATAATTCTAACACACAAACATAATTACATGTTGCCATGGTGACCCTTTTTGAATTTATCTAGAATTCTAATGTGGTTGGTCTCCAATTCCCCGATGTTGTTGTGAATATATATACCTGCAAAACACATAATACCTCCTTTGGCCTCATGGCTGCATTAGAACATCCATGCCAAAATATGAAATATAAATCAAAAATCATCTTTATACAAATTAATATCATATATGTAATCATTTACAAATTTCTAGCAACATTTCTATCCAACGTTTCATCCATGTCAAAATGATCGTAACATTAATTCAATTATCAAAGCCTACTCGTGGCTACAAAAGTATATCACATGTCAAAAATATATATATAACTAAAAATGTCCACAACATAACAACATCAATATAAAATGTATCTAACAATCCACATGCATCATATACGAATCGAACGTAACAATAGTCTAGTATTTCTAACATCTAGTATCATGCTAAATCAAAATCTACAACAATGTCCATAAGTGTGGTCGATAAAGATCATAATCAAAGAAAAAGGTGTCGAAGGGAAGTGGGCACTACATCCCACTCCCCTTAGATGCGACTAACTATTGGAATTCAATGGAACAGGTGTGGAAATTGAATTCGTAGTAAAGTAGCATACTCCAATGTAGCAAGAGTCTCGTTATACCCGTCCCCACTGGACCAAAACCCGGTTAATCTCTCCGCCTTGAAGGCCCAAGGTCTTGTGATCTATAATGAAGATGGGATCCACCATCACCTTCCCTTGATCCCGCACTGTAATGTGGTCCAATCTAATACACGAGAAGGATCAAAAATATATCTCCTAAGCACAAAAATGAAACACATCATGGATGTGAAAAGGGCTAGGTGGCAATGCGAGATGATAGGCCAATGGACTGATGTGCTCAAAGATCTCAAAGGGACCCACAAATATAGGAGAAAGATTAGAATCTTTTCTCGTAACGGATAGCATTCTTATGTGGTTTGACATGAAGAAACACCTTCGTGCCCACCTCATAACTACAATATGACCTATGCTAGTTTGTATACTTCTTATTTGTCTTGTGCCTCCGCAATCTCTGTTTGATTAAGAAACCTATTGCTCCATGTCCCGCAATAAGGCTGGCCCAAGAGAAATCTTGTCCTCTAACTGTCTCGAACTAAGAGGTGTCATGCACTCTCGCCATATAATTCCCGAAAAGGAGTCAACTAGTGTTGGTATCCAAATTGATTCTCCCTTGCAAATTGAGCATCAAAGATTTAGCAAGACACTGAGAGACAAACAGATCATATTATGAGTCATTTTGTATCCGGGGAGGGGATTTTTCTAACTCTTTGTCACTCGAGCATCAGAGAAATGGATAACACCTTCATTAAAGATTTGATCTATCCTCACCGCTTTACGACATGGCTTTCAATGAGGGTGATAGGACCATTTTGTAACCTTTGTATAAATTTGAAAGGGGACTCTGAGAAAATATGATTAATGCACCATAATTTAACTCTCACGAGTTGTCACTTCTAAATAATGGTGATATTTTCTAAACAAGGCTAAAGGTTACTAAAGACATTATGGGATCCTGATTGCTTTTGCATATTTTGGCAGTAGAATTTATACATTTGTGGACATACAGGAAAACATGGGTAGTTCAGGTAGGATTCATTGTTTTGAATAATTTTGGTGGGAGATTAAGCAGGATAAAATTGATTATGCCAAATCTTTGAGAACCTTCACAAAATTTGGAAAACTAAATGACAGAATGCTTCAGAATAGCTAAAATATTCCTTCAACTAGAAGGTGTGCATCAATGGAGGCCTATATTTGCACGTTTTCACACAATATCCAAGAATTTAACACGAAGGCTCAAGCCAAAGACTCAATTAAGCATCAAATACCCCTGGTTCCTCATGCCTAAGATACACTCAAAGGATTACAAACAATCTTTATCAACAAATGACAATAAAATGATTTTAAATTATTTATCTCATTGCAGGATGAAGGCTCTTCTTGAAATTAAATTTAAAATGCCACTAAACTATCACATGGATGAGATCCTATGTGATTCTTAGGGACTTTAACATGAGATTGCAATAGGAAGAATAAATACTACTTGTAGACATTCTGAAATAAAGCAGACACAAATTGGTCCAAGATTAACACAAATTAATTTTAAACTGATTAGATTCATCATCGTGGGAAAAGTGTCTCTGAACAGTCTCAAAGCTTATCAATGGCTATACAGTTACAACTAACTTGACGCAATTTAAATCTAAAACATAAAAAATTAACAAGTTTCTTGGATTCGTCTCTTAGGAAGATGGGTTCTCTCAAATTTTCTGTTAAGAATTCAACCCCTGACCTTTTGCAAGAGTATTCTCATTGCAATTATATATTTCACTCACTCACTCATCCCAAATTTTCCCTCCATAAAAAATAAGAATATTCAAGGAACCTTTTCTTGTTACCAATTTGTCTCGAAAAGTGACATTTAACAAATTTACACCCACAATCTGTGAGGTGGAAAAATCATTAATTGATCATGTTTCTCAAACTCTCGACTAATCACTAGGATTCCTTGCCACAACTTTTTGACACTCGTAATCATTATTTATATTCTTTGATGTGAGAAATCCTCATTTTATTCATTTTCCTATGGCTCTATACATCTAGATCTGATAGGTAATCCTTTTCACCCTCGAGGAAACATGTTTTTATCCTTTACACCTACAACCTTCATCATTTCATCCTTTTCCCTTTCTTTCCTCTACAACTATGCTCTGCATCTATCTTCCCTAGTAATTTGCATTTTTGCAAGTTCCTAAGCAATTACAACATCAAAATATCAGCCTTTACATTCCTTGGACTCACAAATAAAGTTCTAAATCCATTTAATGGCACTTTGTAGACAAAAACAACAAGGAATTTCATCAAAAAATGATGAAAAATAATGTGTATTCACATCTCCAAAAGTCTCAGGAAAAAAATGGCAGAAAAAAAAATTCAATGGACAACAACCGTTGATTTTTCCCCTTCTCAACTTTATATTAGATCCTTCCACATGTTTCCTTAGTGCAACTACAAAAGTGAGGTATAGAGGAAAGTTTCCAAACAAGTGTGGGCCTTCCATGTGCCTTGGGCCCAAGAAAAATGCCTTTTGGCCTTTGAGAAGTCTTAGTATAAAAGGAGTGTTATCACCGAATCACAACACCCCCAAATGAGTTAATGGATCTACTTTTCTAAGGCAGGGCCATTTGGTGTGATTAGAGAACATGGGTACTATCTCCAATTTATGGGACTTGCTACTTGAGATAGACTTCAGAGAAAGTTGGTTTTTACTCCTAAACTATCTGCCACAATCTACTCTAATGCAAGAAAAAATAATTGTCCTAATCTAACTGTTCCAAGAGGACAGAGAGAGAGAGAGAGAAGGTGAAAGAGCCTACACTAAGTGGTGATACAAAGAAAAGGAAGTGGATGATCATAGACCCAACTACCTAAAACTGAGAGAGGTGAGTAAAGGAGAGGGTGAAAATAGCGCACCAAAGACAAAAGATAGATTCCACACAGAACACCACCGCAGTAACCCATTAAACCCACCTTCCAGACCTACACCAAAAACATAATATGCACAGTATACCCTTTTGACAATGAGAGACAAGAAGAGACAAATAAAATAAGGAAGGATGGACCAATGCATCACAAAACAAATTTTATTGCTCCAAAAGTTCACACAGTACATCGTGAGTGGGAAAGAGGAAATAAAATGCCATTACAAAGCCATGAGAGGAGGCTTAGACTCTGCATTCAACCCTAAGGAAGAAAGAGAGAGGGGGAAAAAGAGAAACAATGACCAACCCTTTGAATATGCCCCTCTATTACAATATATAGGAAGAATAAGAGAGAGAAGAGGGAAGAAAATTGAATCCCAAAATTTATCCTTCAACCACTTGTAAGAGGTATTAAATGGAGTGAAATGATATTTTTTGCTAGCAAAAATTCTCCCCATACTTGTCACATGACATGCAAAGCAGATGAAATATGTCATCCCATGCTTCATTAAATGCATCCAACTACCTAATAAAACACTATTTGTCTATCCTTCATCAAATTTAGAATTTATTTATTTCTATGCATTGGGCTCGGAGCCACAATTCCAAAAGTACCAATTTTGTGTGATTTCGTTGAGAAATGCAAAATTTCTGTCCTTTTGAGTGCAAATAGCTATTTTGGGTCTTCCAGGCATTTTCTGTAATTTAATGGGAATGAGCATTAATTGACTAGATCTGAATATGTTTCTTACATTTTAATATATCTACCCTCATCAAAATTAAGAAATCCAATTTTTATGAAAATTGGAGCTCAGAGTCAAAAGTTATGGGCGTTTAATGTTCGAGACGTCAAACATTGACTTTTTCTCTTCACTATGGCTATTTTGGCAACATTGGGTCCACGTGCCCTAGATTTCCTAGACATCTTCTTCCACATCACCCAATTCAAGTTTCCTTGTCCTTACACATCTGCCATTGACTAGGCCGTGAGGGCCGACTTTCGACTTTTCGCTGCATCCCATTTAGCTTGGCTCTTTATGCAGTGATTTCACATTTTCGTGTCCCACATATCCCGATGTCTCGACCATCCTGACACATTTCTCCATGCCACCCGTAATGCACTGGCTTGTGGAAAAATCAATTTTTTGCATCCCAACTGTCCCGTGGACCGCATGGGACAAAAATGTCTGATTTTTCTACAAAACACCAAAATGAGCCCATTTTCATATTTTTTCCAATTTTCTCTAACTTCTTGGGTTTTTTCCTAGATGGGGAAGTTAGAGAGAAGCCAAGGGGACCCCAAAAAACATGATTTTTGGCCTTGAATCAATTCTACTTGCTCGGGACTGAAGAATTTGATGCATGTTATCAAAATTACCTTGAGGGGTGAATTTTGGATAACAAGGAGCTAGTAGAAGCCTCTACATGTCTCCTTGGAACATATTTGGTGTGGTGCCCAAAAGCGGAGACCCCAAACAAACATGGGCTCACCACATTTCTCATTCGGGTAGAGTTGTTGAAAATTTTGAAGGACCAATAGAAGGCGCCATGTGTCTAGGGTCCGAGACAATTTTCCTTGGCCGTTGAAAAGTCTAAGCAAGGGCAGAGTGAGAAAAAACTTCAAAGTGTCTCTTCGGAACTTATTCAAAATTAAAGTATATGGGCAGGTCCCTAAATAGGCGTGGGCCCTCCACGTGTCCAGGATTTAGAAAATTTCTTTGAAAATTTTAAGTATAGAGAGGATCCGTGAATCCTCCAGTGTATCCCTAAGCACAACTAATAAGGTAGGACCCAAAGGCATATCCTCAAATGAGCCTCATCCCTCCACGTGTCCATGGTCCATCAAATATGTACTAGCCAAATGAAAAAATGTCTAAGTCTGGGAAAGGTAGCGGAAACCTCCACGTGTCTCCCTGGCGCAAATCTAAAGGTCAAACCAAGAGGTGAATTTTAAGATGAGTGCGGGCCCTCCACGTGGACAAAAATTGATTTGAAGCGGGCCTTAGAGTTTCAAAATTCCTTGCCAAGCTACATCTAATCATAAAGGACCATATTTTCATAGATATTGGGACAAAAATTGATAAGGAAAACAAAATGTGACTACGGAAAAAAACTAAAGGAAGGGGAAAAACTCGAGTTTACGCCCAAGTTACAAATTCTTTCACATGGACAGAGGAAGGAAAACAAATTCTTGACTTTAAGTGATCTACAACAAAAGAAAAAGACTAATCATGGAAACCAAATGAAGGCCAAATCTTTCACTTATCAATATAGGGAGATAGAATATATGACGAGAGCCCTCAGATTGAAGAATTTCAAGGACAAACGGGGAAAGTTCAAACTTATCACCAACATGGCTCCGATTGGGTCGAGTGGCACTCCCAATGAGTGCCACAAGAACAAATAGCCAACCAAGTTTGAAAAATAAACCATTGGGAAATGGATTCTAAGAAAAATATTGCAAGAGAAGAACAACAATATCTAACTCCCCAAGGACGAACCGAGAAACCAACAAAACGATTGCCAAGGACCAAGACAAAACAAAAGAGAAGAAAAGAAAGTAGAAAGAAACCAAAAGACTATACACTCGTATAATGGTGTATACCTTGATTCTAAGAAATCAATCAATGAAATGTTTCAAATTCCTACCTTTAATAGGTAACTCAAGCAATTCCCCATCTAAGTATTTTAAGAAGAAGGTATGTTCACCAATTTTAATGTCAATTGAATAAGGGCCCATCCACAATGCATCAAAATTTCCATGTTTTCCCTTATCCTTGCTCCTACTATCTCACAATAGCACAAGATCTCCCACACTGAAAGCTCTTGGAGTCACCTTCTTATCGAACAAATTCTTCAATTTCTCTCTGAATTTTACATGCCTCTGATGGGATGCCCTTATTTCTTCATCTAACTCAACAATCTAATTTATGCGAGCATCATAGGGACTAACCTCTTGATCTTCTAGTTGTTGAAGAAATTGAAAAGAAGACAATTGCATATGTAGGGGCAGTAGAGCTTGAGTTCCATACACCAACTCAAATGGGATTTTTCTAGTAGCTCATTTAATAGTGATTGATCAGCCCAAACAACAAATTTCAACTGCTCACCCCACTTCCTTTTGTTCAACTCCAAAGTTCTTCTAATTATCTTCAACATATTTTTATTATTGGACTCTGCTTGTCCATTTCCTTGGGGATTATAATTGGAAGCATATGTCAAATTGATCCCATATTTGTGGCACATAGCCACCAAATTTTTAGCTCGAAAGCTCATGGCATTATCAACAACTATTTTGGTAGGTACCCCAAATCTGCAAATGATATAATTTAGGATAAAATCCATTACAATTTGGTGTGTTTCTTTCTTTGTGGGGATTGCCTCTACCCACTTAGTGAAATAATTTGTGGCCACTAGTATATTTTTATGATCTGCACTTGAGGGTTGGAAATTTCCCCAATGAAATCCATTCCCCATTGCCTAAATGGGGCTTCAACTGATACAAGCTGCAAAGGAAGGGAGCCTGAAGCTTTTAGTCTTCCAGAAAATCATTGGCAACTTTCACATCTTCTTACCAACAGAGTTGTATCCTTGAAAAGAGTTGGCCACCAATAACCAGCCCTTAAGATCTTATGAGATATGACTCTTCCAACAAAATTCCCCCAAAAACTCCTCCATGGAGATCAACAATTATTTTATGGGCTTCATCTTCAGTAATGCATCTTAAGAGAACTCCCTTGGGGTTCTTCCAAGCTAACCCAAAATTAGTAATGACATATTTTTGGGAAGCTAACTTAAGTGCTCTTTCTTATTATTGCTCAAACATTTAGGGCACTTGTAGATGTTGAGATAAAAATGATATCCTTATACCATTAATAATTTATTAGTTTTTCAAGGAATTTTAGTCTTTCTTCTTCAACTTCATTTACCTCAATTGTCTGCAAATTTCTCTCTGCCATAATTTTTTCTAGGCCCAAACTTATGACCAATTTTTTTCTTTGGATATCTATATCATACTCTTGCAATTTGTTTACCCATCAACATCTCTTGCTTGAAACCTCCATTTATAATAGGATAGCTTTCACCATGGTGTGGGGAACATAAGAAATGACTTTGGAACTCATAATATATGGCCTAAAGACCTTTCTTTCTTTTACCAAAGAAAATGTGTGCTTCTCCATGATAGTATACTTTAGCTCACCTCCTTGTAATGCCTTACTAAAAAAGGGAATTGGTCTTTCAGCTCCCTCATCATCCTTCTGCAACAATATAGATGCAATAGTACTTTTTGAAGTGAAAGAAAACATTTGGAAAGCCTTCTTATAACCTGGAGCTACTAAAACAAGGGCATTATTTAATGCTTCTTTTATCCCAGCAAAATCTTGAATAGCTTCTTCTTCCCATCTAACACTTTGATGTTTCTTTAACATGCAAGTGATTGGGATAGTTATTTTAACAAACTTGGAGATAAATCTCCTAATAAAATTAATCTACCCAAAAAAGGATTGAATTCCTCTCTTGGTTCTTGGAATAGGGACTTTGTTGATGGCTTCTACCCTTTCAGGATCAATCATGACCCCTTCATATGACACAATGTGTCCAAGAAGATTTGCTTTCTGAACTCCAAAATGGCACTTCTTGGGATTTAGTAAAATACCATATTCCCTACATGTTAATGGTATTTTTCTAAGTGTTGTAGGTGGTCACTCCTTTTCTCAAGAAAACAATCACATCATATTGATATACAAAAATGAAATCATTAATATAGCAAGATAAAGCTACATCCATTTCTCTTTGGAAAGTGGATCCACCATTCATTACACTAAAAGGTATTCTGACATATACATATGTTCCCCAAGGAGTAGTAAATGCAGTCTTGATTCGCTCTAATTCCTTCACAACTACTTGGTTATATGCCAGAAAAACCATCCAAGGTGGATAACAATTCCGAACCAGTAACCAATTGTAACATATTGTCCATATTTGGTAGAGGGTAATTATCCTTCATTGATGCTCTATTCAAGTTTCTAAAGTCCACACACAACCTTATATCTCCGTTCTTCTTTCTGATAGGTACCAAGTTTGTAACCCATGATGAGTACCTTGTGGGCTATATGATTCCTCCATCCCTCAATTTTTTTAATTCTTCTTGCATCTTTAAGGAAAGGAGTGGATTGATTGGCCTCTATTTCTTCCTAAACGGCTTGAGAAGCTTCCAAGGGAATTTCGTGCTAGAAAATATCCTCTCTGTATGCTTTCAGTTCAAAATAAGACCATGCTAAGAAGTCCTAGTATTTCTTCAAAAATTGGACATACAATTTCTTTTCTTCCTTGCTCAGATTGCTACCTAGCCAGATCTTACGTGGTTTATCCTTTTGCCTAGGTCATGCTCTTCAACATCCCTCGAGGCTGACATGTGTCTATTGATAATACAATCAGCTTTATAAAGTTTCATTCAAGTACTACCAAACCTCTCGGGATAGTATTAGTCTTCAAATGAATGATGTCTTTTCCAAATAAAGTCTCCTTTCCATCAGCCACACAAACCATTAGCTCCCAATCTATACGTTGATCAAAAAATTCTCCTTGGTTCTATAAAAACCTTTACACTGGGCATTGTCTTCGAACACTTGCCAATGTTTAACATTGTCAGGAATAGATGGCCTAGTCAATACCTCAATATTATACTCACAATAGGGGGATACAACACAATTTTCAAATCTAGACCCCAATACGGCCAATTTATCTGCTAAAGAATTGTTCTTCCTATTATGATGTATTATGTTGAAAGTGATTCAAACATTTCAATGAAATCCCATACTACATGCTTATACTACTTCATTCTCTGATTTTTTGTTGCATATAGTTTTCTAACCTACTTGACAATTAGCTTTGAGTCTCCTTTAACAATGATGTCTCTAATACCATATTTCCAAGCAATTCTTAGACCCAAGAGTAGTGCTTCATATTCAGCAATATTGTTAGTGCACTCAAATTTGAGTTTAAAATAGAAAACAAACTCTTCATGGCTTGGAGATATAAGAACAATACCTGCACCATTTCCAAATTTAGAGCAATCCCCATCAAACAACAAAGTCCAAGGAGAATCTACTTCATTAAGAGACTTACATTGATCAATTTTTGCTCTTTACCCATCAACAAATCGAACAAAGTTATCTGCATTAGTGTAAGTGTATAACACTTCATAGGAAGCATTATTGGGATCCTCAATGAGATGTATCATATTCTTTTCACCATACAACTTTACAAGGCTGCCCTCAATAGGTATAGTGTGTTGGTGCTCAAATTAGTCTCACCCCGTTTGTCATTGAAATCCCTCAGTTTGTAGCATTTGTCACATTTTTTGTCTCCTCATCTTGGTGCTTGAAGGCTCTATCCTCCATTTGGTTGCCATGATAAGTTCCTTCCTTGGCCGAGGATCACTTAAACACCCAAAATCTGTTTTTGTTCCTCTGACCATATGAAAGATTTTGTTACTTGGTCGTAAAACTTGGGATTTTCCTTTCCCTCCATTTTCCACAGTCACGTTTTTTGTTCCTTTCTTTTGTGTCCTAAATACCTGAGGAAATGTGAGTGGATGTAGCTCAGAGGATCATGTTTGAACCTTGTAAAATTTCCAAATTCTCTTTCCTTGGAGAAAATTTCATCTCCGGGCTCAAACGATGGTTTCCCGCATTTTTAAATTTTGATGGTGTTTTTTCCTCATTAAATTTACAATCTCTCGTATCACTTTGGAAACATGGCTCTATTTTTGTTGGATGCGGCTCCGCGGCACTCTAAAAAATCTATGGCTTGCTTCAAGCCAAAACTTTTCCATGGAGGAACAACACTTGTTTGAAAATTCACCTTTTGGTTTGGCCTTAGATTTGCATCGGGAGGACACTTGGTGGATTAGGTGCTTTTCCTAAACTTAGAAAATTTTTCATGTAGACAATATAGTTTTGGTGAGCCATGGACATGTGGTGAACTGCGCTCATTCAGGTCTTCACTCTTGGGCACTATCTTGAAGTTACACCTTGAGGAAATGTGGAGGTTTCCATCGGGCCTTCCTTAAAATTTTCAAGAAACATTTCTAAAGGGCCTGTGACATGTTTAAGAACTGTGCATGTTTGGGGACTTCCCCTTGGGTTTTATTTTGAAGAAGCGCCAGGAGGACACTTTGAGGCTTCCGTTCACTCGCCCTTTACTCAAACTTTTCAACAACAAAAGGAGCGCCTTGGACCCTAGACATATGTCTCCTTCCACTAAACATTCAAATTTTTAAAAAATCTGTCAGACTGAGACACGTGTTGAGCCTGTGCTTGTTTGGGGTCTCTACGTTTGGGGACCATTTCAAGATGTGCAATTGAGACACATGGCAATTTGAAAAAGGCGAGGAGGTGGGCTTTAGAGGAAATTTGAAATTTTTCCTTTTGTGAAGAAAGGGGTTAAAGTGAAAAAAGGAAGCATGGTTCCACTGGGACCCACATTGGGACACGTGTCAAGCCTATTTTTCAAGACAAAGGGGTAGAGAAAATGAGAAATTTTGCATTTTTTCCAAAAGTTGTAAAAATTAAAAAGGAACCCCTAGGCCCATTTTAACTCAGATCTCCCATGTGGATGGTCCAAATTCAAAAGGAAATCGACGACTTAAAACTATGCATTTGTGTTCGATTTTTTACGCCATTTTTCTCCAAAGCTCTTGGGGATGCGAATTTTTATGGTTTTTTATCATTTCTTGATGTCTCCTACATGCCAAATAAAGAGGAGAATTAATTTGATATCTTGATTTGGTGGGGAAGATCTGAAAATGTCTTTTACCATTAAGATGCGATCGACCATGGGTTCCATCTGATTTTCCAATCTTTCATTCCTTGGCATGCAAAAAACTAGATTTGATGGATTAGAGGAGGAATTAGTTGGTGCGTGAGATGAGAACTAATTTACAGATGAAAGAAATGAATGATGGATATATTTGAATAGATTTTCCTCTAAGCACTTGACAAATTTTTTTCAAATCTGATTCTATGAATCACGATCAAAATCGTAACAAGCATTATGGTGCTTTGAATGCTTTTTGTTTCAGGGGGAAAAATCTGTTGTATAAAAAATTTATAAATTACATGAATTTTTCATGTAAATTGTTAGAGTGTTATAGGTCAAGAGTTAATTCCTAAGAGAAAAGTTTGACATAGCCCATCTTTTTGAGAAACCATATGAGAAACCTGTTTTTTTATTTTGTGTTATATTTGATCATGTCAAGGTGGTTGCAAGTGTACAACCATTGACAAGCTTTGAGATTGTTCTAGAAACTTTCCCTTGATAAATTTAATCAAATTTGAGTTAATATATGTTCAGTTTGGGAAAAATTGTGTCTACTTCATTTCTAAATGTCCACAAATAGTTTTTCTTGTTCCCATTACAATCTTACATTGAAATATTTGTGAATTACACAAGATCTTATCCTTGTGATAGTTTGGTGGCATTTGCAATTTCATTTATCAGAAGAGATTTCATTTGATAGTGAAATAAAAAAATTAAAATAACCTTCCTCCTAGCATGATGATAAGATTGATTGTTAGCCTTTAAAGGTATCTTAGGCGTGATAAAACATAGGTTGATAGTGTTCAATTAAGTTTTTCAATTTGAGCCTTCATTTTGGATTTTAAAGTTTGTGTGAAAACGTGTTGATGTAGGCCTTCATTAAGGCACACCTTTTGGTTAAAGGAGCATTTTGGTTGTTATGAAGCATTACGTTGATTAAGCCTTCCATTTCTTGTAAAATCTCACAAAGATCGGCAAATCAAGTTTATTCGCCTCACCTCCCACCAAAAATTTATTTTAAAGTGGCCAATCATACTCATACTGCCTCTATTTGTCATGTGTGTGTTCAAATGCATAGCTTCTATTACCAAAACATGCGAAGAAATCAGATTTTCATTTTCTTTAATGGATTGAACCTTGCTTAGAAAATATCTCCATTATCTAGGGTGACAACTTGTGAGAGTTAGGTTTCATTTTATTGATCATATTTTCTTCAAGGTCTTCTTAATAACTCTATAAGGAAGGACATATCCATCTCCTCCATAAAAAATAGGCTACAAAAGGGTACTCTCACCCTGGTTAAAAGGCACAACCATAAAGTAGTGAGGAAAGATCAAATCCTCTTAAGGATGATATCCATTTCTCCACATCTGAGTCACAAAGAGAAAGTTACATTTCTTCCCCGGCTACAAAATGACACACAACATGATCTACATGTCTCTAAGCTTCCTATCAAATATGTGATGTTGCTCAACTTCTTAGGAATAATAAATTTGGGTACCAACACTATTCTGCATCATTTCCAAGTACATTGTGATTGTAGTTCATATTCAGACCCTGGTAAACATTTATTATATGGTCTAAGTGGTAGTGCATTGTTTCAACATCATCAAAGTGTTTAGGCTTGTAAGAAGTGTTCGAGTTTCAAGTGTTGTGTGTAGTTTTCTAGTTTCTACGGTGATTGCACTAGGTTTAATTGATAAATCTAGGTAAATGAAGGTCAAATCATTCCATTTTCGGTTTCTAGTGTTGACAAACATTTGACAAGACATATTTTTAGTGCATTTGCACAACTAAGGTGGAAATCCTTAATGGTGACTCCATGTTGATATGATTTTTGATAAATATGGGTGACTTAACCTTTGTTAAGTGAGATTTGTTACTAATCTTTGCAAAGCTGGAAGGAAGAAGATCTTTCTTCACTAAGGATCCTGCTAGGAATTATTTCCAAAGCTAGGAAAAACAAAGTCAAAAGGAATAAAAGCCTGGATAGTTGTTAGAGATTAGTAGTAAAGAAAAGAGATCTCCATTGATGAAGAGTGATTTACTAGATGAAAGAATTGAATGTTGGAGATATTTGAAGATATTTTCCCTCTAAGTGCATGACAACTTTTTTACAAATCTGATTTCGGGAATCACGATCAAAATCACAACAAGCAATGGTGCTTTGAATTTTTTTTGTTTTGGGGGAAACTCTATTGTACAAAAAAATATAAATTGCATGAACTTTTCATGTAAATGGTTGGAGTGTTAGAGGTCGGGAGTTAATTCCTAAGAGAAAAGTTTGACAGAGCCCATCTTTTTGAGAAACCATCTAAGAAACCTATTTATTTATTTTGTGTTAAATTTGATCATGTCAAGGTGGTTGCAAGTGTACACCATTGACAAGCTCTAAGATTGTTCTAGAAACTTTCCTTGTTGATGAATTTAATCAAATTTGAGTTAATCTATGTTGATTTTGGGAAAAATTGTGTCTGCTTCATTTCTGAATGTCTGCAAATAGTTTTTCTTGTTCCCATTGCAATATTACATTGAAATATTTTTGAATCACACAATATCTTATCCTTGTGATAGTTTGGTGGCATTTACAATTTCATTTATCAGAAGAGATTTCATTTGATAGTAAAATAAACAAATTTAAAATCACTTTAATCCTAGCATGATGATAAGATTGTTTATTAGCCTTTGATGATATCTTAGGTGTGATAAAACAAAGGTTGATAATGTTTAATTAATTTTTTCAATTTGCGCCTTCATTTTGGATTCTTGAAGTTTGTATGAAAATGTGTTGATTTGGGCCTCTATTGAAGCACAACTTCTAGTTAAAGGAACATTTTAGCTATTATGAAGAATTATGTTGATTAAGCTTTCCATTTCTTATAAAATATCTCTCAAATATCTAGCGAATCAAGTTCATTTTCCTCACTTCCCACTAAAAATTTATTTAAAAATGACCTATCTTACCCATATTACCCCTATTTGTCATGTGTGTGTACAAATTCATAACTTCTATTACCAAAACATGTAGAAGCAATCAGGTTTTCATTGTCTTTAGTGGCCTAAACCTTGCTTAGAAAATATCTCCATTATCTAGGATGACAACTTGTGAGAGTTAGGTTTTGTTGTGTTGATCATATTTTCTTCAAGGTCTTCTTAATAACTCTAAAAGGAAGGACATATCCATCTCCTCCACAAATAGTAAGATGAAAAAGGGTCCTATCACCCTGGTTGAAAGGCATAACCATAAAGTAGTGACGATAGATCAAATCCTCTTAAGGGTACTATCCATTTCTCTACATCTTGAGTGACAAAGACCAAGCTGCATTTCTTCCCCGGCTACAAAACAACACACAACATGATTTGTTTGTCTCTAAGCTTCTGTCAAATCTGTGATGTTGCTCACCTTCTGAGGGAGAATCAATTTGGGTACAAACATAGTGGAAAAATGCATACCAATCTGCACACTACCACCCACACTAGTAGCCCATTTTATTGATAACAACATTCCCCATTTGGCAGGGCAATCAATAATAATAACATCTAGTTTTAAGTTCTTTCTTGGGTAAGCTGTAAGTTGCACTATCAAACCCTTGACACATCTAACCACTAGCACCTCTCTAGAATCCATGTCAATGCACTTCCCATAAGTTGATGTCACTTTGATATCTAATTCGTTCATGACCTCGAGAGGCATAACATTGCATGATGCTCTAGAATCCAACACATAGTTGTGTAACAGACTATCCCTAATGATCAAAGTAGTGAAAAATTGATCTACATTCAATTGGGACTCAACCAAGGATGTTCCCAAATATACTTTAGGTGGATCATCTAGTTCTTCTAGCACTTGGGGTTTTTCCAAATTTATAATGGTAGGAGGAGTCTCAACATTTTTTACATTTCTACCTTGGGTAATCATTTTCTTCTTTCAATCCCAAATACTCAAAGGCCATTTTTTGGTGCTTAGGAATACTAAGAAGCTCAACAATTGGAACAAAAATCTTGATCTGACTCAAGACTTGGGAAATTTCATAAGGAATGTATTTGGGCAAGGCAGCATTTGGAGGAAGATTAAAAACTCATCATCGATAGAAAGGATTTTTCACCTGTCTCGAGCATGGGTAGGGATACCAATTCTGTTTGGGGACACAAGGATTTTTCTAGATGTATCTTTCTAAGGAGTTTCTTTTGATATATTAGTGAGAATTGGAGTTTTCAGTTTGGCTTGAGGCCCTGCCCCTTTGACAACTTTACTCGTAGTGTTATATATTCCTTTTCATGGCAACTACAACATTCATTAACAAATTCCTATCCTCCTCGGAAGGGATTCCTCCATCATACTTTTTAATCATTAATGCCCTTAAGTATTCAAAATCATTACTAGGAAATTCAAAATCTTGTACCATATCTATTTCAAAAGTATGAGAAGGAGGAAGGGCTAGTACGATGGATGCAATCCCGAAATCTGCAGCAGTAGTTCCGCGCGATTAATTTAGTCAAAGTTTCTCCTTTCTATGAGCTTGTAAAGCAACCCACCATGCACACATCATCATTAGTGTCATCATCATCTTCCTCAACTTATTTTTCTTCATCAAAATGGGCATGTGGCAAGAAAACATCTATCACACCACTCAATTTCATTGGCTTCTTCCTCAACAGCAACTCTAGCGGTCAAAGGATCAAGCACAATTCTATTCTCATGGGCTTGGGGGTCATCTATTTCCCGATTCCATGAGTCCTTTGCCTCTGTCATCTTATCTCGATCACCCCTAGGATGATTTGTAAATATTTTTGACCTTATGATTTATTTTGACCTTGGGAACTTTTACCAATCCCCTTCTCTCCTCTCCGGCTAGTTTATAAGATATTTCCTTAACATGACTCCAACCAAAATTTTTACAACCTTTTCCAAATCCACACTTTACTTGACCGAGGCTTCTCTAGATTGATTATATTGATGCCTTCTCTCTTAGGAGGTTTACTAATTTCCTTGATGTTATTTTCAATATACAAATCCATGGTGAAGGCCTACCTCAATTTTGTTGGAATCTTATCCATCAAATATTAGGAAGCTTCTTATTAAAATCATCATAGTACTTTATCAAACAAGAAACATCACTTAGCCTCGGGATCACGGGTAGCCTATTCATGGTCTTATTGAACCTTGTATTGAATTTATAAATAGACTCATTAGGATTCATTTTTATATTTTCAAATTCGATAAAAGAAATCTAGGGTCTCTTTTATCTCCATCTGTAATCTAAAAGAATTCTTCATTTTTGTCCATGAATTAATGGATTTGTCTAGAAATTATTTATACCACTCTCATGCATCCTCTCTAGAGTATGAATAAAAAATTTATGTTTATGTCCTCAAATTCAATCTCAAAATATTCCATCATATTGAAAAAAATTTAAGTGGTAATCACTAGTAATAACATTATTTTCTTGAAATTTAGGCAATCTACTTCTAAAATCTTGGGACACAACATTTTGATATTTAGCCATACCTCTAAAATCTATAAGACCAAAAGTATTCAAAGAAATGGAGGTTTAGGTGAGGGCTAGGCCATATTGTTTTGGGGAGGTGATCTTACAAAAGAAACAAGATGGTGGGGAGTGAGGGGTCTTTGGGGAAAAGTAATGTAATTCTCAAAATGAATGTTCTCTAAAATTCTATTTCTTGGAAGATCCTATCAGCTTTGGAGAACACAGGAATAGAATGAGATCCAAAATTTTCAAACACAAAAGAAGGACTCTTGAGTTGGAGAATTTAGATCTACAAAAATACTACCCAATTTAGAAGAACTTAAGGAACTATGGAAATATTTAATGACAACTTGATCAGTTTCCGCAATTGATAACTCTTTTCTTGATTCCCGATCTCAACTATTTTCCACATTCTTCTTCCTCAGAATTTTTCTTTCCCGAGTTATGGAAACAACTTTCTTACAAGTTCTTTGACAAACATAGATCTTTTCCTTCCATCTTTGCAAATATTAGTGATAAATTTCAATTGTGAGAGGTTAAGACATCGGCATTTATCACAAATTCATTCAACACAGAGTCGCCACTAAGGATTATCACCTTAGTTATGCAAATGCACCTAAAATGGGTCTTCCAAATGTCTGTCAACACTAAATTCATGAAAATCTTCATAGACTCGACCTTCCTTTTTTCCCATATTTAACATTAATGATGTAAACTTAGTGCAAAAACCAACATAAACTTGAAATATTACACATAGAACTTGTGAATTTGCTTGATTCTTACAAATCTAGACACAAGATAATGTTTCAACAATGTATTTGCACTTAGATCATGTAAGAAAAATTACCATGGTCGTATGTGTTATTGATGGTGTTCAAAATTTACACACAACTTCATGTCCCCAGCAACGGTACCATTCTTGTGTTGGTATCCAAATTGATTCTCCCTTGGAAATCGAGTAGCATCAAATATTTAGCAAGACACTGAGAGACAAACAAATCATATTATGAGTCATTTTTTAGCAAGAGAGAGGGACTTGTCGACTCTTTGAACTCGGACATCGGAGAAATGGATAGCACCTTCATTAAGGATTTGATCTATCCTCACTGCTTTAGGCCATGCCTTTCGACCAGGGTGAGAGGACCCATTTTGTAACCTTTGTCGGTGAAGGTGAATGAAGATATCCTTCTTTGCATAAATTTGAAAGGGGACCCTAAGAAAATATGATCAATGCACCAAAATTTAACTCTCACGAGTTGTCACTTCTAAATAATGGTGATATTTTCTAAACAAGGCTAAAGGTTACTAAAGACATTATGGGATCCTGATTGATTCTACATATTTTGGCATTATAATTTATACATTTGTGGACATACGGGAAAAAAGGGGTAGTTCAAGTTAGGATTCATTGTTTTGAATAATTTTGGTGGGAGATTAAGTAGGATAAAATTGATTATGCTAGATCTTTGAGAAACTTCACAACATTTGGAAAACTAAATGATAGAATGCTTTGAACAGATAAAATATTCCTTTAACTAGATGGTGTGCATCAATGGAGGCCCAAATTTACACATTTTCACACAATATCCAAGAATTTAACACGAAGGCTCGAGCCAAAGACTCAATTAAGCATCAAAGACCCCTGGTTCCTCATGCCTAAGATACACTCAAAGGATTATAGACAATCTTTATCAAAAAATGACAGTAAAATGATTTTAAAATGTTCATCTCATTGTAGGATAAGGCTCTTATTGAAATGAAGTTGTAAATGCCACTAAACGGTCACAAGAATGAGATCCTGTGTGATTCAGAGGGAATTTAACACAAGATTGCAATAGGAATAAGAAAAACTACTTCTGAGACATTTTGAAATAAAGTAGACACAAATTGGTCAAGATTGACACAGATTAATTCAAAATTGATTAGATTCATCAACAAGGGAAAGTTTCTTTGAATAGTCTTAGAGCTTGTCAATGGTTGTACACTCGCAACCAACTTGACGTGATTGAAATCTAAAACACATGAAATTAATAGGTTTCTCAGATTGGTCTCTCAAGAAGATGGGCTCTCTCAAATTTTCTCTTAAGCATTAAACCCCGACCTTTAGAAAGAATATTCTCATTGCATTTATACATTTCACTCGCTCACTCATCCTAAATTCCCCCAAAAAAAATAAGAATATTCGAGAATATTTTCTTGTTACCAATTTGTCTCAGAAAGTGACATTTAACAAATTTTACACCCGCACTACTAGGTGGAAAAATCATGAATTGATCACATTTCTCGGACCGACTCGCCACTGACTAGGATGCCATGCCACAAATTTTTAATAGTCCTTCTAATCATTATTTTTATTTTGTCATAAGAAATCCCCATTTTAATCATTTTCCAATGGCTCTGTACATCCGGATCGACAAGGAATCCTTTTCACCGTCAATCCAACACATTTTTATCCTTTGCACCTATAACCTTCATCATTTCATCCTTTTCCCTTTCTTTCCTCTACAACTCTACTCTACATCCAGCTTCTCTAGTAATTTTTTTTTTGCAAGTTCCCGAGTAATTCCAACTTTAAAATATCACCCTTTACAATCCTTGGACTCACAAATTAAGTTCTAAATCCATTCAATGGCACTTTATAGATAAAAATGACAAGGAATTTCATCAAAAAATGATGAAAAACAATGCGTATTCACATCTCCAAGAGTCTCGGAGAAAAATGGGCAAAAAAAATGCAATGCACAGCAACCATTTATTTTTCCTCTTCTCAATTTTAGATTAGAGGCTTCCATGTGTTTCCTTGGCACAACTACAAAGGTGAGGTACAGAGGAAAGTTTCCAAAGTGCGGGCCTTCCACGTTCGTTGGGCACAAGAAAATTGCCTTTTCACCTTTGAAAAGTCTCAAGTATAAAGGAACCATTGGAAGCCTCCACATGTCTCCTTGGCACACCTTTCATATGGTGCCCAAAAGTAGAGACTCCAAACAAGTGTAAGCTTACCACATGTCTCATTCGGAAGAGTTGTTGAAAACGTTTATGGACTAGTGGAAGGCACCATATTTCTAGGGTTTGAGAAAGTTTTCCTGGCTATTGAAAAGTCCATGCAAGGGCAGAGTGAGAAGAAACTTCCAAGTGTCCTTTCGAAACTTCTTCAAAAGTAAAGTATAGGCAAAGCAGTCCCCAATAGGCGTGGGCCCTCCACATGTCCAGGCCCTAGAAAATTTCTTTGAAAATTTTAAGTATAGAGAGGAGTCTGCAAAATCCTCCATGTGTATCCCTGGTGCAACTAATAAGGTAAGACCCAGAGACGGATCCTTAAATGAGCATCGACTCCACATGTCCATGGTCCACAAAGCCATGCACCGGCCACATGAAAAAAATATAAATTTGGGCAAGGTAGGGAAACATCCACTTCTCCCGGTGCAACTCAAAGGTCAAACCAAGAGGCAACTTTTTAGATGAGTGCAGCCCTCCACATGGGAAAAATTGAGTTGAAGCAAGCCTTAAAGTTTTAAAATTCCCCATTGAGTAGCATCCAATCAGAATGGACCATGTTTTCATAGATATTGGGATAAAAATTGACACAAAAAACAAAACATGACTGTGGAAAAAATAGAAGGGGAAAAACCTGAGTTTATGCCCAAGTTACAAATTCTTTCACATGGATAGAGGAACCAAAAAAAAATCTAAACTTTAAGTGATCCTCAACTAAAGGAAAATACTGATCATAGCAACAAATTGAAGGACAGAGCTTTCATGTATCAATATGGGGAGATAGAATATACAACAGAGCCCGCAGATTGAAGAATTTCAAGGAAAAAGGGGGCAAGATCAAACTGAGCACCAACAGGTGCACCTCATAACTACGATTTGTCATTACTTGTCCACATACTTCTTCGACCTATTTGCCTCCTGCAATCTTTGTATGATCGAAAAAACATGTTGCTCCATGTCCTACAATAAAGTTGGGCCAAGAGAAACCCTATCCTCTAACCTATCCCAACTAAGAGGTGTCCTACACTCTCTGCCATATAATGCCTGAAAAGGAACCATGCCTATTGAACTATGAAAACTATTATTGTAGGCAAACTCCACCACGTACCGATACTCATCCCATCTTGACTTGTGATCCATAACGTACATCCTAAGCATGTCCTCTAAGATATAATTCACACGCTCAGTATGTCCATCTGTCTCAGGGTGATATGTTGTGCTGAAATTGATACACTTCCCAAGAGCATGCTGCAAGGTGGTCAAGAAATAGGAATTGTACAAGGGATCACTGTCACAAATGATCAATTTTTTGTAGAATCTTGTGTAATTTGAAAATATCATCAAGATATACCCATGTCATCACATTAGTTTTATAGCTGGTCTTCACCTCGGAGATAAAAATGAGCCACTTTCATCAATTTATCCACCGTGACCATGATGGCATCATGGTGGTATCTCAACGTTGGTAACCCAACAATGAAGTCCATGGAAATGGTGTCCCATTTCCACTCGAGATATATAATGAGGAAAGAGAAGGCTAGTTGGATGATAATGCTCACCCTTCACCCTCTAACACTCTAAAAAACATGACACAAACTGAGCCACATCCCTCCGAAGTCCTCTCCAATGGTACAAATGTCTCAAATTGGCATGCATCTTCTTCACCCCGGGATGTGATAAATAAGGTGCACTATGAGCCTCTATCAAAATTTCCTTACTCAAGTCTCCATCTCTTGGAATGTATATCCAACCTATGTGTTTGAGAAGACCATCCGCCTCTAGTGAAAATCCGCCAAATCTCCTCCTCAAAAGGGCCTCCTTGAGACCTCAAGACCTTTAAGAACCTAAGCAAAACTGTCTGTAGAATTTCAGCTGCAAATTAAAAGTTCTCATGTGGAAGTTATCAAAATCTTGCTCCGCAAATTTTTGCTCATGAAGTAGCGATAGCCACATGTCTCTTTCTACTCAAGGCATAGCATAATATCTTGCAACCACATTCTCCTTCCCCTTCACATGCTATATCTCCATATCATACTCACAAAGCAATTCCATCTAACAACACCGACAAGTTTGCATCGAGACATCTAAATAGGGTAATGAAGAGGTGGCAAAGACTCAAGTGATCAGTCTTGAGTGTAAATCTCCATCCAAGAAGGAAATGTCTCCACCGCATTAAGGTAAAGAATGTGATGAAAGATCTGCAAGCTCAAGATCATGAGTCGGATAATTGAGCTCATAATCCTTGAGTTTGCAAGACTCAAAAGTAACTATTCTTCCCTCATGCATCAACACACCTCCAAGTCCTACCAAAGAAGCATCTGTGTAAACATAGAACTTGCCTTGAGGATCTAGTATTGCAAGAATAGGCGTTGTCATGAGGCATTCCTTAAGTGTCCTGAAGCCCTACTCACATCTATCAGACAAAACAAGCTTCTTCCCTTTCCGTTCAAGGAAGTGATGGGGTGTAATCCGAGAAAATTTCTAAATAAATATCTTGTAATATCTTGCCAAACCCATGAAGTTGTGCACCTAGTCTTATGGCCTTCTCCAGTCAAATGTTTGTGTGGCGTTTCCCAATCCATGATAGCTCGAATCTTGGAAGGATCGACTATGATACCTTCCTAGAAATGATGTGCCCAAATACCGCACCTCTTCCTATAAGAAGGCACACTTATCCCGGTTCACATAAAGATGTGTCTCACAAAGACCTTTAAGAACCTGGCTGAAAAGCAAAGGTGCTCTTATGCTCCTCACACATATGTGATTAAATCATAATTTCATCAAGGAAAATGAGCATGAAGTGATCTAGAAAAGTCCTAAATACCCCATTCATCAAGCTCATGAACAATAGGCCGTCTCCACGGCCTCTAAAATTTGAATGCGACCAAACCAAAAGGTACCATCATGTGAACTCATAGTTTCCATATCGGGAGGCAGATGTCATGATGGTAATGCGGTCTTATGAATATCTACCTTCGTAATCCTCAACTTTTGATACCTCGACTTAAGATCTATCTGGAGAGTATAGTATCCCCTTCATCTGATCAAATAAATCATCAAGCACACAAGGGGGTAATGATTCTTGATCGTTACTTGTTAAAATTCAGTTTGGGTAATTAGAGTGTAATAAATACACAACCATAAAGATCCATCTTTCTTCTTCACAAAGATCGCCATGTGCACCCAAGGGATACACTAGGATGGATTAGGCCTTTCTCCAAAATGTTCTCAAGCTACAACTTGAGCTCACAGAGTTCTAAGGTAGTCATCCAATAAGGTGCTAGTGAGATAAGATCTTCACTTGGAACTAGATCTATGTGAAAATATATTTCACGTGGGGAGGTAACCTCCCGGTTGTTGGTAGCCCCTAGGTTGTGAAACACATCAAAGAAAGTCTCTAAATATGGGATGTTCATTGATTCCTCGTTGGTGGGGGTCCACTAGAATCATCCTCGATTTGTCACTAACCATAACAACATACATTCGTAGTAAACCTCGCCGCACACACCGCTTAAGCTACATAACGAAGATGGTGTGAATAGAGATGGGCCCTTATAAGAGAGAATGATGGACTGAAAGTTTGAGAATCCTAACTCCCGCTATCACCGACTACTCCTAGATCATCACGTACAAGTAATAGTCTTATGGTAATAGTCCACTCTATGCTGTGTAGACAACTAGTCCATGCGGAAGAATGACATAATCTCCTGGAAGAGGAACCCAATGGAGAGATATATTGAAGATACAAGAAAGTGTAGTGGTGAAGGGTCCCAAATCCACTACATACTACTTAACTAGAGTAGGATTCTACTAAAATTTTGGTTCTCGTAGAGCTTTTGAAAAGAAATATTTCATCTCAATGTCCTAACTATGTATAACCTTACCTAACTACCATGAGCCTGAATTCTCTTGAATGCTCTACTATGGATGGTGCAATAAAAGAATCAGAGGAACTAGAATCAAACAATATAGAGGTGGAAACACAACCAATACTACCCATCATCTCTATCATGGTACTCAATGCTGAGGTCCTTAGCTCCGGTGGTTCTGGACCACTACGTGGAGATCCGATTAATGGCTCCGTGTTTATATCTCCAAGAGTAGGCTCTGAGATCTGCATCTTACCCTTATTTTTAGGGTTATATGGGAACTCTCTCTAATGATGTCTAGCGATGCCAAAACCATAAGAAGTTTCTAGTCCTCTCCAATGGGATGTAGCTCTAGCCTTTGTAAGGTACTCTAGATGTTTGTGATGTTGATCCCAAGATGACCCGGCTATGTTAGATGGTCATTGAGACCTCTACAGGTGAATGATCTCCTCGAAAAATAGATGATCTCTACACACCCTATGTCCCGATGGGGCCTCTAGAGAAGGCCCCATTACTGCCCCTCTATGCATCAAATCTTTGAGGAGGTCTCAGTATAATGTGGCGACCACCTCCTTGATGATCTTATAGAGTTATGCCGTTGTTGAGGTGGTGTTGAGGCGGCGTGAAATAAGACTACCCCAAACTCTACCTACCATGAGCAATGGAGGAAGTTGGAACCCCTTTATCTACTATCCTACATCACTAAACCCTCGGATGTGGCTGGAAACTTTGTCTTTATCCTACATTTGATCTCGCATCTTCCTCCATGTCTCCTATGAAATATAGGCCTTCTCCACGGCCTCTGCGCTAATGTGAAGGATGTTGTGGGAAATGAAGCTTTTGGACAGGTTAGAGTGAATGCGCACCGCAACACCCAAATCCAAGTTCAGCCCCGAAGATGAGATCAAAACCTGAATGATATGAACCTTCTCATCCTACATATATTCGAAATGCTAGAATAGATCAAGAAATTGACTCTCATGGATCGGCTAGGAAGTACTTTGAGCCAAAAGGATGAAAATGGGAATGAACGTCCAATTTAGTTTTGCGATCTTTGAGGTAAACTATACTATAAATGCGAAAAAGAGAGGCGGAGGTCATGAAACTCGTCTATCCAGTTTGCTAAATAAACCTCTCGGGGGGAAAATACATCCTCCCAGGAAAGAAGCAAAATGCTCCTAGGAAAGTTGATTTTCCAAGTAATTGACACAATCCTCGAGACAATATGGAGCTTTTTCTCCTTAGTCCTCCACCAAACTCCTACTCCATCCCTCGAGAAGATGGATCGCAACACAAGCTTTCAATGGTACATGTTCTTCTAGACAACTTACAAGAAGGTAGAGCTTCAAGCATCCACTTAAGCTCACCAAATAGGCCTGTGAAAACCTCTTGTATTACAAGAATAGTGTGATGGTTAACCAGCTTAGGCCATTAAAAAAAGCTTCAAGATCTCCCTAATATGGTCTATAGCTAAGCAACAACTTGATGGGCCCTAGGTCTATCTATGTGCTCCTCCCTCCGACTGGAGGGCTCGAGATCTATCCCTATGTCCTAAAATCAGTTGTCTCCATGCCCTCTTTCAATGGTGACTCTTCCTAGGAGACTCCATGCGGAAGTTCTCGGTGGTCTCCATTTCCCCACTAGTATATGATCCTCAGAGCTTCCAAAATATCAAGGAGATGCCCTAACATGGAACCGATGGCTCCATATCTAATCTAAGCAAGTGTCCTCCTAGGGACCCTCATAATTTCTATTTCATTAATGTATGTATTAGGAATATAATGACATAGAAGATAACAGGCGACGTCTGCCGATAAAGCATCTCTAAAATCTAAGGATGAATGACCAATGCGGCTTGATCTAGATGGTGGTCATACCTAGGTCTATGTGAAAAGATCCCCTCATTTAGTGATTCGTGAGTGGATTTCTTATCCTCTTAGCGATGGATACTAAGGTAGAAAGAAGTAGAGAGTTAGTTCATGAGTTGGGTTTTGTTTCAGTCCTCTAATTTTTCTAAAATTATCCAAATATCAGCTAGTGTGTTTTTCTAGATTTAAAATTTGTCAATTTGCACTAGGTTAAAAAAGTTCATGTCTTCATGTGTTCTCGTGTGTAAATAAAGAATTATCATAGTGGATTGGGTCCAAGATTTGAAACCACGCTCTAATACCAAATGTAATGCCCATATCAAAAATGAAGTTCTAGGAACTAGCTACAACCTAACACTTAACCTAAAAATTACGACTAATTTTTTTGTTACAAGATAAAGGTAAGAGGATAAAATAGGTTACAAGGATGTTAATCCCCTAGGGTACAACAACTAACTAACACCACTAAGCTCCACTTCTCGATTAAAGAACCGGGTCTAGATAAAAGGTTAACATAATCTCAATTTATCTCTAAGGTCCATAATCAATTATTCATTAGGAAGGTACCATAGATTAATTTACATAGCTAAATGTTTTCTTCTCTTTAGTTAATGTTCAATCCTAAAAGGTTAACCTTATATTAATTTATTTAAATTTATTATCCTATTAACTTAGAGTCCTTTTCATTGAATTCCTAAGGCTTGCTAAGAACTAATAAAGGTTTAACACTCTAAGGAAATTAAATGGCCCCATTCCCCATTTGCACATACTACTAAAGTTTTAAAAAACATTTATAAAAATCATTCTCACCTAAAAAAAGTAGGGTGAAACCTCCACCCTTAGATCAAATAAATCTTTGCCCCTAGGTCCTAGGGTTCCCATCTAGCCCTAAATTTCCTTATGAGTTTTTATTAAATCCTTTCCTTTGTTCATTTCCCTCATTTGGTCTATTTGTTTTGTTAAAATTGCAGGTTGGAGAAGAGGAAGCCATGGGAGCAAAGGAGGAAGAAATATGGAGGATTCTACAAGGAGATCTAGTTTAGATTAGTTTATTTGTAGTTTTATCAATGAAATATATTTCATTTAAGGATTGGGAGGGGTTTCCTCTACCAATCTGGTTTTTATTTCAAGCTATTTGTATATAGGTTTTCAAATTTGGGGCAAACCCTACCCCATGAATAAAAATGAGAAGGAATGTTTTAGATCCACCATTTGTAGGTTTAATTACTTTATACAACAAGATTGGAGCATTATTTGATTACTGGTAGTTTCCTTGTTAAATTTACAGTTTAAAAATTAGTATAAACAAGTGAAAAACTTGCACATGAGCAAATCTGAAGAGTTTTTTGGAAGTGATAGAACCACCGCCTAGGGAAACCCCTCATCTTGGGACCACCGCCCTTCTAGGTGACAAACCACGGACCGCCGCCCTACTGAGCGGTAGTTTTGAGACCACCACCTTAGCACGAGTGGATGTTACGGGACCACCGCTCGTATAGGGTGGCAATGTTGTTTCGAAAAATAGAACCTTTAATCCGAGATTTTTACAAAAATTAAAAGTTGCTACAATGTTCCAAAACACATTCTGAACTGGATTTTATGCACCTAAAGTTTCCAGTTTTGATATTTCATTCCATTTGATCATTTCTTAGTTAAAATTACTCATTTAAAGCATTTGAAATCCAATAATAACTACTAGATCTATTCCATTTTGTTCAACTAAATTTTCTTTCTATTTCAAGAGTAAAATAACATATTTATATCTACTTCTACATTGTTATTTTCTTAATACAAAATGCAACAATTCCCTATCTCAAATTTTTTGTCTCTTTCATCTTCACTACAACTTCATATATCAAAAATGACTATAACAACTTTATTTTACATTCAAGTTTACTATGCACACATTTTAACATATTACAACTTCTATATTTCTCCTTTCTCTTTTACCATAATGCAAACTTCACAATGTAGTAAACTTTCTTTTCCAATTCTCATTTCTTATAAAAATAAGGAATTTATTTTCTCAAAACAAGCTAACACATCAAATAAACACAATAGTTTTCTTTTCTATTTCAAAAACTAAATACAACACATATCTTTATTCTCTTTTTTTTTTCCAATGCAACTTCCATCCATTTTGATTCTTTCTCTTACACTATATACAATATTGGAATGCAACCTTTCTCCATGAAATTATTACAAAGTCTTCCACTCAAGGTGGGAAATAATACAAGAATGTAAGAAAAGAAAATACATTAATACAAGTTTCTCCACTCTAAGTGGGAACAACACAAAGGAAGTTTCACAAGGTCTCCAACAAAACTCCAAGCTTCACAACTCCAACAAAATAGCTCCTTTAAGATTTGTTTGATTCACAAAAAATGGGGGGAGAGGCAACGCTCTCCAACCAATGAAGATATCCAATGAAGAGGAGTAGTCATTCTCTCCATTGGCCTCCAAGCCCCAACCACATTACAATGGGAGATAATTCTAACACATGGAAATAAAAATCTTCCACAACACAAATAAATATTTCACAACCATTTCAACAACATTCAAAACAAGAATAAGAACAAAAAACAACAAAACAAGGCTTAGAATGAAAGCCAAAGGAGCAAGACCTATGGGGAGGCCACTTATGCCTCCCAATGGGAATGGGTGCCCACCTTAAAGCCTCCAATGCATATCTCAAATCCCCTACATACTCTTATGCCTCCCTCAAGTACCCCTTATACCTCCCACATACTCTTATGCCTCCCTCAATCTCTTATGCCTCCTCATAAAAGAAATAAGAAAGAAATGCAAGCATTCCTTGTACAAGGTGGGGCACCCAACCAAAACTCCTCCAAACCAAAAAGGTAAACTCTTATGCCTCCCTACATGAAATATCCCCATAGTCTCCTCCTACTTAAAACTTAGGCAATCTACCCATGCCCAATAAGCATTCCAAAGAAAACAATACTCAACACAAGCACATAAACACAAAATAAAGCATAACATAAATAGGTAAAGTCTGCTACCTTTCCATAGTAGAGCTTGTTCCAAGAGTAAGTCTTCAAGATCCTAAAAACCAAGAAAGCATTCACAAGCTCCAACATTCCACAAGCACTCCAAAAATCCTCTAAATCTCCAAAATGCAAGAGCAGAAAATAATGAAGTAACCCCTAAACAAGCAAAAGAACTTCAATAAATAAAAAAGGGAGAGATGAGGATAAGGTGACTCCATGTAGGATGCCACATCACTCATCCTCAACTCAACCTAAGAAGTCAAACCTCAACCCCAATGCACCATAAATTGTGGGTGAGAGGAATGACAAGTGTCTTACACACACAAACTAAGCCCACACCCCTCTAAGGACAAAATTAATTACTTGAAAGGAAGTGTAATAAACATTTCACCTTTTTATCTTCCCAAAACAGCTAATGGGGTCTAATTATGACCCCCAACCCATAGGTAGGCTTGGTATAGCAATTTAAGATGTGTGAGAAAAGTTTAACTTGTTCCACAATCCTTCAAAATTTTCCCTTAAGGCCAAATTCAAGTTTCCCATAAAGCGTAGAGTGTACAACACTAAATACCTCAAGCATTCAACACACAACACAAAATCCAAGATAAAATAAATTTTAATAAATGAACATCTTTTGGTCACATCTTTAATTATTTTAGGACAAGATTTATTAACTTTAGTAAGACACTTAGACCCTCTAAGATAAATGGGAAAAACATACATCAAAATCTAAATAATTAAAACAAGTAAATTACATCACTCAAAGGAAACACATACTAACATTAATAAAAGGGAAACTAAAACAAAAGATAATAGATGACCCCTTTTTCACAATTTTCCCTAACTAAATAATTCTAACACTCACACAATTACATGTTGTCATGGTGACCCTTGTTGAATTCATCTAGAATTCCAATGTGGTTGGTCTCAATACCCCTCAATATTGTTTTGAATATATATATATATATATATATACCTGCAAAACATAGAATATCTCCTTCGGCCTCGTGGCCGCATTAAAACATCCATGCCAAAATATGCAATATAAATCTAAAATCATCTATATACGAATTAATATCATCTAGGCAATTACGAATCATTTACAAATTTCTAGCAACATTTCTATCCAACGTTTCATCCATGTCAAAATGATCACAAAATTAATTCAATTATCAAATCCTACTCATGGTGGAAATTAGAAAGTAGATCATATGTTAGATATATATATAACCATGTCCACAACATATCAACATCAATATAAAATGTCTCTAACAATCCACATGCATCATATATGAATCGAAATCAACAATAGTCCAATATTTCTAACATCTAGTATCATACTAAATCAAAAAGATACAATAATGTCCATAAGTATGGTTGATAGTATCATAATCAAACCAAAAGGTGTCGAAAGGAAGTGGGCACTACAAACACATTCTCAATAAAGTAAAACTTTCAAGTTATTCTTTCACCCTTTTTAAGACAACAAAACTTGGTAAAAACTTTACAAGACCTTCTATTTTATAATAATACAAATTTCAACAAGGAAACAATGCATTTTCTTTTTCTCAATGAGCATAGTTCATTTTCTTACAATACAAAATCTTTTCTTTCCAACAATATGAAAGAATAATTTACAAGATTACAACTTTCACTATTTCAACATTGAAACAACATTTCAAAGGTTCTCCTTTTAGTTCCAACACAGCATGACTCCTTAAATATTCAACTTCAATCCCACAAAAAAGGTGATTAGGAAACACTCTCCACCAAACCTATAATCCAATGAGGAGGATAATTCATTCTCCTCATTGGCCCCCAAGCCCCAACAATGAAGCAATGAAGGGTATCAAGAAACCATGGAAAATTTTACAAGGCTTCCACAATAACCATTTACACAAAACTTTCCACACACAAGCACAATACAAAATAACAACAAACATACAATTTTTCCCAAGCACAAAGGCTCAAATTCAAGCCAAGGGAGAGAAGAAACATGGGGAATCACTTATGCCTCCTAAGGGGTTTAGGTGTCCACCTTAAAAATCCTCCAAAACTTCATTCACACAACCACAACCAAACTCTTATCCCTCCTCAATTTCTCTTATGTCTCCCTCAACTCTTATCCCTCCCTCAATAAACATATCAAGATAAATAAGAAATATTTCTTATTATCAAAAGGTGGAACACCCAACCCCAAAACTCCCTCCAAAAGCATAATATAAACTCTTATCCCTCCCTCAATATTTTCCCCATTTTATTTCTCCTACACAACCTTAAGGCCATTCTAATCCCAAAACAAAAAAACACATGGGTGAATTCCATACATAGCCATTTCAAGAAAACCCCAAACTACAAGCATAAGACACAAGATTTTCTTAAGTTCAAAAAAAATTCCAAAAATCTTTCAAGATCCCAACAAGCACTCCAAAAACAAGCTCCTCCAAAATGTAAGAGTGAAAATAAAACATCTAACCCCAAAAACATCAAATAAACTTGTATAAATAGAAAAAGGGAAGAGGAGGGTGAGGTGGCTCCATGTAGGATGCCACATCACTTCTCCTCAACTCCACATCACATGGTCAAACCCCAAACCCAAAGCTCAATAAATTGGTGGTTGAGGAAATGACAAGCCTCTTACACACAAAATAAAACCCACACCTCTAAAGGACAAAATTAAAAACTCATGTAAGAAGGTACAATAAATAGAATCTTTTACCTTTCAATTCACATAATAGGGTTAATATTTGACCCCATAACCCATAGGTAAAGTTTATAGGTGAAATTAAGAGGTGTGGGACAAGCTTAACTTGTCCCATAAGCCTCCAAAAATGGCCCTTAAGCCCAAATCCGAATTTGACATGCAAGGTTGAGTACACAACACTTAAACCAATGAAAATCCTTTCAAATCCATAATACAATCAAGGAAAACCTACCACAATTTAATACCCCTTTGGTCACATCCAATTTACAATAACTAACAAGATTAATCAACTTAATTAGAGCACACTTAACTAACAATAATAAAGTAGATCACATTACAATAATAATTAAATGAAAAGGGAAACCAACACATCTACCCAAGGTCACATTTGAGGCCACCCCCAATGGGGACCTCCTAACAAATTTATCAACAACCAACAACATACAAAAACATAAGTTGCTAAGGTGACCAGTTGCCAATACCCAAAATTCTTTCATTGTTGGTCTCTTATCCCCTTTTGTTTGTTGTGTTACAATTTCTTACAAAATCGAAACAATACCTCTCTGGCCTCATGGCCATATCAATAACATCGAAACAATAAAACACACATACACATATCAATACACATCATCAAATAACATAACTAGATCATCTCTAAAATCAAGCAATTTCATCAATTGTTTATAATTCTAGAACATTTCAATTATATCATTTCATCAATAATAATTTGATCACAAGACTAGTTGAATCATCTAACAATAATCTATACGTCAAAATCCAATGTGTCAAACATGTATATATAAAGTGGTAACTCTAGATCATCATCAATATTGAAATGTCAATCCATGCATATAATCCACACTATGAGTCACCACATATCTGAAATCAAAATATCTATAATTTCTAACAAAATATTAATCAAATATAGTAATGTCCATCTATCAATGTCTATTGATCAAATATGATAACAAATTATATGCCTCCAATCCAAGTAAGAAAAATCATAGTAAGATCATTGCAAAGAGAGGAGTGGGCACTACATGTGGTGTATGTTTGACTAAAGACAAGTTAAAGTTGTATGTACTATTTCTATGGGGGAAGGACACGATATTTCTTGTATAGAGAGGTGAGTAACACATGGTTCAGGAGTTGTCTTCCCTTGACATATTTTGATCTCGTGGAGCTATTTAATAAAATTTTAAGAGCTATGATGCTTAGCTCCGGGAGTAATGCAGTATATACACAATCTATAGTAGCTTTTGTGGTCAAACTAGTAAGAATTAAGTGCTACAGATTCATGCTTGTTGAAGGTTATTGGACCATAGAGTGGGTCAGTCAGCTTTTAGATACAAAGATTTCTGTAACCTGTGCAAAAGGTGCTGGAAAATCCTTTCTATAAGTAGGATGCCAAAGTAGTGTAAAAGCTTGAAAGGACCAGAATTTGGTGATGTACACAGAAATTTTAAGAGCATGCTTCTATTGATGTTCAAAATTGTGAATGTTATCTTATGCTAGTGATTTGTTTTTGTAATTGGGTTTGAGTATTTGTTTAATGCAACTTGTTTGATATTGGAATTTTTCAAACTCTGGTGCCAGAAATCTCTTAGTTGCCCCATGGCGCAAACTTTTTTAAAATGGAAATATGTGTAGGCTGTGTTGAAACTCCATTACGAGGTGCATTGCACGCCCACATACATATTGTAGTTTCATAGGTACTTTCAACACAAAAAAGACATTAGCACAACAAAAACTAAGCTCAACATTTTGATCATTATATTGCAAATCTTCAATTTGAGCATTATGTTTAAGAAATCATGTACATCTATTACTGTTGTAAAAATGTTTCTGGAACTTGCAACCTTTTGAGCGTGAGTAATAGGTTACTGGCAATTTGGATTTATTTTTTGAAACAATTTAGATTTGGAGAGACCTTGGTTTCTATGCTCTGAATATTTTTCAGGTTCTGTTGCAACTTAATTGTTTTCTTTAGGTATGTAAGGAAAGTTTTAATTGTTTACAGATTTCTAGAGTTATTTACAACAATGAGAATAGGCACTCGCATACGTTTTTAGATTATTTCTCCATCCGGGATCTTCCACCAAGAAAAAATAGATATTAAATACCACAATGTTTAAATTCCAAAGGATTTGTTTTTCTTGCATTTCATCATTACAAGCCTTTTCTTGCAAGGTTCGTCCAATCTTGTGCCTCTATGCCTTTGTGGATTGAAACATATTGAAGGGGATCAACTGTGTAATAAAATTAAAGAGGAATTTGTTTGCAGGTGTTGTAGAGGTGGTGTGGAGGTTTCTCATCCCTATATAGAACCTTTAAATATAATGATTCATCTATATTCCTACACTTACAAAATCAATCACACCCCATATCAACATCACATAACATATACGTTGTTGTGCATTCATATTACATCCTACACATGTGATTGCTAGTTTTATAAGCTAATATGACAAATTGTAATTATATAATAATTAGATTTTATTTTTTCAAGAATGCACAAAAGATACTTCATCACCCGAAACATGATTTTCTTACATTCGGATTTACATCTAAATATCAACACCTAAATAAATATAGAATAAAACCACAATCATCGAGTAACACCACTTCACATCTGTTGTTTTCTGCTTCCTCATTCTACTCCTCCATGATGATGAATTGTTAATACTAATCCACAATCTTCTTCCTATCAACTCCATTACTTGATCTTCCCATACATTATCACTATTTTCAGATCTTACATTCTTCTCGCATAATTCCTATTGGAAATATGCATGTGATGCATATTTAATTCCAACCGTAGCTTTTTTTAGGAAAGCTAATTTTAGCTTTAGTCTTGTTTTAGTTTGCTTTAGTTAAGTTAGCTTTATCTTATTTTTATCATTAGATTTAATTCAAATAAATTTGTTTTAAATCATGCATAGCATGCAACTATTTTAAAGCATGAGTTTAGATTTAGAATGCTCAGTTGAAGAGCTGTTAGTGGGTGAGTTATTCTATTTAAATAACAGCAATTGTAATTGCTTTGTATGCACACACAAAGGTGTGAAATCTGCACAAGCAAGGAAGGATGTGCATTGAAAGCACATAGTTGCACACACAACTTGATTGTAAAGAGCTGAAGCTCTAAGTATGATGAAGCTTTTATTAATGGAGATTATGCACAATGAGTGCTGGTTCGAATATTCATCTGTTTATGCAAGTTATTTAAGTATTTTGTTTATTTCTTTTATGTTGTTTGTTGTATAAGATTGCAGATTTTCTACAAATTGGTATCAGAGAAAGGTTGTTCTCAGTAGCTTATTAAATTGGTAGCAAGCTATGGCTTCTACATCCGGTATGTAGACACCGCAATTTAATGGAAAGAATTATGAATACTAGTCATTGACCATGAAGGTGCTATTCAGATCTCAAGACATGTGGGAGATTGTTGAGGATGGGTACACAGAGCCCCGAAATGCAAAGCAGCATATATTGCACTTTCTCAAGCGAGAAAGATACTTTGAAGGATTTATGAAAGAAGGATGGAAAAGATCTTTTCTATATTCATCAGCAATGCATGAAAGCATTCTTCAAGAGTGGCAGCAGCTACTCAAGCAAAGACTACATGGGCATGGGATACTTTACAAGTTACATATCAAGGTAAGGACAAAGTAAAAACGCTAAGCTACATTTACTTCGTAGAGATTTTGAGAATTTAGCAATGAAAGATTTAGATTCTCAGTAGAATCATTTTTACTTATGTAGTTGGCTTAGTCAATCAAATCAAATCTCATGGTGAGACTCTTGAGGACGGAAGGATTATTGAAAAATTGCTTAGAAGTTTGCCTATGAAATTTGATCCTTTAGTTTTGCTTATCAAGAAACTAAGGATTTGAGTCAATTTTTATTGATGAGTTGCATGCATCACTAATCAATCATGAACAGAGGATGAATAGATCACATGTAAGTGTAGATCAAGCTTTTGCATCTCAGATAATAGGTAGTCGTGGCAAAAGAAGAGGAAGTTTCAGCCCAAGAGGTAGAGGAAGAAGTCCATCTAGAGGACGTGCAGTGAGTTCATCAAACTCAGGTGGAAGAGGACAGAATCAAGAACAGAGTTATGGTCAGAGACAAGATAAGTCTCATGTTTAGTGTCATTATTGCAAGAAGTATGGGCACTATGCTTATGATTGCAAGAAAAAGCAATATGATCAAGAGAGACAAAATCAAAATCAGGTTGGAAGTTCTATTTCTAAACCTATGTTTATTGCATGCACAAGGATTGCTAAAGCAATACCTTCTTTATCCCCTATTGAATGTAATTTGTCAAAAGAGAGTCCATGTGATGTATGGTATTTGGATTTGGGTTACAGTAATCACATGACATGTAATCTAGATTTGTTTTCTAGTTTGGATGATTCAATTAAGAGTGATGTAACTCTTGGAAATAACAATATTGTGTCTGTGAAAGGAAAAGGCACATAGTTAGTATTCTAACAAGATAGGGGGAGCAAACAAGTATGCAAGATGTTTACTATGTTGCAGGTTTGAAACATAACCTTATGAGTATTGGACAATTGGTACAGAAAGGATACGAGTCTATATGGAAGACAATGAGTGCGTGATTGTGGACAAAGCTCCTAGCACTCAGTTGATTGCAAAAGTGAAGATGAGCAGCAATAGGATGTTTCCATTGATTTTGAAACCTAGAAAGAAGAAGAAATCAGATTTGTTTGCAGCAAAGTCATGCGTTAAGCCAAATCAGTCTTTTGTTGAGTCCTGTGCTCAAACAGATGAGTCCTGTGCCAATGAAAATCAGGTCTTGCACTATGTAAGCGAGTCCTGTGCTGATTCCTACATAAATATAGTTGAGTCCTACACTAAAGGAACACAATCAGCTTTTCATTCAGTCATGAAGGATGAAACATGGCTTTGGCATCTAAGGTATGGACATTTGAATTTTGGAGGTTTGAATTTATTACATAGAAAAAATATGGTTAAAGGTTTTCCATTGATTCAGAAACCGGAAAGGGTATGTGAAGGTTGTATTTTGGGAAAGCAACACAGAGATTCATTCCCAGTTGGAAAAAAGCAAGAGCAAGTGCACCACTTGAGATTGTACATTCAGATTTATGTGGACCTATGCAAACAACTTCTATTGGAGGTTGTATTTATTTTATGACATTCATTGATGATTACACAAGGAAGACATGGGTTTATTTTCTGAGAAATAAATCAAATGCCTTTGATACATTTCAGCAGTTCAAGGCATTAGTGGAGAAGCAAAGTGGATACTACATCAAAGTTCTCAGAACGGACAGAGGAGGTGAGTATGTTTCTAATGAGTTTATGAATTTTTGTAGATATCATGGTATACACAAGCAGTTTACTACCAGGTATACACCACAACAGAATGGTGTGGCAGAGAGGAAAAATAGAACCATCATGGAGATGGCAAGAAGCATGTTGAAGGCAAAACATCTTCCAAATGAGTATTGGCGAAAGAGAAAACTTCTGTTTATATTTTGAACAGGTGTCTAATGAAACTTGTTAGGAACATGGTTCCTCAACAAGCATGGACTAATAGGAAACACAATGTTTCACATTTCAAAGTTTTTGGTTGTGTAGCATATGCACATGTACCTGATGAGCTAAGGAAGAAGTTAGACAAAAAGGAGAAAAGTGTATTTTTGTTGGGTATTCAGAGAATACAAAAGCATACAAGTTGTAAAATCTAGTCACTGGAAAGGTTGTGATCAGCAAGGATGTACATTTATTGAGAATGAAGCATGGGATGGAAGTATAGAGAAAACAAAGTGAGTATAGCAACATCTATTCCGCATGATGATATGACAGATGAAACTTTAGAGCAACAAGCTACTATATCTACAAATCTTGGACATGCACCACAAGTTGTAGCACAAGCTACACCGCCATCTACAGTCAGGAGGTCACCAAGATTTCAGCCATCTTCAGCCATGCAAGAGACACCACAAGGAACACCAGAAGCTACTCCATCACCAAAAGCAGTCCTGCATCGAATACTCATGTGCAGCGGAAAACAAGAAGTCTAAGTGAGATTTATAATGTTGATACAACTAATTCATTTTCATTTTTGCATTATTTTCTCAAGCTGCAGATCCAAGTATATTACAAAGAGGCTATAAAGAATGAAGTTTGGGAAAAATCCATGGATGATGAGATTGATGCTATAGAGAAGAATCAGACATGGGAGCTAATGGATCTTCCAAAAGGAAAGGACGTGATAGGAGTCAAGTGGGTCTACAAGACAAAATACAATGCTGATGGAAAAGTATAGAAACACAAAGCAAGGCTGGTTAAGAGGTTTTACGCAGCAATATGGAGTTGACTACAATGAAACATTTGCACCAGTAACACGTTTGGATATGGTAAGAATGGTTTTAGCAATTGCAACTCAAAACAAATGGCCTATTTATCAGATGGATGTTAAATCAACATTCTTAAATGGATTCCTTAAAGAGGAAGTTTATGTAAATCAGCTAGAAGGTTATGAGATTGAAGGTCATGAAGGAAAAGTATACAGATTGAAGAAAGTGCTCTATGGTCTCAAGCAAGCACCTAGAGCTTGGTACAACAAGAATAAATTCTTATTTGATTGAGAATGGTTTCAGTAGGAGCAGCAGTGAGCCTACCTTATACACCAAGATAAATGAACAAGGTAAAATTTTAATTGTTTGTTTATATGTAGATGATTTGATCATTACTGGAAATCTATCTACATAGTCATTCAAATCAGCCATGAAGAAGGAGTTTGAGATGACAGATCTTGGTCTTATGCATTATTTTTGGGTATTGAAGTTCAACAATCAGAAGGTGAAGTTTTTATCTCACAAGCAAAGTATGCAAGTGACGTTTTGAAAAGGTTTAACATGTTGAATTGTAAGCCAACACCAACACCAGTTGCAGTAGGTTTGAAGTTGAGAAAAGAGGATGAAGGATCGTTTGTGGATCCAACATTGTTTAAAAAGTTGGTTGGAAGTCTTATGTATTTGATGGCCACAAGGCCTGATATCATGTATGGTGTGAGCCTCATATCAAGGTTCATGGAATCTCCAAAAGATTCACATTGGCAAGCTGGAAAAAGAATTTTGAGGTATGTACGTGGAACAAGAAATCATGGAATTCTTTATTCAAGTTCAGATGAGTTCAAACTCATTGGTTATACAGATAGTGACAATGCTTGGAAGTATAGATGATCAGAAAAGCACATCCGGCTATACTTTTCACTTTGGAACAAGAGTGGTTTCATGGGCATCAAAGAAGCAGCCCATTGTCACGTTATCTTAGCGTAGCGTAGTATGTAGCAGCAACAAGAGCAGCATGTCAAGCTGTTTGGATGAGAAGAGTGTTGACAGATTTACAACATAAACAAGAGGAAGCTACGCAGATTTTTGTGACAACAACTCAGCCATAACGTTGTCCAAAAATCATGTTTTTCATAAGAGGAGCAAGCATATTGATACGAGGTATCATTTCATCAGGGAGATGGTAAACAAAAATGAAATTCATCTTGAATTTTATAGATCCGAAGATCGGTTTGCAGAAATTTTTACAAAGGATTTAGCAAAAGAATTTTGAATATTTGAGAGATTTTTGGGAGTTTGTGATCCTGCACATGGTAGATCTGAAAAAGCAAACACAACTCTAGAAGAGTGAAAGCTACAGTTTGAAATTAAGGGGGAGTGTTGGAAATATGCATGTGATGCATATTTAATTCCAACCGTAGTTTTTTTAGGAAAGCTAATTTTAGCTTTAGTCTTGTTTTAGTTTTTTAGTTAAGTTAGCTTTATCTTATTTTTATCATTAGATTTAATTCAAATAAATTTGTTTTAAATCATGCATAGCATGCAACTATTTTAAAGCATGAGTTTAGATTTAGAATGCTCAGTTGAAGAGCTATTAGTGGGTGAGTTATTCTATTTAAATAACAGCAATTGTAATTGCTTTGTATGCACACACAAAGGTGTGAAATCTGCACAAGCAAGGAAGGATGTGCATTGAAAGCACATTGCACTGCACACACTTGATTGTAAAGATTTGAAGCTCGAGTATGATGAAGCTTTTATTAATGGAGATTATGCACAACATGATTCTGGTTCGAATATTCATATGTTTATGCAAGTTATTTAAGTATTCTATTTATTTCTTTTATGTTGTTTGTTGTATAAGATTGCAATTTTTTTCTACAATTCCATCCTTTTTGCAGCCTCCAACGGTAATCCTCGGGAAGCCAAAGGGTTGGAAAGAAAGTGGTAGGCCTCCATAATTTCAAGGAATTTTGTGGTGCACTCCCGATTATCTAAAGGCAGAAAACCTCAAGATGGTATCAAGAGCCATCGACGATATGCACTCTTTATTTCTAGCTTACTCACGTTAGGAGAGATAGATAACACATCATAAAATGATGGTGATGATGAAAAAAGAGGTGTGGCATTTTCGCATTGAGATTCCTTTATAATAATCGCACCCCTTTTAATTGCGATAAATTGCTTTGGTTTAACTATAATTGTTACATGCAAACTTCTCGAAGATGTAGACTTAGACATAACATAATAGCTATGTAAAAAACAAATTCTTACATCGCACTCCATTAACCTAATACCTTTAACTCGCAATTAATTAACTTGTTCCCGTAAAGCCCCTTGATTACGGTCATTTACCCGCCTTTGTAAGGGGTGGCAGGTGTAAGGGCTTGCTGACCTGTCACTTTCCTTCCACAATAATCCAAGCACTTTATTCGAGACATGAGGCGTTGACCACTTTCAAACCCAAGTTAATGTGGTAGGGTTAGCACTTATTGGATGTCGTAGAAGGGAAGGAAATCAAAACATTGCTTGGGATCTGTCCTATACGGAGCTCTCAAAAATAGCCGCCGTAAAATGTGTACTTTATTGGTTAAATCAACTCTGCGCTGAGATAAAACTCTGACCCAAATATCCCCCATTTTACTATACACCAATTGATGGATCTGAATCAGTATCTACATTTGAAGTGGGTTTAATTTGCCTCCACGAAGAAAGGAAACTTCAACTATCGTTGTTTTGTTGTTGTTTGCATAAGAGAACAAGATGATCGAGGTTAGGGCGCTTCAATCGAGTATACCGTATAACATCTAGTTGGAGTTATTTTTCTTCTTCTCGCATCCAAATGCAAGTGCTACGTGTATTATACCCTTTCTTTGCAGCAGTTTCTGCTCTTTATCTTGCATTCCGTGTAGTTGTTATATAGATAAATACATAGAAATGCCTCCTCATTGTGCTAGAAAATAGATGTAGAACATATGTAACCGCCGTGGAAATAGGAGTTTTGGCAAGAGTATGATCAATGAAAATGGTCTTTTTGTCATATTTTGTTTATGTAAAAGTGTAAGCATTGGATGCTCTAGTTGTTGTTAATGTATCTTCCACAAATTTATGTTCATATTTTAATAGACTATAAGCATTTTTAATTCAAGTGAAAGGCATAATATGTTGTACCTTCCGTTTTAATCCCTAGTGATCAACATAGAATGGTTGATAACATCAACTCTTTGATTGAAGATTTGGCATTGGAAAAAGAACCACTTGCAAGGGGTCTTAAAATAGAATCATCTAAAGTTACTAAGTTAATAGCTTCAAACCAGAGTTATGTAGTGCCCACTTCCCTTCGACACCATTTTTGTTTTGTTGTTTTCGAGACTGGTTACTTCACTTATGGATTTATTATGGCTTCTTGATTTAGCATGCTAGTAGATATCATAGACACTGGAATGTTATTGATTTGATCTTTATATGATGCATATGGTCTACTGGTGGACATTTGATGATGATATTTGTATACTTTTGACATGGTTATTTATCTTTAATTATGACATGTGATATATTTAATCATATTGGGTAGAACTTGATAATTGGATTAATGTGATGATCGTTTTGACATAAATGAAATGTGGAATAGAAATGTGCTAGAAAGTGTAAGTGATATCGTATTTGCATAGATGATAGTAAATCATGTGTCGTTTATTTTAGATTATATTGTATATTTGGCATGAATGTTTTAATGTGGCCAATAGGCCGAAGGAGGTATTCTCTATTTTGCAGGTATATTATATTCACAACAATATTGGGGAGTGGAGACCAACCACATCAGAATTCGAGAAGAATCCAACTAAGGTCACCATGGCAACATGTAATTGTGTGTGTGTTAGAATTATTTGGTTAGGGGAAAATTGTGACCTAGGGGTCATGTGTTGTTTTGTTTTAATTTTCCCTTTCTATTATGTTAGTATGTGTTTCTCTTAGTAAGTGAAATTTTACTTGTGTTATTATTCATATTCTTTGGATTGGTGTTTACCCCTTTATTAGTCATGGGTTGTAGTGTCTTAATTAAGCTAATTTGAATTTGTCCTAAACTAATTAAAAGATATGACCAAAAGAGAGTTCATTTATTAGGCTTGATTTACTTTGGATTTTGTGTGGAATGATGTGTGTTTGAGTTTTGAGTGTAGCACACTCTACCCCACATGGGAAACTCGAATTTGGCCTTAGAGGCCAAATTTGAAAGCTTGTGGGACAAGTCAAACTTGTCCCACACCTCTTAAAAGCCCATGCCAACCCTACATATGGGTTGGGAGGTCAAATTTAGACTCTTTTAAGTGTTTGGGGGGATGAAAAGGTAAAATATTAATTGCACTTTCTTTCAAAAATTTAATTTTGTCCTTTGGGGGAGTGGGCTTAGATGGAGTGTGTAAGGTGCTTGCCTTTCTTTCAACCACTCATTAATGGTGCATTGGAATATGAGGTTGACCAAGTGATGTGGAGTGGAGGGAAAAGGAGGTGGCATCCTACTTGGAGCCACATCATCCCTCCCTCTCTTTTCTCTATTTATTGGATCCTTTTGTTTGTTTTGGGGGTTGGAGGTTTCATTTTTAGTCTCTTGTATTTTTGGAGAGGAGAGGATTTTGAAGGAGTTTGTGGATTTTTGGAGCTTGTTGATACTTGTGGGAATTTTGTTGGAGCTTGTGGATGCTTGCTTGATCTTTGGAGGGATTTGAGACTTCATACTTGGAACAAGCTCTACCATGGAAAGGTAGGAGCTTCACCTTTGTTTGTATTATGTTTTTTTTTGTTATATGTATGTGTATATATGTTGTGTTGAATGTTGTTGTTTTTGTTTGTGTAAATGCCTAAGTTGGGAGTGGGAGGAGACTATGGGGAGTTTATTTGAGGGAGGCATAAGAGATCATTTTCTTGAGGAGGGAGTTTGGGTTGGGTGCCCACCTAGTATGAGAAATGCTTGCATTTTCTTCTTGTTCTTACTTTGGGGAGCCATAAGAGTTGAGGGAGGCATAAGAGTGGATGGAGGGATAAGGGGTACTTGAGGGAGGCATAAGAGTTGTTAGGGGTATTGTGTTTTGCATTGGAGGCTTTTAGGTGGCACCCATTCCCATTGGGAGGCATAAGTGGCCTCCCCATAGGTCTTACTCTTATGGCTTTCTTGATAAGCCTTGTGACTTTGTTGTTGTGATTGTTTCCCTCTTGTTGAGTTGTTGTTTTTTGTTTTGAAGGATTATGGAATGAATGTGAAATTTTATGTTAAGTTATGTGGAAGCTAGTAGTTGCCATGAGTTGGATTTTTCTCCCATTGTAATGTGGTTGGGGCTCGGGGGCCAATGGAGAGGATGGCTTCTCTTCTCCATTGGGTATCTTGGTTGGGAGGAGAGCGTTGCCTCTCCCCTTATTTTTTTGTGAATCAAGAAAACTATTGGAGGAGCTACCTTGTTGATGTTTGTAGCATTGGAGCCTTGTTGATGACAATGTGAAACTACCTTGTATTTTTACCCACCTAGAGTGGAAGAAAGTGTAATATTGCTTTGTATTTTAGCTTCCATTATTGTAAATTGTTCCCACATTAAGTGGAAAATGTTGTATTAAGATTTTGAAGGAGAGTTGTATTGATCTTCATTATTAAGGTTGTAATGTGGATGGAATTGAAAGTTGAAGGAAAGACAATTTATTCTCCTTAAACTTGGCTTGGAACCTCATATGAGTGTGTTGATCTTGTTGGAATGTTAGTAGTTCTTACTCTAAAACTTATTGGAAATATTGTTGAAACTCTCTTGTGGAATGTTGGGAAATTTACTTGAAAAAAAAAAAAATATTAAATTTCATTTTGTTACTTAAAAGAGATGTATTGGAAAAGTTGGAATATTAGTGCATTTTCTCTTCTTGTATTGTTGATGGAAAGACTTAAGTTTTAAATAGTTTTCAATATGCCAATGAAGTAATTTAAGTTCTAGCTCTATTATGTTTTTCCTCATTTAAGAATTTATTGTAAATCTATTTGCAAATTATTAAGGGAAATGAAATCAAATCTATTTGAAATCCGTACAATGCCTATTAAATTGTGTAGAAAGAAATTTTAATGTAAAAGCTCTAAACTTATTAAGTTTATTACCCATATGTCCTTAATGCTTAATAAGGATACTAATATTTTAAATATTATTCATATTAAAGTAATATTAAAATTAATGGATTTACTATTATTAAATTATATTAATATTAATATACTATTAATATTTCTTTTATATTAACAAAAGTATACTAATATAAATTGTAGCCAAGAAATAATATTAATTATATATACAATAAAACCTACGTATGTATAAGTAATTTAATGCGCTTCCCAAGGTCTATGAGATGTTCATATAATTGCAAAACAAACTGTGCTTCATGAATATTCTGATATGAAACAGATCCACCTCTATGAGATTCTCTTCCACGAGTTACATCGTAAAACAGGTAAGGTCTCAATAGAGAATCTTTGTAATAAATTTCATCAGGTCTCCTGGTAACACTCTCACTATCCCTTAATCGATTTTGATAAAAATATCTTGAAGGTGAATCCAAAATTGAGGATGATGCATTCGATACTGAACAGATAACAGCATGGTTGGACAACCTGCTTGTTGGAAGCGCTCAAAAGGCTTCTACTATACTGCAACATGCCTGCTGCCTGGCTGATTACTGTTGCAGGCCGTTGCTGTGGATCCCCGACAAGAACACACCTCGCAGCACCCAATGAAAGTGGAGGTAACACGCCTGCTTCACTAGCTTGTAGCTTCATCTATAACCACCATATCAAAACGCAGCAGCCAGTGGTCCCATCTCGAGAGCCAATCGAATACTGTTTTAATCTGGTTCGGCACCACTCTTAGGAAGGATTTTAGCATATCCTATCCATACAGTTGCTGCGACCATCTAACTACAACCAAACTCACAAATTTAATTATGTTTTGGCATGGTCAATGCCTCTTATCCTCAAATAAAGCGCTGCTATTATGGTGTAAGAAGTGGCAGCTTTGAGATGCCGTGTAGGACGTATCTCTGTCCAAGTTTCTGCTTGGGTGTGATGGGATCTTAAAAGCGGTTGGTGGGTTTGTTTACCTGGTTATACGTCTAAATCAACCTTTACTTTGGTTTCAAATACATGGAAAAGAAACAACAAATAAAACACTTTTAAATCCATATAAGTCATATGAATAAATAATATTTGTTTGATATAATATATAAACCGTACTCCTAGAATTTCAAGAATGAAAAGTAGAAAGTATAATATTACAGTCTTAGTTTTAAATTATATGAATAGACTTCTTAAAAAGGATTAATTCGGGAGAAGGGCATCAAAATTTAATATGGTGAATGAACTCATATGTATTTCAAAATATCATTTGGAAAATACTTTTATAATTTCCAGTTTGTATGTAATAATTCCTTCATATATTTATATATAATATAATAAATGATAAGGGTTATATTAACAAGGGATTTGTATATAATTTAATGATATATAATTAATGACATAAAAATAAATAATCTAATGGGATTAAAATTGGTTATAGTATACAAGTTTATAAGACTTATAATATTATTGTAAATGAAGTGATATTTTAATAATTGTAATCCTATTTCGCGTAATAGAGCATAATATTAGAAAGAATATAACATTCATCATATACTATAGTCAATTGGATTGACTATAATCATAATTAGTATAATGTTATATTGACCATGATATTACATTACCATATATATATGAAAATTTTCGTTTGCGTTTTTTTTTTACTTCCCGAATTTAGTGTAATAGTTCAAAATTTCCTGTTTTACTATCTGTTTCTCGTGAGTTCTTGTTGAGAAAATTTGTGGGTGTGACACTTGGTATCAGAGCCATGGGTTCAAAGCTTGGACCCTTGGGCACACTTAGAAAACATGAAACATGAACATTTAACCTAGTGCAAAGTTGATTCTTTTAATCTATAAAACCACAATGTTGATAATTATAGGAAACAACAAATTTAGAAAACTGGCACAAGACCTAGAACAATGAACTAACTCTCGCCTTGATCTATGTAGGAGGCATGGATTAGGCGAGGGGTCTCTTCATATAGACCTAGATATACCACCGCCAGAGCAGGCTGTAGCAGCCATTCTACCTCAGATCTTACAGACACTCCAGGATGTCAATGCCGCTATACGCGGAGAGCCCTTGGGAGGACGATTTGCAAGACATAGTTTGGAGCCATCAGTAGATGCCCAGGTATCCCCTCGACGACATAGCGAGGACACGGGCAGAGAACTTACGTGCGCATAGAGTCGGCTAGGCAGAGTCACCACAGAGAGGACATGGGGACAGGATCTCAGGACATAGGGATGGTCTCGGAGCCCTAGGCGAGAGGGAGGAGCATACGAGATAGACCTAGGATTCGTCATCATATCGTCTGAGACCATATCAGGGAGATCCTAAAGCTATGACCATCTCACTATTCGGGTGATACGAGGTGGTTTTAGGCAGAGGCTGTTGGTGAGCTTGAGCGGATGCTTCAAGCTCTGCCCTTGTACTTAGCAAACACGAAAGCTCGTGTTGCGATCCATCTTCTGAGGGATGGAGCGGGAGTGCAGTGGAGGACCGAGAGAGAAGCTCCATGTTGACTCGAAGACGATTACTTGGGAGCTATTTAAGGAGCAGTTTCAGGAGTAGGTATTTACCCAGGAGATTTATACAGCAGTGGATAGATGAGTTTCATGACCTCCGTCAGGCATCGATGATAGTAGTTGAGTATGAGAGTCGATTTCTGGACCTACTCCAGTACGTCGACTATATGCAAGATGAGCAGGTACGGATTCACAGGTTCATCCAGGGCCTAAACTTGGATTTAGGTGGTGCAGTGCGCATTCACTACCCACAGACATTAGCAGAGGCCGTGGAGAAGGCCTATATTGCAGAGGAGACATGGGGGAAGACGCAATAGGCTAGAGATAGAGTTCGGAGCCGTATCCAGTAGATGCAGGATGGTAGGTCGAAGGGGTCAGTTCCTCCTCCACGGGGTGGACAAAGTTCAGGGCAAGCTTCATTCAGGCCACCACAGCAGCAGCAGTAGCAGAGACCCACCCACCTTACCGACCTCCTCAGAGATTTGATGCACAGAGAGGACGTAGTATGGGGCCTCCTCCTAGGGGTCCCATCAGGACACAGGGTGCGCCGAGAGCTCAATCAGCAGGAGCTCGTCAGCAGAGACCTCAAGATCCATAGCCGGATCGGGATCTGTAGCTCAGACATCTAGAGTACCAGCTAGAGCTGCTTCCCACTGGAGAGGACCAGGAAGCTGTTATGGTTGTGGTGTTGTGGGACATCATTGGAGAGATTGCCCACAGAACCCTAACAAGGGTAAGACACAGAGCTCAGAGCCTACTGTTGGAGATATGGCACGGAGTCATCGGATCTACGCAAGTGGTCGAGAACCGCCAGGCTGAGCACCGAGTACTGTGATTGAGATGACAGGTAGTATTGGTGGTATTTCCACCTCTATATTATTTGATTCTGGTTCTTCTGATTCTTTTATTGCACCATCCTTAGTAGAGCATTGTAGGCTGGTGGTAGTTAGGCAGGGCCGTAGTTGGGATGTTGAGATGGCTTCTGGAGCCAAAATTTCTATAGACTCCTTAGTTAAGGAGTGTGTAGTGGATTTGGGACCCTTCACCACTACTTCTGATCTTCGGATCCTTCCATTAGGATCTTATGGCATCATTTTAGGCATGGATTGGTTGTCGCTCACAGAGCTAGAGTGGATTGTTACCATAAGACTATTGCTTGCATAGATGATCTTGGAGTAGAGTCAGTGATATCAGGAGTTAGGAGGGTCATTTCCATTCGCACCATCTCCGCTATGCAGCTTAAGCGGTGTGCGTGACGGGGTTGTCAGTTGTTTGCTATTACGGTCAGTGACAGATTAGAGGATGAGTCAAGAGGACCTTCCCTCGATGACCATCCCATCTTATCAGAGTTTTTTGATGTGTTCCCAGGGGAGCTACCGGGGTTACCTCCCCCACGTGAGATAGATTTCCATATAGATCTAGTTCCGGGCGTAGAGCCTATCTCACGAGCACCCTATCGGATGACTACTCCTGAGTTATGTGAGCTCAAGTTGCAGCTTGAGGGCCTTCTAGAGAAAGGCCTAATCCATCCTAGTGTATCCCCTTGGGGTGCACCAGTGATCTTCGTGAAGAAGAAGGATGGATCTCTTCGGTTGTGTATTGACTACCGTCAGCTAAATAAAGTAACGATCAAGAATCGTTACCCCCTTCCACGCATTGATGATTTATTTGATCAGATGAAGGGGGCTACAGTTTTCTCTAAAATAGATCTTAAGTCGAGTGGTACCATCACTCGGGATTTGCAGAGACGGATATTCATAAGACAACATTTCATACGAGATATGGCCACCACGAGTTCACAAAGTGGTACCTTTCGGTTTTGTGAATGCCCCACAAGTGTTTATGAGTTTGATGAATGGGGTATTCAGGACTTTCCTTGATCACTTCGTGCTCATATTCCTTGACGAAATTCTAGTTTATTCACACACACGTGAGGAGCACGAGGAGCACCTTCGCCAGGTTCTTCAGTGTCTTCGTGAACAACACCTTTACGGGAACTTGGAGAAGTGTGCGTTCTTTCAGACTGAGGTGCAATATTTGGGCCACATCATTTCTGGGGAAGGTATCACAGTCGATCCTTCCAAGATTCGAGCCATCATGGACTGGCCAGTACCCACTAGTGTGACCAAGTGCGTAGCTTCATGGGTCTAGCAGGGTATTACAGGAGGTTTGTTCAGGATTTTTCTCGGATTGTGCACCCCATCACTTCCCTTCAGCGGAAAGGGAAGAAGTTTTTATGGTCAGATAGATGTGAGCAGGCCTTCAGTACACTAAAGGAATGCCTCACGAGAGCACCTATTCTTGCAGTGCCAGATCCTCAGGGTGAGTTCTACGTTTGCACAGATGCTTCCTTGGCAGGACTTGGAGGTGTGTTAATGCAGGAGGGTAGAGTAGTTGCCTTTGAGTCTCGCAAACTCAAAGATTATGAGCTCAATTATCGACCCATGACCTTGAGCTTGCAGCAGTGGTACATGCCTTAGTGCGGTGGAGACATTTTCTTCTTGGCCGGAGATTTACACTCAGGACTGATCACTTGAGTCTTCGCCACCTCTTCACGCAACCCAATCTCAACGCTCGTCAGCGGCGTTGGATGGAGTTACTCTGTGAGTATGACATGGAGATAGAGCATGTGAAGGGGAAGGAGAATGTGGTTGCAGATGCTCTGAGTAGACGGAGACATGTGGCTATGGCCATCTCAGTGGGCACAGATTTGCGAGAGCAGAGTCCTTCAGCAGCTTCCTCTTGATGGTTTCTACTTGGCAGCGAGAGCAGAGATTGAGTCCCAGAGGCCCCTTGAAGGGAAGTTTGATGGATTTTCATTGGAGGCAAGATGGTCTTCTCAGACACAGAGGTCGGATATATGTTCCTAGAGATGGGGGCTTGAGACATGACATTTTGACAGAGGCTCATCGTGCACCTTATTCAGCCCATCCCGGGGTGAAGAAGATGCATGCCACCTTTAGACAGTTGTATTTTTGGAGAGGACTTCGGAGAGACGTGGCCTGTTTGTGTCCCGTTGTTTAGAGTGCCAGAGGGTGAAGGCCGAGCATCAGCATCCGGCTGGCCTTCTTTATCCTCACGCCATACCGGAGTGGAAGTGGGACACCATTTCCATGGACTTCATCGTTGGGTTACCTACGTCGAGATACCATCACGACGCCATCATGGTCATGGTGGATAAATTGACAAAGGTAGCTCATTTTTCTCCGGTGAAGACCACCTATACAGTGAGTTGTGGCACGAGTATACCTTGATGAGATTGTCAGATTACATGGGATTCCGTGGAAGATCATTTGCGACCGCGATCCTTTGTACACTTCCCATTTCTGGACCACCATGCAGTATGTTCTCGGGACGAGGATTAATTTCAGCATAGCTTATCACCCTGAGACAGATGGACAGATAGAGAGGGTGAATCAGATTTTGGAGGATATGCTCAGGATGTACGTGATGGATCATCAGTCGAGATGGGAGGAGTATTTGTATTTGGTGGAGTTTGCCTACAATAATAGTTTCCAGAGTTCTATAGGCATGGCTCCTTTTCAGGCATTATATGGTAGAGAGTGCAGGACACCTCTTAGTTGGGACAGGATTGAGGACAGGGTTTCCCTTGGGCAGCATTATTACGAGGATATGGGAAAGAGGTTACCTTGATCGACGAGAGATTGCAAGAGGTGCAGGATAGACAGAAAAAGTATGTAGACCAGCATAGGACATATCGTAGTTTTGAGGTGGGCATGAAGGTGTTTCTTCATGTCAGACCGCATAAGAGCCCTATCCATTACGGAAAAGGTTCTAAGCTTGCTCCTAGGTTTGTGGGTCCCTTTGAGATCTTGGAGCGCCTCGGTCCCTTGGCCTATCGTCTAGCATTGCCACCTAGCTTATCTCGCGTCCATGATGTGTTTCACGTTTTTGTGCTTAGGAGATATATTTTTGATCCTTCTCACGTGCTAGATTGGACTACATTGCAGGTGTAGGATCAGGGGCAGGTGATGGTGGAGCCCGTACGCATTATAGAGCGCAGGACCCTAGGCCTTCGTGGTAGAGAGATTGATTAGGTTTGGGTCCAATGGGACAGATATGATGAGACTGCACTACTTGGGAGGATGCTACTTTGCTACGAGGATAGTTTCCACACCTTTTCCAGTGACTTCCAGGAGGAAGTCGAGTCTAAGGGGAGGGGGATGTAGTGCCCACTTCCCTTCGACACCATTTTTGTTTTGTTGTTTTCAAGACTGGTTACTTCACTTATGGATTTATTATAGCTTCTTTGATTTAGCATGCTAGTAGATATCATAGACATTGAATTGTTATTGATTTGATCCTTATATGATGCATATGGTCTACTAGTGGACATTTGATGATGATATTTGTATACTTTTGACATGGTTATTTATCTTTAATTATGACATGTGATATATTTAATCATATTGGGTAGAACTTGATAATTGGATTAATGTGATGATCGTTTTGACATAAATGAAATGTGGAATAGAAATGTGCTAGAAAGTGTAAGTGATATCGTATTTGCATAGATGATAGTAAATCATGTGTCGTTTATTTTAGATTATATTGTATATTTGGCATGAATGTTTTAATGCGGCCAACAGGCCGAAGGAGGTATTCTCTGTTCTGCAGGTATATTATATTCACAACAATATTGGGGAGTGGAGACCAACCACATCGGAATTCGAGAAGAATCCAACTAAGGTCACCATGGCAACAAGTAATTGTGTGTGTGTTAGAATTATTTGGTTAGGGGAAAATTGTGACCTAGGGGTCATGTGTTGTTTTGTTTTAATTTTCCCTTTCTATTATGTTAGTATGTGTTTCTCTTAGTAAGTGAAATTTTACTTGTGTTATTATTCATATTCTTTGGATTGGTGTTTACCCCTTTATTAGTCATGGGTTGTAGTGTCTTAATTAAGCTAATTTGAATTTGTCCTAAACCAATTAAAAGATATGACCAAAAGAGAGTTCATTTATTAGGCTTGATTTACTTTGGATTTTGTGTGGAATGATGTGTGTTTGAGTTTTGAGTGTAGCACACTCTACCCCACATGGGAAACTCGAATTTGGCCTTAGAGGCCAAATTTGAAAGCTTGTGGGACAAGTCAAACTTGTCCCACACCTCTTAAAAGCCCATGCCAACCCTACATATGGGTTGGGAGGTCAAATTTAGACTCTTTTAAGTGTTTGGGGGATGAAAAGGTAAAATATTAATTGCACTTTCTTTCAAAAATTTAATTTTGTCCTTTGGGGAGTGGGCTTGGATGGAGTGTGTAAGGTGCTTGTCTTTCCTTCAACCACTCATTAATGGTGCATTGGAATATGAGGTTGACCAAGTGATGTGGAGTGGAGGGAAAAGGAGGTGGAATCCTACTTGAGCCACATCATCCCTCCCTCTCTTTTCTCTATTTATTGGATCCTTTTGTTTGTTTTGGGGTTGGGATGTTTCATTTTAGTCTCTGGTATTTTTTGGAGAGGAGAGGATTTTGAAGGAGTTTGTGGATTTTTGGAGCTTGTTTATACTTGTGAGAATCTTGTTGGAGCTTGTGGATGCTTGCTTGATCTTTGGAGGGATTTGAGACTTCATACTTGGAACAAGCTCTACCATGGAAAGGTAGGAGCTTCACTTTTATTTGTATTATGTTTTTTTTTGTTATATGTTTGTGTATATATGTTGTGTTGAATGTTGTTGTTTTTTTGAAATGCTTGTTGGGAATGGGTAGAATGCCTAAGTTGGGAGTGGGAGGAGACTATGGGGAGTTTATTTGAGGGAGGCATAAGAGATCATTTTCTTGAGGAGGGAGTTTGGGTTGGGTGCCCACCTAGTATGAGAAATGCTTGCATTTTCTTCTTGTTCTTACTTTGAGGGAGCCATAAGAGTTGAGGGAGGCATAAGAGTGGATGGAGGGATAAGGGGTACTTGAGGGAGGCATAAGAGTTGTTAGGGGTATTGTGTTTTGCATTGGAGGCTTTTAGGTGGCACCCATTCCCATTGGGAGGCATAAGTGGCCTCCCCATAGGTCTTACTCTTATGGCTTTCTTGATAAGCCTTGTGACTTTGTTGTTGTGATTGTTTCCCTCTTGTTGAGTTGTTGTTTTTGTTTTGAAGGATTATGGAATGAATGTGAAATTTTATGTTAAGTTATGTGGAAGCTAGTAGTTGCCATGAGTTGGATTTTTCTCCCATTGTAATGTGGTTGGGGCTCGGGGCCAATGGAGAGGATGGCTTCTCTTCTCCGTTGGGTATCTTGGTTGGGAGGAGAGCGTTGCCTCTCCCCTTATTTTGTTGTGAATCAAGCAAACTATTGGAGGAGCTACCTTGTTGATGTTTGTAGCATTGGAGCCTTGTTGATGACAATGTGAAACTACCTTGTATTTTTACCCACCTAGAGTGGAAGAAAGTGTAATATTGCTTTGTATTTTAGCTTCCATTATTGTAAATTGTTCCCACATTAAGTGGAAAATGTTGTATTAATATTTTGAAGGAGAGTTGTATTGATCTTCATTATTAAGGTTGTAATGTGGATGGAATTGAAAGTTGAAGGAAAGACAATTTATTCTCCTTTAACTTGGCTTGGAACCTCATATGAGTGTGTTGATCTTGTTGAAATGTTAGTAGTTCTTACTCTAAAACTTAATGGAAATATTGTTGAAACCCTCTTGAGGAATGTTGGGAAATTTACTTTAAAAATATATATATATATATATATATATATATATATATATATATATATATATATATATATATATATATATATATATTAAATTTCATTTTGTTACTTAAAAGAGATGTATTGGAAAAGTTGGAATATTAGTGCATTTTCTCTTCTTGTATTGTTGATGGAAAGACTTAAGTTTTAAATAGTTTTCAATATGCCAATGAAGTAATTTAAGTTCTAGCTCTAGTATGTTTTTCCTCATTTAAGAATTTATTGTAAATCCATTTGCAAATTATTAAGGGAAATGAAATCAAATCTATTTGAACTCCCGTACAATGCCTATTAAATTGTGTAGAAAGAAATTTTAATGCAAAAGCTCTAAACTTATTAAGTTCATTACCCATATTTCATTAATGCTTAATAAGGATACTAATATCGTAAATATTATTCATATTAAAGTAATATTAAAATTAATGGATTTACTATTATTAAATTATATTAATATTAATATACTATTAATATTTCTTTTATATTAACAAAAGTATACTAATATAAACTGTAGCCAAGGAAATAATATTAATTATATATGCAATAAAACCTACGTATGTATATGTAATTTAATGCGCTTCCCAAGAAAGGTCTATGAGATGTTCATATAATTGCAAAACAAACTGTGCTTCATGAATATTCTGATATGAAACAGATCCACCTCTATGAGATTTTCTTCCACGAGTTACATCGTAAAACAGGTAAGGTCTCAATAGAGAATCTTTGTAATAAATTTCATCAGGTCTCCTGGTAACACTCTCACTATCCCTTAATCGATTTTGATAAAAATATCTTGAAGGTGAATCCTGAATTTGAGGATGCATTCGATACTGAACAGATAACAGCATGGTTGGACAACCTGCTTGTTGGAAGCGCTCAAAAGGCTTCTACTATACTACAACATGCCTATTGCCTGGCTGATTACTGTTGCAAGCCATTGCTGTGGATCCCCGACAAGAACACACCTCGCAGCACCCAATGAAAGTGGAGATAATACGCCTGCTTCACTAGCTTGTAGCTTCATCTATAACCACCATATCAAAACGCAACAGCCTGTAGTCCCATCTCAGAGCCAATCGAATACTGTTTTAATCCGGTTCGGCACCACTCTTAGGAAGGATTTTAGCATATCCTGTCCATACAGTTGCTGCGACCATCTAACTACAACCAAACTCATAAATTTAATTTTGTTTTGGCATGTTCAATGCCTCTTATCCTCAAATAAAGCACTGATATTATGGTGTAAGAAGTGGCAGCTTTGAGATGCCATGTAGGACGTATCTCTGTCAAGTTTCTACTTGGGTGTGATGGGATCTTAAAAGCGGTTGGTGGGTTTGTTTACCTGGTTATACGTCTAACTCAACCTTTACTTTGGTTTCAAATACATGGAAAAGAAAAAGCAAATAAAACACTTTTAAATCCATATAAGTCATATGAATAAATAATATTTGTTTGATATAATATATAAAACTGTACTCCTAGAATTTCATGAATGAAAAGTAGAAAGTATAATATTACAGTCTTAGTTTTATATTATATGAATAGACTTCTTAAAAAGGATTAATTGGGAGAAGGGCATCAGAATTTAATATGGTGAATGAACTCATATGTATTTCAAAATATCATTTGGAAAATACTTTTATAATTTCTAGTTTGTATGTAATAATTCCTTCATTATTTATATATAATATAATAAATGATAGGATTATATTAACAAGGGATATATATATAATTTAATGATATATAATTAATGACATAAAAATAAATAATCTAATGGGATTAAAATTGGTTATAGTATACAAGTTTATAAGACTTATAATATTATTGTAAATGAAGTGATATTTTAATAATTGTAATCCTATTTCGTGTAATAGAGCATAATATTAGAAAGAATATAACATTCATCATATACTATAGTCAATTGGATTGACTATAATCATAATTAATATAATGTTATATTGACCATGATATTACATTACCGTATATATATGAAAATTTTCATTTGCGTGCTTTTTTTTACTTCCCGAATTTCGTGTAATAGTTCGAAATTTCTGTTTTACTATCTGTTTTCATGAGTTCTTGTTGAGAAAATTTTTGGGTGTGACAAGTTATCTCAGACGTTGGAGTCACGGACTCAGAGGCTAGAGCTTTTGATTTTCTCATAACATGGCCCATGGCACTAGTGTGGCGGGTCGACGAAATATTGACACTTTGAATGATGAAATAGGGCTACTGGGAAAGTATTACTATCGATTTTGTAGTGAGAAATTTATAAAAACATGTATGAAAAATAAGGGAGATTCCTCATGCCACGTGAGTTGTTTGACAAAATACCTATTAAAGAAAAGAAGTAGTCTCATGGAAATGCGTTGATTACTTGATGTGTTGATAATGGTGTTCATTATGAGACTTAAATTCCTTTCCAGAGATAACTCACCAGTGATATCTTAGGTAATCCTATGGGTGCTGGTATAATCAAAGTAGAGTTGTTGAAGAGCCGTTGAAAATTTCAAAGTAATGCTTTTATCAGGCTTAATTCCAAATGCCTATAAGAAAGTAGTCACATGGAATGTGTTAAGCGTTGATTAACACAAAATGGTTGTGTTTTTGAGGCTTAAAAACTTTCAAGTAAAGGATAGGGCATATTTCCTAACAAATCGGTTTCATTTTTCTTAGTTTCTGCTTGGTTGTGTCTGAATAAAGCATTGGAGTAGCTAAAAGGACCATTTGTATGCATTGGTGTTAGGTTTGGTTGTTTGGAGGAAATGATAAATTTTTATTATATCTCATCCCATGACTCAATAACATTATGTCTAGTTGTTTGTTTTGTGTAGCTCGTCATGCTTGGTCTTGTGGTTTTCACTTGGTGAAGGTGGCGAGATGATGCGATCTCGTTGAATGCGGGGACCACGAGTTTTATGTAGAAAGGTATGGTTTTCCCTTTTCCCTTCCACTAAATTTGACTTCATCATTTCTAACTCTTTAAAATTAATTTTTGAATGATAGATAATGTAATCCCAACAATTCAAAAATATTTGCTTAACACGAACTATTAAAAAAATGATCTCGAAAGTCATGCATGCATGAGCGCCACACCACAACTATACCACAAAATCAAAAACTCTTTCGCATGACTCCTGGTAACAAGGAACACCTTAGGGAACCTTAACTCGAGTTTTTGAAATTATGTAACGCTCTTTGAATTCTTATTCCTATATCCTCTTAGCTTATCAATCACTTATAGTGATAAGGTCGTCATAATAAAACACAATCGGTTTCGACTTATGGTTGTCGTTTAGCTTGAGCGGAACTTAAAACCACTACCTCCTACCTCTAGAATGACAACAAGAGGATCATAAACCACCTTCATTTCAATGAAAACACGTTCAGAACTAATTTTGCAAGTGGTTTTTAGACCCACTTTTCGTCACAGCGACAAGACTTGCCTGATGCAATTACAATAACTAGCCGACTTGCCCTTGTAACTTGAGCTCTTCTTGTCATAATTAACTTCCGTCAGACATGATGAATTCTCTACATATGAGGGAATAAATAAGAATTAACAAACTTTGTGAATGAACATAAAACGAGTGTGTTCGAAACCCAGTTTGTAAGCACTTTTGTTGTTTTGGATAGTTTTCTCAACCTTAGCTAGAATCTCCTTTTGAGTCTCGTTTGACTTCTAGCCACGCATGTGACCTCGTAATACTATTGCAATGCTATGTAGAATTTTATTCGATCTTTTATCTTGTATAAATGAATTTTTAAATGTATGTGGATTTTCTCTCTCTACCCTCTTCTCTCTTTGGTCGATACTTTGGGGATACTTTGGTTGATTTGAACATGTAAATGAATTGGGAAATGTAAATTGGTTTGAAATAAAATGAAAATGGACATAAAATGAAAATGGTTGTGACATTGAGAATGGAAAATAATATGTTTTTAAACTTTTTCTCTCATCCTTACTCTCTCCCTAGTACAAAACCATTAAGCACAAAATTAATGTGAAAGCGTGAATGCATGCGAAACAAATTCTTTCTTCTTCTTCTCTATCTCTCTCTTCTATTTAATTGAAATTGTTTGAAATGATGAATGTGTAGATTTACACTTGAGTGTAGGGGATCTCCATACAAGTTATAGAAATGAGGCAACGTTGGTTGTAGGTACTCCAAACAAGAAGGATTAGAGTGTGATATGTCAGAATCAATGAGATGACATTAAGATATTATATATTCATATAAATTATGAATGTTAAATAAAAGTGAATTATAGAGAATTAAATTATCAAAAATAGTGTGTCAAGACTATTTTTCCTCTTGTAATCTTATATTTCAAGCATTATACATGGAAAACCTTATTGTTTATATCTGCCTTTTGTTAAAACTAACCTTACAACACTAGTAGGAGTGACACATAATTAATGTTGGAACAACTATGTTAGCCAGATAAATGAACAAGATACTTGAATTTTGTAAATGGGTAACAAGAATACCGTTAACTTCATAGGTGTTTAGCCCATTTGAATTTAAATATGGATCTCATTTTTAGACGAACGAAACAATCACCTACCTAATAGTTATTGTGATTCATAGATAAAATAAAAATGTTTGGAAATACCTTATCCTTTTTAAACCATATAAATGTAGCGAGTTTCTTAACCTTTGTCATACCTTCCCTCGCAATCATGTCACATCTAGTTTGGAAATCCCTAATGTCTTAGGAAATAATTTAATCCTCACAATTAGACTTCTTGTCTTATAAGTAAGAAAATTCTTCAAAGACCATCTCTATAACTTAAGTGTCCTTACATGAACAAACATATCAGTTGAGTAACCTTGTCATTCATAGGGTAAATAGGACTAAAAATTTGTGGTGTCATAGGTTTACTCATCTTGAAGGATGAGTTAGAATTCAATGTTCACGTTGGACCATGTTTTCCTAGTTATCAACCACATTCTTAAGAAGATAGTTTAGGATACCTTCATCATTTAATGAACCCTTCGTAAGATTCTAATGACACAAGTGGAGTTAGTGCACTAGTTTTACTATGCATTAAACTCATGTTAATGATCTCTTTAGTTCCTCACAGATAAATATGTCACCTTGGCTAGTAACAACTTTACACATTTGTCCCTTACAAAGGTTTAATGGGATAAATATGTTTTCACACCTTAAATTGATCTATAGTTAGCCATCAAGCCTCGAGTGTAGTTGAAATAAACCAAACCTAATGAAACCCTTTATAAGATAAGTGTTAAAAAAAGTGAGAAATTACAGTCTTGAAATACCTCAAGTGGCACGAAGGCTTTGCAAGACAAGGACATTTGATTACTCTAATTTTGTCTCAAGTGGTAGGGTGTAGAAATCCCCAAGTAAAAATGAATGTAATACATCAAGGGACCTCTTATGATGCTAATAAAAAAGTATATGTGATGTATTGTTTCCAATGATTGTAAATACATTAAATTTTATAAACTTTGCTTTTGAACTCCCTTTATCCCTCTTAGATAATTGTGACCCTTAGTAGTAGATTACCATGTGTTTTCTTGTAGGGTGTAGTTTCCCTCATCCATGATTTATTTTGAAGTTAATGATCATTCTCGTCTCTCTTAATGGTATTGGTCAAAGAAACATTGATGCATTTTACTAAACAATTTAAAGAGTTCCTTGGAAGAAATTTGAAAAGCATAGAGTTGTTGGGTTGTCTTGTTATATGCTTTAGTAATTGGGTTTTTAAGAGCGATGAAATGAATTTTTAGGTACGGGGTCACTAATCTTTGTAGTCATGAATCCATAAGTGTAAATTATGTTTCATTTGAATTACAATTGTTCTAAATCAATGCCAATAAGAACCCAAAGTAACCATGTAACAATAATGGAAAACATGAGTAAATAAGATATTTGTTTAGGAATAAAGTTATGATTGAACTCTTCATAATTGATTTATGCATTATCTTGTTGTTAAGAAAAAAGAATACAAATTGTTCTTGGAGAATTCAAGAATTTTTGACAACAAAAACTCTTATATAACAAAAATAAATAAATTTATGACATGTAAATGTTAAATCGTGAAACTATTGAACTATAACAAATTGTAATAGAAAAATTTGGGTCCTATGATGGAAGGATGTTTATGGGAAGAGGTATCTTGAATCTAAATCACCCTTAAATCCTAAGAATTCCTTGACCTCACAATAGTTCCCTTGTCTAGAAAAGGTAAAATTTAAACATCGAATATACGTCTCGAGAACCTTATCATCTTGTTCATTTCTTTTCATAATGAGGATAAAATTTAACGTCAATTAAACATAATTTTAGAAAAAAAAATTAACGTAAGAAGGAATATTAGGAGGCTTGTGGGTGTTTAAAATGAATTTAATTAACAAATGAACTCTAGATAATTAATGGAAATTGAGAAAGAAACCAACATTACATTCTCTTTTAAAGGATAATGTTATACAAAAATAAAGTATTTGCAGTTTTAGAAAAAGGAAAATTTACACCCTTACCAATTTAATTCACTTGAAACCTATAAGGTTATATAATGGAAAACTAAATGTAATAAATATGTAAACCATAAAAGGCCATGTTGTGGAGTATGCCTATCATGTGTGTCTTACCGTAGTTGGGTCATTGTCTTGGTTTACGTCATTTGAGTAAGACATTGATGTGTACCCTATGTTATTTATTGTATGAGTGATTTCATCTTTGTTAAAGTGTCCTATGTGATGTCAATTTTTGTATTTGGATCCCATATGGTGTTCTCTAGCGTGTAATTAAAGAAACAAAAATTATTCCTATAATTTTTCTATTGCATTTTGTGTGTCAAATATATGGCCATTGTTAGAAGATGTATACAAGGAAGAAATAAAGAGAATTCAGATTGCACACATTTGAGACTATGTGTTTCCGTATATTTATTATAAAATAAATAGTTACAAAATGGTTGATGTAAGTTACAACCGGTTACAACCAACTTGTAGGTAATCACCTTATAATCAAGTCTTATATTCTCATACCCCCTCTTAAGACTTATTCTACATAAAGGAAAAAAAAATCTAACAAAATAGAACTACATTATCTTCAAACACTTTCACTTTGAAAGCAATGTTATGATAAGGTAGGGCTCCATCAAGCTCAATTCGTGATCTTCGTGAAGATGTAGCTCGGAGATGAATTCCCGAGTTCCTGGATTATACCTCCTTGAACTCCCGAATCACAGATCTCCCGAATTATTGGACAACCATCCATACTGAGCCATCCACAAGCTCCATCAAGTTGTCTCATGACCCTCGTGAGGGTATAATTCCCAAGATCCACAATCTCCCGAACTATCTAAGAAACCATCCATACCGAGCTTCATCTACCCCGTATCCTTTCTTTCCTTCAAAGTTTAGAGCATCTTTAGATTGCGTATTCATCATTGTCCTCACTACCTTATCTATCCATTGGGTCTTCAATCATGGCTATAATGGCTATATTTTAGGACTCTACCCTTGAGCACATCATCGCTTGAACACGAAAATCCCATTTTATGTGAGATCTTTTCTTACAATAATGACATTCAATCTCGATTTATATTTATCTTATCTTCTACGATATTTTTGGTTCTAGAATAGAATGCACTTTCTTGTTGAGAATGACCTTCAGCATCCTCTATAGTTCATTTTTCCTAGTTAGAAGAGTTCTTATCATATCATCAAGATATTGAGATTGAATTTGAATGAGGGTAAAAACTACATTTTATATTTTGAAGACGTACTATTTAATAGGATAGCTTTAGCATCCTAATCCTCAATGAAACTTTGACTTCTACTAGTTATTTGATCAAGTACCTAGGATTATTGATGTGACGTGACATAGAGACTCCTTTATCAACTGGAAACTATATAACTAAAGTTTTAGGGAAAATTTTGCATTAACTACTTTTGCTCCAAATAAATTATTTAGAGTATCCCAAATTTCCTTTGATGATTTCTCTAGGTCTACATGATGAAGTTCAGAGTCAGAGAGAGAAAGGCCAATAATAGCTTTCGCTCTATCATCTCTGCTTTGCCATTCTAACAATTTTGATGCATTGGTAGGTGTTGTCTCTTTCCCATTTACAATGCCCCACAAATTTTATTCATAAGTTGCATTTGTATTTTTACTCTCCATGTATGAAAATTTAGACCAAAATATTTTTCTATGGGCATTTCCATTTTAATAGAATAAATACAACTAGGTATTTTAGGAAATGAATAAAAAAGAATAAAATACCAGTTTTGAAGAGTGTCCTTTTCTGCAAATGTGAGGTGCACTGTTTCGTTTCCTAGATATCGAAGAAAACGTGCCCTACTTTGTTAACAAAAGATAGGGTTTTCGTGCCCTTCCAAAAATCACCAACTGGAGTCCTAGATTTCGTATTCACCTGAAACCCTCACTTGCAAACTTTGTTTTTCCTTGAAATTCGTGACTGGTTTTTCTCTTAAAAAAGTGACTGTATAATCTGTATAATGGTGCTCACAGACTGTATATTAATGGCGCGACTGTAAAACAGTCTAAAATCGCAACTTTTCATGGCTTAGTCTTTACTCCAGATTTGCAACTTTGCAGAAAATGTGACTGTATGTTCATTGTATGACTCGACTTTTTCTTCTTTGAATCACCCTGAAAAAATGTCACTGTGACCGGGTTCTTTTCTACAGGACTTCAACAAAATTTATAAAACCCTTTTGTGCCTTCGAGATGCCCTAGATCTCTGTCGAAAATAAAAAACGAAAATGTCTTCGTTTTCCTTCTTATATTTGCGACTGCCCTTCAAAATACGACTGTACCTTCCAGATGCCCTAAAAAAAGAAAAATGTATTCATTTTTTCCTTATGCAGATTTTGTGCCCTAATGTGGTGAATTTTCTATCCTTCTCTCTTTCCTCGCTTGCCCTTGCTCTGATACCACTGTTAGAAGACGTATACAAGGAAGAAATAAAGAGAAGTCGGATTGCACACATTTGAGACTGTGTGTCTGTCTATTTATTATAAAAGAAATAGTTACAAAACGGTTGATGTAGTTACAACCAGTTACAACCAACTTGTAGTTAGGCACCTTATAAATAAGTCTTATATTCTCATAGCCGTGACAGTTCTAGAACTATATGAAACAATGCCTTAATTGTTAATGAGAAACAAAAATATGGAGTGTGTATATAATCGGACGATATGGAAAGACGTCGTAAAACACGGGTACACACATTGATTTTAGAGGAATAGGTTCGTTCTACTCTCTCCTCATCTTCCCACCTCTCCATAGGTCCCATCATATTTTTTTCGTTTATTTTTGGATCCAAACCAAAATGCACGACGACTCGGAAAAATAATCTTATTCCTATATCCACATGAGGCCACAATCTATTCATTTCTTAGCTCAAAAGAGTCCCGCGTAGCCTGCACAACATTCAAAGTCATGCTCCCTCTGCTAATCATGCTAAGTACTCCTTTATACAACAATTAATTGGATATCTTGACATGCTCTTCAATGTCAAGACAATCCAAAAGCGTAAAGACACATTAATGAAGAAAAAAGAATAGATTCAGAATGAAATAGAGCAGTGGATAATAATACAACAGTCATCAATTCAAACTCCATTGTGTGCATATCCTGTTATCAAATCCCGTGCGATTCACAAGCACGCTGAAAAATCCACACATCCACCACCGTATAACTTGGCAAGCAATGGATAATGTTTAAATCTACCTAAATGTATATGGAAAGGTCGAGACCGATAACCCTTCTCTAGTTTGCGCGCAACATAAAGGAAACAATAAAGGTTTATGAATTTTGTGCTACACCTGTCGTTACATAAGATTTTAAGTTTATAAAACCTTTCCAACAGATCCCTTCTATCCGTATCATGCATCCTTCGCATTCTGTTGACAGCTTACATGTGCCAAATATGGTGTTGGACTGGAAAAATATGGCAAGGATCGTAGTGTTTTCTATTACACATGTCAAACGTATGCAACCACATCCCATTCAAAAAGATAAAAGAGACGAAGATAATCTATCCCTGGCAATTACTCAGTCTCCGAGCATAATAACATTCTAAATCCCCTTTAAAAGAATCCCATTTATGCAAATCATCCAAGCATTATTGTCCAAATGACTGTGTTTTATTAAGGCCTTTTGTGAAATGGTTTACATGCCCTGATCCCCCTTTCCAACTAGTAGAAAATCAAAAACTCAAGCAATGTCAATGCCTTCCCGAGCCAATCTCACATGGTGTATAAAAGTTCGCATGCTAAGCGAATGCTCTGACATTTTAGTTACATGTCTTCCAGGCAGTTGCAACTACATTTTCTGATAAACTCCTCTATCCTATGTTAAACGTGTTGTCGATAATGTTCTACATGACTCCCATTCTTGCACGTCTGGCCTCATTTCCCCTCTTCCACGTTCCTGTCAAGCGTAGGAAAGTAAGATACTGAGAAGGAGATTGGAGTTACACTTGTCAAAAACATTTGTTTGATAGTTTCTAATTCCCGTGAACCGACTACTGGAGTTTTCGAGCACCTACCCTGAGGGCCAAAAACACTTTGTCTGTAATATCCCTAACTACCCAGAACCTGCAATTTCAGAGGAGGAGGGAATTCACGCCCAATCAACAGTCACACATCATTATACAAAAACCCACTAATTCAGACCTGAAACCTCATTTTTCAAAATATATCTTGCTTGTTCAACACGCCAAAGGAGGGAATAAATCCCGAGGACCATTTTTCCAACATCTTCCCGTCAACGATGGGCTGGTATGGGCGTTACAGATGTCGGTCATCAATAGTCAGAAGAAATGCCAAATCATATCTAGAAGCATGGGACACATGTAGTTTACATCATCTAGATAATTTGTAATTTTTTTCCATCAATGTAGTTTGATATAGTGACTTCAATGTAAATGCTTATTAATAATATTACACATTCAACAACTAGCATTGTGAATAACGTTTTGTAATGAATTGTTACACGAAAACCTCGATGAACTAGTGAATCCACAAACCAAGATTATAACATCTCACCATGTTTGCATAGCCCATACCTTGGGATAGATTTACACCCATAGAGTGGGACCACGGCCAACCATATACAAGCCCTAGGCGAACACTTCAATGTTGCTCTTATCACCTGTGTGTGCACTTGAACCTAGTGATTTCTTTGATACCACTTGTAATGAAATTACCTATATAGATCAAAATAACAACAACAATATATATCACTAAAAACACCAAACTATAAATAAATGATCACAATATGCAAGTAGAATGACTTATCCACTTCAAGGGGAAAGCCTCCAAACAATACAATAAGAATCAAGTTCTCGATATCATTTTAATATTGTACTCTCTAACTTTTATATATACCCTACTATATTATACAAATAACAAAAGCCAACCCACTAAACAAATGAAAGCATAAATAAATACGATATGACACGATAATATATTTGATAGCCACATGTCGCCTATCTATATCTCGATATATGACATAGGGTTAAGGGTGTAGCATGCCCCTCCCCTTAAGATACACATAGGGTTTGGGTTAAGGGTGTAGCAGGTTGATCCTGGAAACAAGTTGGGTGCATGTGTAAAAATTAATGATGCAACTAATCATATCTTTTTAATTATTTGAATTAATGATTAGAGTGCAAGAGATATACATACATGGGAAGGTCAACCTCATGGACCATTTTTAGGAAAGTGCTTTGGAACCATCATCTCACCTTGGATCGTCACTCTAGAGGCATTAGAACCTTTCGCTTATAAAGCTCCAACTTGGGGCACCGCTTGTGTATCGTATCTAGAACGGGAGCAATAGTCAACGGTTAACTAGAGAAAATGTTGCTTTTATCAAAATGAAGAAGAGGACTAAGGACAAGAAGGCACTTCATGTAGAAGCATTCACTAGACACCCAAAGAAATTGGGTTGCTTGGAGTAGATCCTAACAGTGTAAGCTTTATTTTTGCTTTTTGGTTATAACCTCGCATATTGGGGAATGTGAGAGGTCAATACCTCGTCGGCATGAGTTCCTATTGTATAAATAAGCCCAAAATAAATCATTATGTGCATAAGGTTTTAATTTAGCTTCACCGTCAGATGGTTGGAACTTTGAGTTAAGCCTTGGAGAGAGGGAAATAGTATAGAGTGAATAACAGTGAAATCCTCCTAGTATCGAAGATGATACCTTGATCCCGTTTATTGGAGAGATGACTTTGACCTTGCATTATCGAAAACCATTTTGGATCTTAGTAGCTTGTGCACATTGTGCTTGTTTAGAGCCACTTTGGCCGATTCGTTGTCCCTCAAGCAAGGTCTCCTTACCTTGTATTTTATAATTTTTGAATAATTTGGTTCTTCATTGCAATGTAATAGAAATAATAAACCTGTTGGATAAGTGTACAATTGAGTATTTTAATTAGAATGTTAGTGTGAAACAATAAAAATCTACCTAGTCATCTACGCTGCCGGTTTACAAATTGACCGTCAACCATGTTGTTACCACAACCTTGTACATGCTAGACTCGCAGAATCAAGATTAGGTGCTTGTATCCATTGGTTATGGGTGAGAGCTAGATGAGTTAACTAAAAAACCATTTTATCTTCATTGCAAAGTTAGAAAAATGTTATTTCCAAAGACTTACAAAACAACACTCTGAGCCCCGTAAAAGAGATGTCAAGCATCGTATGTGTTCCCTGTTATGTAGAGAGTCATGTCAAACATTAGCTCAACCTCATTTCCCCATTTGTATTCTTTTCATCGCTCCTCAGAGCTCAGTTACCCTATCTTACACTTTTAGGAATCTCGTAAACCGAAAAATTAGACTTTAGTTTGGGGAAAAAAATTCTTCTTGATATCTTGCACTAGAATTTTCAGTAGGCCTTGGGTTGATGTTTGACTAGGTCAAACTGGCTCAACTATGACCAGTGGCTCAAAACGTGTCGCCATTTGTAACCTGTTTTCAGTTCGAGTTTCCTCAACTCGACGTATTCTCTATATATATGAGGGCATGTAGGAATCTTCCCATGGATAGTCCAACCAATGAAATTCAGTTTTCGAATGAGGGTTCTTAGCCCTCGAGAAAAAAATGGTTGTTGTTGCAACTAGCCTAATTACGACCGGTGGCCCCAAAAACTAGCCGTCAATCGTAAACCGTTCACTAGTTCTAAATTCTATCAGTTCTTGTGAACTCTTGGTATATAGGTGGACATGTAGGAATTCTCCCATCATGAATTTTTTTATCAAAAGATAGCTTTTAAACACACTTTCTTAGCCTCCGAACTTAAATTAGGCATTTTTGTAATTACAGAAAATGTAAAACAAAGTCATATGACCCTTGTCAAGTTAGAAAATCACCATGGAAATGTATTAACACTTGTAAATAACTATTTGAAACTCTATCTTGTGGCTTGGCATGTGAAATTTGACTTTTGGGAAAATAGTGTTTCTCTCTCTTCCCTATCTCTCTCTTCCTTTAGTTAAGAAATGAAATAAAATGAACATGTGCCCTAATCCTTTCTTATTGCATGTGTATTATTATTAAAATGTAAATGGAAAACCAATAACGTTAATTATGTTAGATCTAGGTGGATGTCATGCTAGTGATTTATTGTTGATTTCACACTCACATGGTTTTGCAGGATGTAAGTAAGATGGTGAAATAACATGGTTGTGATTCATTGTATATTATTATAATTCATGTATGTTAATGGAAATAAATTTTTATGTATTTCTATGTTATAGTAAAGACTTATTATTGAAATTTTTAAATATGAATGAGATGCTATATTTATGGGTGCTTTGGGAAATGTGCATTTAACTATAGGTGTTCTTTTGATTCAAATTTATATATGGTAAAAAAGGGGGTTGGATATATATGTTAATAGAAATTGTAGAGGATAATTCAACATTTTGCTAAGTATTGAAAGGTTTATTAATGAAGTTTTGTAATATTTTTAAGATGCTAGTGTTTAAGGAAACATTCATCTAAACATGGGTGTTATTTGATTCCAAAATTTGTACTATAAATATTGGATAAATGTGTTAAATGAAATTGAAATTAATAGTTTATTGTGCAATTCTAGTGTTCAATTTATGATTAAATAGTTGGTTTTGTTTCTTACTTTAAAATGTAATAAAGAGATCTAAACAAAATAGTACACCCTAGTTTAAACTTCATGTATAAATACCCTTCCTATGTCATTCTTCAGTAGCATAGAAAAGTAAAACCTTAGGAATAACTTAAATACTTATGTTTAATATAACCTTTTAGATTAAATAAAAAAAAAAATCAAAAGTTTGAGTTTATCATCATTTCTTGTATGCTTGAGAGACATTGTTGTGAACCCAATAGCTAGGAAACGATATGGTCAAACATTATTTGGAGTATGTAATTTCCCTACTAGGTTTGGTAATCGTGTGTGTAGTAAGGAGAATGTGTTCTCCTAAGGTAGTGCCACTTAGGAAAACAACAATAAACATGGTGTAAAATCCTCTTGGACCAACATACATGTTGAATGGAAAATATCTCCCACTAACCTTAGAAGTTACCCTTAAGAATTGGGATCATAAATGAACTTGATACCCAATTTCTATTATCATTTGGGTTCTATGGTGCAATACTCAAAGTTAAATGTGAAACTTAACAACTTCTTAAATTATGATTGGTTTGTGGGAATGTAACCGTAATATGATGTGCATGGAGAAAGGTCAATTTTGGATCGTTATTATAACATGTTTAATCCATATTTTGGTGAGGAAAAGGGATCTATGTCGAGTAAGTTCTAATGTGACCCTTAACCATTTAAACGATGGACTACTCCATTTTTCTCTCCCACTTGTCCTAGTGTGCAATGGAGGTATCATGTGAAACTATGTGGTCTTGTTCTTCTAGATAAATTCCTTAGATAGGGAGTAGTAGTGTCATGAGGTTACAAATGCCTTATTAGAAAAAATGTTACAAAATTCATTCCAAAAATGTAATGAACCTTATTGGTGAAAAAAATATTAGGTTGGATGTAAAATGATACTAAGGAAACCTAATCTAGAAAACAAAAATAAGGAAGTATGTTGCCATGTTTAGAGCCTTTGAATCCTTAACTAATTATTGGAGCATAACTATAGTAAACTTGTAAATGATGTTTGGATTTTGGAAGTGTAATCGTGGAATGTTCTTCCACATGAAAGTTAAACATGATCTCCTTGTAATGGGGTTAAACCCTCTCACTATGGATAAATTACCTGCTTTCCTTTAATACTTAGTTTATTATATAATTTACCAATTTATAAATGAATGAAAGAAACTTGACCCTATATCCTTGAGAAAATGATGTGAACCTTCCCTCCTTTGGGCACACATTTTTTTGTTTGTGTAGTTGAGGCATGATACAAGATCAAGAAACATGCCCTTAGATGTGAATCCTAAGGGTAAGACCTAATAGGCTTGTGGTGTAAATAAATACCCTATTATCGAATGAATTAATTAAACAATTAATTTCAATAATGTAGATGATATTTATTCAATGATATACTCTTAAAGTTAAATGTTAAGCAATGGTAAGTGCAGCAAGTTGGTGGACAATTAAGTAGACATAAAAACCCAAAATTTAGGTACCGCGATCGTGGTTTCTAAACCGCACTTACACAATTGTTTTTTATAGGTTCGGTGATTTCCAAACCAAAAAGATGATGACATTTTAAAACCACGAGCGTGGTTTAAAAATGCACTAGCAATTTCAAACCGTGATCACGGTCCTCTCGAGACAAAAAAACAAACTCGTGACTCCTTATTTTCCCCATTTTTCCTTTCCATCTCGTGATTTCTTGTAGACCTTTGACACTTGTGCTTTGAATACCCCCTAAAAATTTCTCTTCAGACTTCTGGATCATGATAGTTTCAACCATGCCACCAAGACAAAGAGGTAAGCCCTTGATTTTGATAAATTTGTTTGCATTTTAGGTTATTTTTTGTGATTTTCATGGGTTTTTCAATTTTTTGTTTATGTATACAATTTTTTATTTTGTCAGTTGCTCGGCAAGCTTGTAATCCTACAAACCATCAAAATATTCCTCAAAAACTCCAAAAAATCCTCAAAACCCTCCAAACATTCCTCAAAACCCTCCTCCAAACATATATCCACTTCATGTGGCTCCTTCTATCCCCATGGAACCAATAGGAACACAAGCTGATATTGTTGGAAGAATCTGACAAAATAAAATTGTCATTGAGAACCTTATTTAGTTTATAAGACAAAATCATGCCACAAATCTGACCCTCATGACTTTATCCAACACATTCCAAACATTGATTGGCGAAGTTGACTCCATAACCAACCAAATAGATAGATGAAATACCTTTAGAGGTGATTGTAGGTGGTGGTATGTAGATAAATTATCCCATGCGGCCATAAGAGATAATTTTTTTGGAAAAGACCACATTTTTGCATTATTTACTGACCCAAGAACCAATGCCCCCACGTAGCTACTTGCAAATGATTTCCAATCCATTGGTGCCATAATGACCGAATCAAGAACAATTTTTGGAAATGTTGGTTGATGGTTTTGATTATCCACCATGTAACAACAATGAGGTTCCTCTCTATTTTTGAAGAAATTATATTGCAAGTTCGTGCTTAATGAGGTCCCAAACTATTTTGACTTTTCTGAGTTTTATGGGTGAGGAGGTGGCTCTACATGCAGTAGACTGGTCCACACACAGGTCAACCAAGGATCCCCATGTCCCATAACCCCTATCGCCTTAAGTTATCCCTCCTACAATGAAGGAGGTTGTGGAGATTGACACACTACATGCATTGAGGGAGCTCACTCACATTGTGACCCAGGATAGTGACAGATTACATCTGGTGATGTTGGTAGAGGCATCAGTTCTAGCGCACCACACCACTTTGGATCATGTGGTGTTGTATGCACTGCGGGCGAGACATTATTTGTTGGATCACATGATTTATTTTCTCTAGATGAGATGATGACAAATGTTTTTAGAACAGGTTCAAAGGATCGTGGTCTTTCATAGATAAATGTCAAATAAATATTTAATATATATACAATAGTTTAATTCATATTTGATATTTTAATATATTTGTATTTGATTGTATGTCATGTACATACATGTAAAAACTAATTTTCTATTTTATTTTAAATAGAAAGAGCTAGTGAAGGAAACATCTGGCATCAACATGCTAGCTACTGCAGCTGGGCATGTTACAAACATAAGTTTCAAGTTGTAATTAAATTTCAAATTTCATTTGATTGTGCACTTTTAATATTATATTGTTTCACCTATACATATACATATTAATATATGCCTGTCTTTTATATGAGGAGCCTGGCATGTCATCATCTGCTCTGGGAATTGAGGCTACTGGCACGCCTCACATGACTTTTACATAGGTTAGTTTCTCTTTACACTTTGTTTCTAATTGTGGAAGTTCACGTGGATTATGCTTTGGGTCTGTTATGTGGCAGTCATGTAGATTAATATTGATTTGTACATGTTTTTTGTATAACTTATGACTGACAGAGAGGCTCCTCCATATATGTAGACTATGGAGGCTAATGTAGATACTGCCATAGCATCTGCAGATCCACTAACTGAGGTACAATTTTTCAAATTTGTTAAATTTTGGAGGAATTATTTCTTATTACTTAAATCTACAATATCAAATTTGGACATAAAATATTTAATTTGAAATTTAATTATTTGTATGTATCTTACCCTCATGAGTCTATCGTTGTCCCTGCGATGCGTCAACAACAAAAATTGATAGGATTATGACATTGTGGTAAGATTTCACATGCATTTTAACTAAATTCTAAGTTTCTAAATTTTGAATGTATTTTAAAAATCTAGGTGTTAAAACTTATTGTTTATGAATGTGCAAAGTTAGATTGTAGGCCTGTTTAGAGATGCCTAGGACCACATGGATGAAATCCATAGTGGCATTCTCCCTCCACTACATCCCCAGGTTGTGGACATGCTACTTCTAGCAGGGCGAAGAGAGGGAAGATGTTTCATGATTAGATTCATAGGACCTGGATGTACATAGATATATATATGGGCCATCTGGTCCTAGTTCATGATTCTTCATAAGACATTGTATATATAGCCTTATGCGACCACATGTGGTCCTATATGTATGACACACTTAGTTCAAGATGTACACATGTTATGAAATTATATTTTCAGAGACTCGCATCTAAAGCACACTTAGTTTGATACATTATATATCAATGTGTTGGTTTCATAATGATATTACTTCTATGTTTGATTTTATTTCATTGCACATGATATCCTTATATGTATGCATGTTCTATGTATATTATTTCTATATATGTATGATTTGATTTGGTGCAAAAATATGAATAAAATTACTGGTGCAACATTGCATGGTACAATTGTTAAGAAATTAAGGGAAACATTTAAATATGTATTGTTTTAGAGATTATCCCATTAATAGAGCTTATCCCATTGATCAATAAATACACCTTAATATCTCTTTTAATTTGGTGTTATGCTAATCAACTAAGAATTTCCACATGATTTGATTATCATAAGTATATTAACTTCCCTATTAAGTCCTATATGTTTTTGTATTCAAGCACACACTTTAAAAACCCCATTTTTTGTTTACCCTACAATGCTTCTAGTCCAAAATACACATTTTGTGAGGGGGTTTGTCAAATAGTTCACATCCTTACCATTCCAAGGTATTTGAAAAAATTTCAAGGTTCTTCAATGAATTTTAAAATGATATATCACTTGGAATTTGTGAACATTCTTTACATATTTATTTAGGATTCTTATACATATGATATGACATATCAATCTAGATAAGAACACATAACTATGTATGTAATGTATATTGTCAAATAATTCACATCATGGTGGGCTCTATCGAGGCCCAAATTGGTGTTAGACCACCGATCCAGAGCCTTCCTGGCATTCCTAGGGAGGCCTGGATTGGTGTTAGACCACATCATTGCAGGCTCTAGGGAGGCCCAAATTTGTGTCAGACCACATCATGGTGAGTTCTAGGGAGGCCCAAATTTGATTATTCTAGGAAATGAATGGAGGTGAGTAGTGAGAATTCATGCCTCGGGACATCGTGGCACTCAAACAACTACACTAACATGTATGGGTAGCTAGGTAAATGCTAGAGGAGGAATCATTCTGGTGTGTAACAATGTTGTTGCCGGGCTACTTCATTCGGGTATGGTCCCTTAAGAGCCCTGAGACCAAAAAATTATTCAACTTTGATGTGTGACTACGTGGAATCTATGGCACCTAAGGATGTCTTGTTTGATCCTAAACCTTGGTGTAGGGACCATCTACAATAGCCTATATCGGTTTTTCCCTCTCCAATCGATGCTATGTTGCCCTATTGTTTGTAAATGTATGAAATAGTGCATTTTAAGACAATGTAAGGTTGTCAAAAAGTATATTTTGTAAACACTGGATCATGGCACCAAAATTACTTGGCCGAAACATTTGGGTGGCAAAGTGAACGCTAGAGGAGGAATTATTTTGGTGCGTGATAACTTCATTGCTTCCATACTACTTCATTTGGGCATAGTCCCTTAAGAGCCACGAGGCGAAAAATCGTTCAACTTTGACGGTTACTACGTAGTCTCGTGGCACCTAAGGACATCTTGTTTAATCCTACACCTCAAACATAGGACCCTCTCGTAATAACCTATCTCAGCTTTTTTCCTTCTCCAATGGTGCTCTCGTTGCCCTATTATTTGCAAACACGTGAAATAGTGTTGTTTGAGACAATATAAGGTTGTCAGCGATATATTTTGTGAACGGTGGGTCATGGCACCAAAATCACTATGACAAAACATCCAGTGATTAGGTGAATGCTAAAGGAATTTTTAATGGATACTATCGAAGCCTAAGTTCATGTAACTACCATCGACCCTATAGGGTACTCAATATCTTCACCATCTATAACAAGAGAAGTCAACTTCTTTCTTTCCTCGATGCAATGCGACATAAGAAATAGTCTTTTCCTTCTTCATTTTCTTCTGTCACAATAACTTTGCAAACACATGTCCTATAAAAAATAAAGGTTTCAACTCAAATTTAAATTATACATATTAAAATTTCAATGGACATAACTCAATACAAAAATTGTAAATAACCATAAATACCTTATCGTACCAAAATCAAAATTTCATCAAAGTCCTTGGATGTTACAAATTCATCTGCAGAAACAAGTCATAATGCTTGTGGAGGTTGATAATTAGGAAGCATAGTTAGAGGCCTACAAATCTATCCATCCACCCATTCTTGTGAAACACACTCAAGCATAGCATTACAAATTGATATACAAGATGGATAAAAACATGTCAAATTTTTTTGTCCATGTGGCCCACGAAGTAGCGTCTGAGCTACAAAATGAGTGCATATCACTAGACCCAAAGTGAGTGTCATACAATCCTCGTAGTTAGTAATTTGTTGTTCCTCTATCAACCAAAAATATATGTGAATTGTGGAATTTTCTTGAGAACCTCGAGCCATGTTGTCAATACACCATTCCACTATGCTCTTTACATCTTTCAATTTAGCACCATCTTTGTACTTCAACTCTTCTCTTGTAAGAGCTCTTTTCACACATGCCCCTACACCATCATGCTCTCCTTTTCCATGTCCAGCCTCAACAAAACTCCAAATATGTAGCACACCCACTTGACAGTGCATCCTGCTCATCCAATAAAACATTTGTGCATTCTTAAACCGAGATGTGAAATTATTTGACCATATATAATTTTGTTTGAAGTGGATGTCCCTATCAAACAAGTTTCCATAAAATAACTTGAAACACCCTTGCAAAAATTCAATAGAATGAGTATGATCATCACCGATATAAAAGTGGTACTCTCTTAAAAAATTATCATTCTCTCAGATCTTGTCAGAGAATGTATAAATGTTATATGCATAAAAAAGGTAACTTTTACTAAGTTGTAATATTGTGATTGAACCTCTATTTGTGGTCGTAATGTGTAATTCTGTGGAAAATCAACCACTAAAACAATAATACTAATAGGAAATGTGTCTTTGCATATCTTGAACTGTTCATCCAACCATCGAGCTGTGTGTATGCCTAGCATAATCATAAACAATTTCATTCTTCAATTTTCTCATAAAATGAAAAATAGGCATATGTTTATAACTATCTCACATCATTTAGTCTCTTTTCCATATTTCAACTAGTATGCAACTAATTCATATTTATCAAGCTCAACTAAATTATTTCCTATTGCACCTTCAATTTTCTCATGGATGTAACTTTCCAATTTAGGTGATCCACCACATGTACCACAACTTCCATCTAAACAATCCTCGACTATAAAAATTGTCCAACTTCTTTTTCACAAAATATAGTAGGAATAAAATCCATGGAAGATATTGGTGGAACTTTAACACCACATTCCGATAACATAGTTTTATAATGAAAACTAGAATGAATATGTAAACATTTAACATAATGCATCACAAATTCAACATGTTGCCTACAATAACAAGTGGTGTGAATGTGGTTGATTTTCACATAGAATGGTTTCAACATTTCAAAATAACATTGACTAATTTTAATTTCCAGATGCTCTTGTTCAAACTTATGAAAAAATGAGTTTGAGTCATAACTAAGAAATGCTTTGGATGTGGTTCGTGATTAGTAGAACCAACTCTCTTTTTACAACATCTCTTGTATTAGGTAAAACTCTAGTGTTATCATGCCAAAATTGAATAACAACTTCTCTTATAGCATCAGAATTATCTTTGTCCTTACGCGGTGCTCTAGCATAAAATGCCCAAAAATCAGTGTTATTGAGTGATTGAAGGATATTACGTCTTTCAATTGCTTTCATTAGAGTTTTTCGATTAAATTGCACCATTCGACTTGTTTTGCGTAATCAAACATTGTTTTTTATTGATTCACTTACAACACTAGTAGCAAGTACATGACGCACAATATTACTATCCCTAGTGTGTCTCTCGACACCAACAAAGTGTGATATGCATCATGAAGGTTTTCAACAATTGTAGAGGTGACCATGTATATAAGATGTTTTCAATCCTAAGGTGTTTAATGTAGATCTCATTTTAATCAATTTCATCAAACTAACCAAAAATGACATCTTTGGGAATCATTTAAAATTTAAAAATGATTATCCCAAATTTTAGTGGATTTTCTTTTGATTTTCTATTCATAAAGTTTGTCATACATTGGTTTCAAAAAAATTCATCAATTTCAATAAAATAATTAGGTTTCTTGCGAAAAATCATAGGAGGTTTTTTTGTCAAATTTTGTTTGTCTACAATTTCAACCTAAATTTCCTTATTCACATTTTCATTGTCTCCTTCAATTTCAACATTTGCTACATCACGAGTATTTAATTCTTCTTTAACATTGAAAGTAAAACATCTTCATCATGGGTATTTAATTCAACTTCAACATTGACAAAATAAATATTACCTCGGTTCCTCATTTCTTACAATATTAGGGGTTGAAGATGAACCTCTTCTTGATTCTAGAAGATTTCGCATTCTCTCAGCATTTTGAATTTTTTCCTCTAATTCGTTTGGTGTTTTTTACTTAATGACTTCCTTTTTGACTTTGTTTATTGTCTCCCATGATGTTTTGCTTTGGTGATAAGAAAACTTGTAAAAATGAAAGAATTTCATAGTAATTTGTGTAGTAAATTCAAATATTAAAAATTACATGGTAATCAAACATTGGGATGTGTGTAAATATGAATTATGAACCACGATTGCACTTTAAAAATTGTGCTAATGGTTTATAAAGCATGATCATGGTTCTTGTTATAAAAGCCGTGATCGCGGTTCTATCTGTATCATCAAATCCAGCTCTAAGGCTTGGGAAATCTTTGTTTTTCCCCAACCAAATATATGAAGGTCATTATAAAGTGTAAAAGGTCAAAAACTTCAAATTTTCTCTTTCTGAGACTTGAACCATGCTAAAAACTGAAAATATTAAACAAAAATGGTGACATCACGTAGGGGAGACTATTAGATTCATAGAAATATTGATTTTAAAGTGAATAAAATAAGATAAATATCATTTTATAACTTTTTACTAATAATAGGTCTTTAAGACATTTTTCCCATGAATTTTCATGTCTACGTTTAAGACCGCAACTTTTATTTTACTTATCAACATGTGATAAAACATATACCATCCCAAGCATAGAGAAATTCTACACACACACACACACACACACACATACACACACACACACACACACACACACACACACACACACACACACACACACACACATATATATATTTGATTTTGATGTTTTTGATATAGTTATATGGCGGGAAAATGGAAAGTGCTCTGTTTTCTAAATCTTTCGACCACTTTCACGAAAAAAAGTAAAAAAAAATATTGCTTCGAAAAAATACAAAATAAAATCCATCCCAAGATAGAAAAATACATCTAACTTTTCACAAAATGAAAAAAAAAAAAACAAGATTTGGTCATAAAAAAAAAAGCAAAGTCATATAATTTTAAGTGTTTAATATAGCTAAACTTGTCTACTTTTCAAAAAAATTAGTAGTTTAGAAACTAGATTCGGATGCTATGATTCATACTCATATAAAGTGTTCTAATTTTGAGTGCATGTATTGCTAATAATCTCTACAAGTTGAGATTTTGATTTTTTACATTATGACATCCACTTATGACCACTTTTTTGTCCACCAATTTGCTGCACTTACCCGCAATATAGAGGAAATATAGCAAAAAGGAAAAGGGAATGTATGATCCACATATTATGAACCTTTATAGGACATAAATTAAAGTTTGAAACATGATTGTAACAAATTTGTAGTCCTAAAATATCCGGTCATGGGAAGACCCTATTTGTAAGTGTTTCCTTTAGTTGAATCGTTATGTTGTGCCTTGTCATTAAAAAAATGTCCTTAATGTGCATCACGTGGTTTCATGTGATATGTGTGGGTTAATTTTTGTACAAATAAATGATATGTTGTGTGTCATCCTACATGATCTCATGTGGTGTCATTTGTACTATAATGGAAGTTAAAAAATAAAAAATAAAAAAATATTCGGTATTTTTACTGTTATAATTGTGTGTGTAAAGTGTGGGGTTACATTTTGTATCGAGCAGAGGTTCATGATCTCAAACCTCTGGGATGGATTGGAGTTTTGATTATATTTACATAGTGGTGGTGGTGGAATTTGAGGATTAATGTGATATATGTTGTTATGTGACCCATGTTGTAATTGTCTTATTATGAACGTACATGTTATGCATGTAACTTAGTGGGTATTTGTTATCATGTTAATGTGCTTGTGATGAGAGTATTTGCTTTACTTTTCGTGGATTTCAGTGACGAGTTCACGTGTGATGTGGCACCTTTTTGTGTATGAAAGTAATGTTATTTTGGATTGCGGAGTGTTGGAGAATTATGGGATTATGTGATATGAAGGTGAATTGATGTATTGCATGAAAAAATTGGTGTAAAGTTAATTGGATTGTATCGTGATGTTGTCACCATGTTGTGATGAATTATGTGTGTAACCATGTTGTATAAAAATTTATTTGAAGTTGTAATCTTAGTCATTGTGTTCATCATCTGTATAATTTGTGCAATAAGTGATGGTTCATGTCATGATTTAGGGTCATATGGTGAACATATGATCCCTATCAGACAATGATTGCACTTTGTGTGTGATATGCGGTAATGTTATTTATCATAACCCATGAAAGTAATGATTTTGTTATACCCTATATATATACCATGTGTAAGACACTATTTCTAATGTGTGTGAATCATCATTGTGTAATTGATGTAGTTACGTGTTATGTTCATTACCTTACACTAGCTGATCCTAAGGGAAATTGGTAAAAGTTATATGTTTGAGTGAGGAAATGTGTACCGTTGACCGAGTCACTGAGACGCAGTACGAGATAAGAATTTGAGTTTTACATAGGATAAAAATTCACTTTTGTTTGTTTTGTATGTATGGAACTTGATTAACAGGTGTCATGCATATTGTGTTTTACGGAAACCTTAGGCTCAAGATATGGATGCCTATACTCCTTTCTCTCTCCCTATATGGTTATCGTATGGATTTAACGTAAGTGTAGTTATGACTATGTTGAGCCTTGTAGAAGTAATGGAGGGATGATTCATATAGAGATGATGATAGTTGTATTATTTGATATGTTATTTTACGAGCTGAGGATCATGTCCAAAGTGCAAGCAACACATTGAGTACTCCTTAGGTGGCCGTATAAGGCCACATCATTATTGTAATTTTTTATTTCTCTATACATATTTTATTCTAAAATTGAACATTTTATTTTTCTTGCTAGAACCAGTAGTTTTCTTGATTGATGTGTTGTTATATTTTGGAAATTTTATTTGGTTGTTGCACTAACATGTGGATTTTTGCACTAACCCGGCTATTTGGCCATTTGTTTTACATAGTTTTAAATTTTCTTTTCATGTTTAAAAGTTTTATGGCCTAGAACAAGGCTTGATATTTTTTCCACTTGGCATTTGATATTAGCTTGCTTATGCTAGTTTAATGTCGTAATGTGTGGAATAGGGTCATGGGATGCACCATGGAGTGGTGCAACCTATGGACCCACTTCGTTATATGGGGGTATGCCCCAAGAGTTAAAGATAACTAGCAGGTTCTTAAACCACAATTTATTATGTCACTTGGGTTAGATGTGTTTGGACCATATGTGCTAAGGGCCATATGGTGATCGACCTCTTTCAGGGAGTGAAAAGGAAAATTTATCTTTATGTTATTTCTTAGGAGGTATATGGAGTTGGTTTTTATGCTTTTTGATTTATATGGAGGTTGTTGTGATGCTTCCGGAGGTATATGGATTTGTTTTGTGATGCTTCGGGAGGTATATGGATTTGTTTGTGATGCTTCGGAGGTATATGGAGTTGTTTTGTGCTACTTTGGGAGGTATATGGAGTTGTTTTGTGATGCTTTGGGAGGTATATGGAGTTTTTTTTTTTGGGAGGTGTATGGTGTTGGTATTATGATTTATGTGTACTCATGTGAGTTTGGTTATGTTTTGTAATGTTGATGATTGATGCTCCTCATTTATGATAAGATGTTGATTCCATCTTGACACTATGTAGCTATAGTTATTGTCCCAAGTTGTGTGAAACCTTTATATGTGTACCTGTTGGGAATTCCATGTTGTAGTAGTCTACTTATGTTATGAGTACTATTGTGTTGGGTGCATTTGTAATAAGTACTATGTTGTGAGGGATATGTATGTTCTTTCCATGGTTTGGTTGAGTTATTGTGATGTGATAGAGTCATGAAGGTACATATCATGATGTCTTGTGAACCATTAGTGTTGTGTTTGACCCTGGTGTGGTATTGTGATGTCAGTTTTTATTGGGCACCCACAAAAATAAATAAACTAAAATCTTAAAACAATGAAATATTAAGAGCTTGATTTTTTGTAATAGCTTAAAGGAAAAAGACTAAGTAATCATTCAAATTAGAACTACCAATCTTTGCAGAACATTAAGAAACCATCAATACTTGTGTTATACCTTATGGTAACGTTTTAGCAACATCGTTCATTTCCTAGGAAAGATTTGTCATTGATTGTCACTTATCGTAAGCACACCTAAAGCCTCACCTTGTGCCCTATCAAGGAGGATGATGATTTTATAATAGGAGGGAAATATAGTGCCAAACATGAAAGGAAAATAAAAAATAATAATAAAATAAATACGTAAATAGAATTTGGAATGCATGTGAAGTTGGTAAGGGAACTAATGGGGGTAGGTGCAGATTAATGGAATTGATAGGAGATAATGGGAGATAGCATGTGGCAAGTGGCCATTCAAACATTTCATTATCCTTATGTAGAAATAGAAGCACTTTAGTTGGAAACCAAAGGTTCTAATTTTTTTGAAACCATAGCCAACATTGAAATTAATTAACGGTTTTGTAACTACATTAAATAGGCCTTTATCGACGTTGAAACCCAAATTCAAGATGTAAATTTCAAATTATTTGCATAGTGTTGGGAAGACAGATTCGAGAAGATATGGATTTTTCCTCATAAGACGGTCACATTGTTTCACCTATGCAACAAACAAGTCTCCAACATAGGATCGAGTTACATTTTCCATGTACTCCCATCCCTGTTCCAAACTATGAGTTCTAGAATAGGGTATGTATGTCTAGCAAGGCATAAAGAGAGAGGAAATATGTCAAAGTGTTATAGTTGCAAGTGATCTAGAATATTTATATGCAATATATGGAAGCATGCACTAGGAATATTCACTATTTTGACTAAATTCCTGAAAGAAATGTGGCATGAATTGTAATGATTGTAGGAAACCAAAGCATAATGAAGAAGGGAAGGGATTTTTTAGATGTTGTAGTTGCAAGTTCTCTAGTAGGTATGTATGCAAAATGTGGAAGCATGTGCTTGGCATGTGAACTGTTTAGTTTGGCTAAATGCCAAAAATAAATGTGTCCTCATGGACTATGAATGGCTACATGATATGCAAAAATGGTTTGTTGAAAATGTTTAGAAAATTTCAATTAAATGCAACTGGCATGTGTAAAACCAAATTCAATGTGCTTTTTACTCGCATCCTCCCAAACTTGTGGCCAAAATGGGAGTTTTGTTTGTCCTTTACTCCTTTATTAGAGATTTGTAAAGCAATGAATCTGAACTAGAATCTTCAAAACAAGGTGATTTAAATGAGATAATAGTGTCGGTTGGTAATTTACCCACTAGGTTTTGAGCCAAGTGTAAAAATTGATTTTTAGCTTGAAATGGATATGTTGTTTGATATTGGAAATGAGTTGGGTGCATGTGTGAACATTTATAATGTAACTCATCATATCTTTTTACTAGTTTTAATGAATGATTGGATTGCAAGAGATATATAGACATGGGAAGCTCAACCTCTTGGAAAATTTTTAGGAAAGAACTTTGGAACAAGCATCTCACCTTGGATCGTCACTCTAGAGGCATTAGAACCTTTCACTTATAAAGCTCTAACTCGGGGCACCATTTGTGTATCATACCTAGGACGGGAGGAATATTCAACGGTTACCTGGAGAAAATGCTACTTTTATAAAAATAAAGAAGAGGACTGAGGACAAAGAGGTGCTTCATGTGGAAGCCTTTGTCAGATGCCCAAATAAATTGGGTGTCTCTTGGAGTAGATACTGACCGTGCAAGCTTAATTTTTGGTGTTTTTGTTATAGCCTCACATATTGGGGTATGTGAGAGGTAAATACCTTTCAGAATCAGATCCTATTGTAAAACAAGTCAAAAATAAATCATTATGTGTATAAGGTTATAATTTGGCTTCATCATCGGATGGTTGGCACTTTGGGTAAAGCCTTGGAGAGAGGGCAATGGTGTAGTAGTGAACAAGAGTGGAATCCTCCTAGTATCGGCTATGAAACCTTGATCCACTTCTTTGTAAAGATGAGTTGGGCCTTGTAATCTTGAAAAACATTCCAGAACTTGGTATCTTGTGCATGTTGTGCTTATTCATAGCCACTTGGACGAATACATTATCCCTTAAGCATGGTATCCTTACCTTGTATTTTATAATTTTCATATAATTTGTTCTTCCTTACAATGTAATAGAAATAATAAACCATTGGATAAGTGTACAATTGAGTATTTTAATTAGAATGTTAGTGTGAAACAATAAAACTCTACCTAGTCATCTATGCTACCGATTTACAAATTAACCATCACCCATGTTGTTACCAAAACCTGTATGTGCCAAACTCATGGTATCAAAATTAATTTCTCGTATTTGTTGGTTTTGGGTGAGATCTAGATGAGTTAACTAAAAATACCATTTTATCTTCATTGCAAAGTTAGAAAAATGCTATTTCCCGAGACATGCAAAACAACACTCCAAACCCCATAAAAGACATGTTGAACATCATATGTGTTCCCTATTATGTACAGAGTCGCATCAAGATTTATCTCAACCTCGTTTTAACATTTGTGTTCTCTTCTTCACTCCTCTAGGATCCTTGTTACCCCATTTTGAACTTTTAGGAAGCTATTAAAACTTAAAATTTGGATTTTTCATTTTTGCTCACTTTTTGAACCATGAGCAACAAAATGTTTGTCCGCATTTGTAAATATCTAGATTTTTTTCTAGAAAATTTCCTAGAACCTTTAGTTTGGGAAAAAAACATTCTTGATAGTTTGGAAAAGGCATTTTGTAGGCATCGGGATGTTGTTTGACATGTTCAAACTCGGTCAACTATGAACGGTGGCTCGGAAAGCCATCATTGTTTGTAACTAATTGTCTAGTTCTCAATTACATCAACTCGACATAATTTATATATATATAGGAGGGAATGTAGGAATATTTCCATGGAGAGTCCAAGCATCGAAATTAATTTTTTGGATGAGGGTTCTTAGCCCTCGAGCTAAAATTGTTTGTTGTTGCAACTAGCGTAATTATGACCGGTGGCCCAGGAAAACTAGCCGACAAATGTAAACCATTCTCCAATTCCAAATACGTCACTTCATGTGAATTCCTTGTATATATGTGGACATGCGTATGAATTCACCCATCGCGAATTTTCTTATCACAAAGAAATTTGTTAAATACACTTTCTTAGCCTCCGAGAAAAAAATTGGCATTTTTGCAACTAGCAGAAAATGTAAAAGAAAGTCATAGGACACCCTCATCAAGTTACAAAATCACCATGGAAACCTATTAACACTTTTAAATAACTGTTTGAAAATATATCTTGTGGCTTGGCATGTGCAATTTGAGTTTTGGGAAATAGTCTTTCGCTCTCTTCCCTATCGCTTTCTCTCTCTTCCCTTAGTTAAGAAATGAAATGAAATGAGCATGAACCCTAACCCTCTTTTTTTTGTGTCTATTATTATTAAATTGTAAATGAAAAATAATAAACTTAATTATGCTAGATATAGGTGGATGCCATGCCGGTGATTTATTGTTAATTTCACACTCACAAGGTTTAGTAGGATGCAAGTAAGTTGGTGAAATGGCATGATTGTTATTCATTGTATATTATTGTAATTCATGTATGTTAATGAAATAAAAAAAATAATTATATGTTACAAGAATGCTTATTATTGAAATTTGGAAATATGAATGAGATGCTAGATTTAGGGTGCTTTGAGAAATGTGCCTTTAACTATATGTGTTCTTTTGATTTAGATTTAGGTATGGTAATAAACAATGAGGGTTGGATATATATGTTAAATTAAATTGTAGATGATAGTTCAATATTTTGCAAAGTATTGAAAGGTTTATTAATGAAGTTTTGTAATATTTTAAGATGCTAGTGTTTAAGGGAAACATTCATCTAAACATGGGTGTTATTTAATTCCAAAAATTTGTACTTGTAAAAATTAGATAAATGTGTTAAATAAAATTGAAATTAATAGTTTATAGTAGAATTCCAATGTGTAATTGATGATTAAATAGTTGGTGTGTTGTGTTTCTTACCTTAAAATGTAATAAAGAGATCTAAACGAAATAGTCCACCCTAGTTTAAATTTCGTGTATAACTACCCTTCCTGTGTGATTATTTGTAGCATAGAAAACTAAAACCTTAGGATGAACTAAAATCCTTATGATCAATAACACCTTATAGATTAAATAAATAAGATCACAAGTTTGAGTTTATCATCATAGCTTGTATGTTGAGTGACATTTTGTGAACCCAACAACTAGGAACGACATGGTCAAACATTATCTTGAGTATGTAATTTCCCTCCTAGGTTTGGTAATCATGTGTGTAGTAAGGAGAATGTGTTCTCCTAGGGTAGTGCCCTTGGGAAACCAACATTAAACATGGTGTAAAATATTCTTGGGCCGACATACATGTTTAATGGAGAATAACACCCACAAACCTTGTAAGTTACCCTTAAGAATTGGGATCATAAATGAAATTGATACCTAAAATTGATTATCGTTTGGGTTTTATGGTGCAATAATTAGAGTTAAATGTCAAACTTACTAACTTATTAAATCATGTTTAGTTTGTTGGAATGTGACCATAATATGATGTGCATGGAGAAAGGTGAATTTATTATCGTTCTATATAGCATGTTTAAACCATCTTGTGGTGAGGAAAAGGGATTACTCCTTTTTTGTCCCACTTTTCCTAGTGTTCAATGTAGGTATGAGGTAAAACTATGGGGTATTTTTCTTCGACATCACTCCCGAGGATAGGTACTAGAATCTCATAAGGATACAAATACCCTATTAGAAAATAGGTTACACAATTCATTACAAAAGGGATATGAACCTAACTGGGAAAATCCTCTTAGGTTGTACATAAAATTATACTAGGGAGACCTAATCTAGAAAAAAAATAATGGAAGAATGTTGCCATGTTTAGAGCCTTTGAATCCATAACTAATTGTTGGAGCATAACTATAGTAAAATTATAAATGATGCTTGGTTTTGGGAAGTGTAATCGTGGGATGTTATTCCACAACAAAGTGGAACATTATCACCCTTGTAATGGGATTAAACCCTCTCACTATGGATAAAGTACTTATTTCCTTTAATATTTATTGTGTATTAGATCAATTACCAATTTATAAATGCATGGAAGAAACTTGACCCTAAATCTTTGAGAAAATTATGTGAACCTTCCCTCCTTTTGGCTCACACTTGTTTCGTTGCATAATCGAGCCATTATAAAAGATCAAGAAACATGCCCTTAGATGTGAATCCTAGGGGTAAGTTCTAATAGAATTGTGTGTAAATATATAGCCTATTATCAAACGAATGAATTAAATAAGTAATTTCAATAATGTAGTTGATCTTTATTCAATGAGATACTCTAAAAGTTAATTGTTAAGCAATATAGATGAAATCTAGAAAAAGAAAAAGGAATGTATAATTCACACATTATGAACCTTTCTAGGACAGATGTTAAAGTTTGAAACATGATTGTAATAAATCTGTAATCCTAAAATATAGTTCTCGTAGGAAGACCCTATATATAAGTGTGTCATGTAGTTGAATCGTTATGTTGTGCCTTGTCATTAAAAAAACGTCCTTGATGTGCATCACATGGCTTCATGTGATATATGTGTGTTAATGTTTTTGTAAACATATCATGTGTTGTGTGTTGTCCTGGGTGATCTCCTATGGTGTCATGTGTACTACAATGTAAGACAAAAATTAAAAAATATACGATATTTTTACTATTGCAATTTTGTTTGTAAAGTGTGGGCGTTACATTTGGTATCATAAAGCATAGGTTCATGCTCTCAAACCGATGGGATGAATTGGAGTTGTGATGATATTTCAATTATGGTGGTGGTGGAGATTGGAAGAGTAATGTGATATATATTGTTATTTGGAAAACGTTGTAATTGTGATATTATGAACGCACATGTTGTGCATGTCGATTAGTGTGTATTTGTTATTTTGTTGACATGCGTGTGATGAGATTATTCACTCTCCTATTCATGGATTTAATGAGGACTTCATGTGTTATGTGATTCATTTTTATTGTAAAAAGAATGTTATTGTGGATTGTAGAGTGTTGGAGGATTTTTGCATTATGTGATATGAAGGTGTATTGATGTATGCATGAAAAAATTAGTGTAAAGTGAATTAGATTGTATCGTGATGTTGCCACCATGTTGTGATGCATTGTGTGTGTCACTATGTCATGTAGCAATTGATTTTATACATATTAATTGAGTTGACAGGAGTGGATGGGAGATGGCATGTGGCCGTTGTACATTCAGATCTATCATTGTCCTTACATATAAATACAAGCACTTTAGTTTGAATCCAAAGGAATTAATCTTGTTGAAACCATAGCCAACGTTGAAAAAAATTAGCATTATTTTGTAATTCAACAAAAAAGCATTTATCCATGCTTTGAAACCCAAATTTAAGATGTAAATTTAGTAGTATTTGGATAGTGCGGGGATGGAAAATTTTTGAAGACATGGGTTTTTGTCATGGGATAGTCACACTATATCACCAATACAACAAACAAGTTTCCAAATTGATCGAGTTAAATTTTCCGAGAACTCCCATCCTATGTCAAGATGTGAGTGATGGAATAGGCTATGGAAGTCTAGCAAGGCTTAAAGATAGAGGAAATTTGACAAGTGTTCAGAGGTACAAGTGCTCTCGAATATATGTATGAAAAATATGGAAGCATGCACTTGGCATATGAACTATTTCAACTAAATGCCCTGAAAGAAATGTGGCATAAACTACAATGATTGTACAAAACCAAAGCATAATGAATAAGGGACCAGATTTTTTCGATGTTTTAGTTGTAAGTTCTCGAGTAGGTGTGTATGCCAAATATAGAAGCCATGTGAACTGTTTGATTGAATTCTGAAAGAATTGTGGCCTCATGGACTACAATGGCTGTAGGATATGCACAAAATGGATTTTTTTGAAAAGCCTTAGAAACTTTCTAGAAAATGCAACTAGTAAGTGTAAATTGAATTCCATTTGCTTTTCCCGCATCCTTTCAACTAGTATCAAAATGGGAGTTTTTTTTTGTCCTTTACTCCATTATTAGATATTTATCAAGCAATGAATCTGAACTGGAATCTTCAAAACATATTTATTTGGATGAGAGAATAGTGTGCGGTTGGTAATTTCCCCCGGGTTTTTAGAAAATTGTAAAAATTGATTTTTAGCTTGAAATGGTTATGTTGGTTGCTTCGGAAATGAGTTGGGTACATGTGTGAACATTGATGATTTAACTAATCATATATTTTGAATGGTTTTAATTAATGATTGGAGGGAAAGAGATATACGACATGGGAATCTCAACCTACTGGACTTTTTTAGGAAAGAACTTCATAACAAACATCCACCTTAGATCGTCACTCAGAGGCACTCAAACCTTTCACTTATGAAGCTCTAACTCGGGGCACCACTTGTGTATCATATTCGGGAGGGGAGCAATAGTAAATATTTATGTGGAAAAGATAGTGCTTTTATCAAAAGGAAGAAGAGGACTAAGGAAAATGAGGCGCTTCATGTGGAAGCATTCACCACACGCCTACAAAAATGTTGTCTCTTGGAGCTGATCCTAACCCTCTAAGATTCATTTTTGGTTTTTTGGTTGTAGCCTTACATGTTGGGGAATGAGATAGGTCAATACCTCATCGGCATGAGTTCCTATTGTAGAAGAAATCCCAAAATAAGTCATTATGTGTTTAAGGTTGTAATATGGCTTCATTATTGTATGATTAGCACTTTGTGTTAAGATTTAGAGAGAGGGCAATGGTGTAGTAGTGAATAAGAGTGGAATCCTCCTAGTATCAGCTACGATACCTTGATCCACTTGTTCAGCGAGATGAGTTGGACCTTAAAATCTTGACAACCATTTCAGACCTTGATAGCTAGTGCACGTTGTGCTTGTTCATAGCCACTTTTTCTTATTCGTTATCCCTCGGGCATGGTCTCCTTACCTTTTCTTTTATAATTTTCATATGATTTGATTCTTCATTAAAATATAGTATAAATAATAAACCTTTGGATAAGTGTACATTTGAGTATTTTAGTTAGAGTATCGGTGTGAAACAAGAAACTCTACCTAATCATCTATGTTACTGGTTTACAAAATGACCGTCAAACATGTTACCACAACCGTGTACATGCTAGATTCATGGTACAAAATTCGGTGCTTGTATCCATTGGATGTGGGTGAGATATAGATGAGTTAACTAAAACAACCATTTTATCTTCATTACAAAGTTAGAAAAATGCTATTTCAGAGACTTGCAAAACAACACTCCGATCCCCGTAAAAGAGATGTTAATCATCATATGTGTTCCCTATTATGTAGAGAGTCACATCAAGCATTAAATAAACCTCATTTTATCATTTTTGTTCTCTTCATCACTCCTCTAGGATCCATGTTACCCCATTTTGCACTTTTAGGAAGTTGTTAAAATGAAAAGTTTGATTTCATTTCGACTCATTGTTTGAACCTCGAGAAATGAAATTCTTGTTCACCATCACAAACTTGTATTATTTTACTAAAATTTTTGTGGAACCTTGATTAAGGGAAAAAAACTCTTCTTAATAGTTTGGAAAAGGAATCTTTTAGGCCTCAGTCATTGTTTGACTAGGTCAAACTGGCTCAACTATGATTGTTGGCTCGGAAAACACATCGTTGTTTGTAACTCATTTATCGATTACCCATTTTGTCAACTCGGCGTATTCTCTATATATAGGAGGGCATGTAGGAATATTCTCATGGAGATTCCAACCATCAAAATTGAATTTTCAGATGATGGTTTTTATCCCTCGAGATAAAAATTGTTTCTTATTGCACCTAGTCTAATTACGACCGGTGAACTGAAAAACTTACCGCCAATCGTAACCCATTCACTAGTTCCAAATTCCATCATTTATTGTGAACTATTTGTATATAGGTGGAAACTTTGGAATTCACCCGTCATGAATTTTCTTATCAGAAGACAATTTTTAAATGGACTTTCTTAGGCTCGAGCCAAAATTGGGCATTTTTGCAATTAGCAAGAAAATGTAAAACAAAGTGGCAGGACCCTTGTCAAGTTATCAAATCACCGTGGAAACTTATTAACACTTGTAAATAATTGTTTATAACTATATCTTGTGGCTTCACATGTGAAATTTTACTTTTTAGGAAAATAGTGTTTCTCTATATTCCCTATCTCTTTCTCTCTCTTCCCGTAGTTATGAAATGAATAGGTATTTGGATAGTGGAGGGAAAAATTCTAGAAGACATGGGTTTTTCCTAATGGGATGGTAACACTATTTTACCTATGCAACATACAATTATCTAGCTTTATTAGTTAAATTTTTGGGTACTCCCACCCACGTGCCAAAATGTGAGCACTAGAATAGGGTATGGTCATTCAACAAGGCATAAAGAGAAAGGAAATTTGTCGGGTGTTGTAGTTAAATGCTCTCGAAGATTTAAATGCAATATATGGAATCATACACTTGGAATATGAACTATTTCGACAAAATTCCTGAAAAAAATGTGGCATGAACGCAATGATTGTAGGAAACCAAAACATAATGAAGAAGGGACATGATTTTGTGAGATGTTGTAGTTATAAGTTCGCTAGTAGTTGTGTATGCCAAATATGAAAGCATGCACTTGGCATGTGAACTGTTTGACTGAATTCCCATGATAAATGTTGTCTCTTGTGCTACTACAATGGTTGCAGTAAGATATGTAAAAATGGATTTTTGAAAATCCTTAGAAAATTTCAAGAAAATGCAACAAGCAGGTGTAAATCCAAATTCCATGCGCTTTTCTTGCATCCTTCAAACACCAATGTCGAAATGGGAGTTATTTGTTTTTCCTTTAATCGTTTATTAGATATTTATCAAGAAATGAATCTAAACTAGAATCTTCAAAACATGGTGATTTTGATGAGATAATAGTGTTTGGTTGGTAATTTCCCCATCATGTTTTCAGCCAAGTATAAAACTCAATTTTTAGCTATAAATGGCTATCTTTGGTTGATTCTAGGTGCATGTGTGAACATTGATTATGTAAATAATCATATATTTTCAATGGTTTTAATTAATGATTGGAGTGGAAGAGATATACAGACATGGAAATCTCGACCTCTTGGACCAATTTTAGGAAAGAACTTTGGAAAAAGCATCTCATCTTCGATCATCATTCTAAAGGCATTCGAAACTTTCACTTATAAATCTCCAACTTCGGGCACCACTTGTGTATCATATCTAGGAGGGGAGAAATAGTCAACAGTTACCTAGATAAACTAGTGATTTTATCAAAATGAAGAAGAGGCCTAAGGAAAAGGAGGTGTTTCATATGGAAGCATTCTCCGATACCCAAATAAATTGTCTCTTGGAGCTGATCCCACTGTGAAAGCTTCATGTCTATTTTTTTCGTTATAGCCTCACATGTTGGGGAATGAGAGAGGTAAAAACCTTTTGGCATGATTTATTATTGTTGAAGCAAGCCCAAAATAAATCATTATGTATTTAAGGTCGTAATTTGGCTTCATTGTTTGATGATTGGCACTTTGGGTTAAGACTTGGAGAGAGGAAAATGGTGTAGTAGTGAATAAGAGTGGAATCCTCCTAGTATCAACTATAGTACCTTTATCCACTTCTTAAATGAGATGAGTCTCGACCTTGCAATCTCGACAACCATTTTGGACCTTAGTAGCTTGTGCACGTTGTGCTTGTTCAGAGCCACTTTGGCTTATTTGTTGTCCCTCAAGCATGGTCTCCTTACTTTTGTCTTTTATAATTTTCATATAATTTGGTTCTTCATTACATTGTAGTATAAATAATAAACTATTGGATAAGTGTACAGTTGAGTATTTTAATTATAGTGTTAGTGTGAAACAATAAAATTCTATCTAGTCATCTATGCTACGGTTGATAAATTGACCGTCAACCATATCGTTACCGCAACCTTGTATGTGATAGAACTATGGTATCAAAATTAGGTGCTTGTGGCTGTTAGTTTTTCGAGAGCTATATGACTTAACTAAAAATCCGTTTTATCTTTATTGCAGAGTTAGAAAAATGTTATCTCTAGATACTTACAAAACAACACTCGAACCCCATAAAAGAGATGTCAAGCATCATATGTTCCCTATTATGTAGAGAGTCACGTCAAGCATTAGCTCAACCTCATTTTATAGTTTTCGTTCTCTTCATCACTCCTCTACAATCCCTATTACTCCATTTTACATTTATAGGAAGATGTTAAAACTAGAAAGTTGGATTTCATTTTGGCTCACCGTTTGAACCTTGAGCAACGAAATGCTTGTCCGCCATCACAAACCTCTAGTATTTTTACTAGAAAATTTCCTAGAACCTTCAATTTGGAGAAAAACACTCTTCTTGATAGTTTGGAAAAGGAATTTTATAGGCCTCGGGTCGCTATTTGACTAGGTGAAATTGGCCTAAGTATGATTTGTTGGGTCCGGAAAACACGTCGCCATTTGCAACCTTTTCGTCGATTATCGGTTCTATCAACTCCAACGTATTCTCAATATATATGAGGGCAAGTAGGAATATTACCATGGGAATTCCAATAATCGAAAGTGATTTTTGGATGAGGGTTCTTATCCCTTGAGCTAAAATTGGTTGTTGATGTAACTAGCCTAATTATGATCGGTGGACCTAGAAAACTAGCTTTGCCTATCATAAGCCATTTTCCAGTTCTAAATTTTCGAGATCATATGAACTCTTTTTATATAGGTGGACATGTTGGAATTCACCTATTGTGAATTTTTTATCAAAATATTTTTTAAATAGACTTTCTTAGAGCTCTAAGCCAAAACCGGACATTTTGCAATTAGTGAGAAAATGTAATAGAAAGTCACAGACCCTTTGCAAGTTATAAAAAACCATGGAAACTTATTAACACTTCTAAATAACTATTTGTAACTCTATCTTGTGGCTTGTTATGTGAAATTTTACTTTTGGTAAAATAGTGTTTATCTTTCTTTCCCTGCCTCTTTCTCTCTCTTCCTGTAATTAAGAAATGAAATGAAATGAACATGTGCCATAACCCTCTCTTGTTGCGTGTGTATTATTATTAAAATGTAAATGGAAAACCAATAATGTTAATTATGCTAGATCTAGGTGGATGCCATGTCAACGATTTATCATTGATTTCACGCTCACATGGTTTTGCAGGATGCTAGAAAGATGGCAAAATGACATGGTTGTGATTCATTGTATATTATTAAAATTCATTTATGTTACTATATTTTTTTTATGTATTTCTATGTTATAGTAAATATTTATTATCGAAATTGGGAAATATGAATTAGATGCTTGATTTATGGGTGCTTTGGGAAATGTGCATTTAACTATAGGTATTCTTTTGATTGAATAGTTAAAAAAGGGGGTATGGATATTTATGTTAAGTGAAATTGTAGAGGATAGTTAAAAAAATGAAGTATTGAAATCTTTATTAATGAATTTTTGTAATATTTTTAAGATGTTACTATTCAAGGGAAACATTCATCTAAACATAGGTTTTATTTTATTCCAAAATTTGAACCATAAAAATTGGATAAATGTGTTAAATGAAATTGAGATTAATATTTTATAGTGTAATTCTTACCTTAAAATGTAATAAAGATATCAAATGAAACAATCAACCTTAGTTTAAAATTTGTGTCTAATTATCCTTCTCGTGTAATTATTTGTAGCATGGAGGACTAAAAATCTTAATATGAAGTAAAATCCTTATACTCGATAACACCTTCTAGATTAAATAAATAATATCAAAAGTTTGATTTTATCGTCATAGCTTGTATGTTCAGCGACATTGCCATAAACCCAACTACTAGAAAATGACTGTTCAAACATTATGTTGAGTATGTAATTTACCTCTTAAGTTTGGTAATCGTGTGTGTAGTATGAATAATGTGTTCTCCTAGGGTAGTGCCCGTTTGAAACCAACATTAAACATGGTGTAAAATCCTCTTGGACCGACATACATGTTAAATGGCAAAGATCACCCACCAACCTTGGAGGCTACCCTTAAGAATTGGGATCATAAATGAACTCAATACCCAATTTCTATTATTGTTTGTTTCTATGGTGCAATACTTAGATTTAAATGTGAAACTTATCCACTTCTTAAATTATGATTAGTTTGCGGGAATGTAACCCTAAGATGATGTGCATGGAGAAAGGTGAATTTTGGATCCTTCTTATAACATGTTTAAACCATCTTGTGGTGAGGAAAAGGGATCCATGTCGAGTAAGCTCTAACGTGACCCTTAACCCTTTAAACAATGGACTACTCCCTTTTTCTTCTATTTGTCCTAGTGTGCAATGGAGGTATGAGGTGAAACTATGTGGTCTTGTTCTTCGAGATAAATCCCCTAAGATAGGGACTAATAGTCTCATGAGGTTATAAATGCCTTATTAGAAAATAAGTTACACAACTCATTACAAAAATGAAAATGAACCTAATTGGGGAAAAGTCTCTTAGGTCAGTACGTAAAATGATACTCAGGAAACCTAATCTAGAAAACAAAAATAAGGAAGTATGTTGTCATGTTTAGAGCCTTTGAATCCTTAACTAATTGTTGGAGCATAACTATAGTAAACTTACAAATGATGCTTGGCCTTGGGAAGTGTAATCATGGGATATTATTCCAAAATAAAGTGAAGCATGATCTACAAAAAATGCAAGATGACGCTCGCCAACTTAAGCCTTGTAATGGGGTTTAATCATATCGATATGGATAAAGTACCTTTTTCCTTTAATATTTATTGTGTATTAGATCAATTGCCAATTTATAAATGAATGAAAGAAAATTGACCCTTAATCCTTGAGAAAATGATGTTAACCTTCCCTTCATTTGGGCTCACACATGTTTTGTTGTGTAAGCGAGGCATGATAAAAGATCAAGACACATGCCCTTAGATGTGAATCCTAGGGAAAGACCTAATACCATTGATGTCTAAATAAATATCATATTATTGAATGAACGAATTGTTGGCAAGAAAATTTTTGGGTGGAAAAACTTGTGGATTTCTTGCAACACTATGGGAATCTAAGTCCCTATACTCTATCGGTACATCCGTGGAATATGCATACATAAGAAAATGTGAATTTATGAAGTGGCCTTTTGACCAACGATCAATAGGGGCACTCCACTTACCCTGCGACAAACCTAATAATCTCTTTTCAAAATTGGAAAACTTTGTCATATAGATAGAGGCAAATGAGAGTGACAAACGAGGTAGGATAAGTAATTCCTCGGGTAGAAAGTAAGATTCCTACACACATACTAGTTAGAAACTTCAATACATGCATTTATGAGAAGAAACAACCATGCGAATGGTAATAAGACCGAATAGAATTTGATGAGCACCAAGTAGCAGCGTGAAATACTTTAGTCAAAGAAAGCTAGAAACTCCTTCTTGTATTGATGATTAAATACAAGTTGTACATAGTGTGGGAATGGAAGAAATTTGAGCGTGGAGGAAAATAGAATAAAATGGCTATCTCATTTGCTTTCTCTAAGTATAATGCACTCTAAAGTTTCCAAGATCAATCGTCACCATTTGAAATGGGAATGGTGTTACAATTCATAGAATGAGAGGTGACCTATCGTCTTCCTCATCCCTTTCATATGCATTATTTCTGACTTTAGACTATTTATATTCCTACAAAATATTTAAGTCCCTATTATAAAATCAAGGTGACTTAATTTACATTATTTTCTAAAGTCACTTTTAAGTGACTTAAAGGACTATAAAAAGTGCAAACCCTATCGAAGAATTAGAACATTTGAAAGTGAGAGAAAGTTGGGGGAAGAGGAGAGAGAGAGAGAGAGAGAGAGAGAGAGAGAGAGGAGATGTCATTTCGATGAAGTCCATTAATCCTCATCGATGGAAAATTCCAATTGTAGTGAAACTCGAATCTTTGAACTCTTTCACACACTATGAAACTCCTTCCAATTAGCTCACGAATGCTCACAAAGTTGAATGAACTAAGATGGATCTCGAATGCCTTGTGAAAAATTAGTAGGATGGTCTTGAACAATGATGTCCCCCTAAATAATTATCCTTATACGTCCTATTGTGCCAAAACTTGTCTTCAAGTTTAACTTACTATTTTTAGTAAGAATCGTGATTTGCAAGCCTGAGATGACCTTTTTGATGAATTTTCCTATGATGCTCCCTTTTTGTTAAATGCCTTCTTTGTATCCTATTCAAATGGTGGATTACTTTAGGTAGTATTCCCCTACACGTAGGAAGGCATGTTATTTTTAGTAAGTGTCTCGTGGATGTCGATGCAACTAAACAAGTATTGAAACTTTTTGGTTTTATTTTGGGGTTCTACATTTGTGCCTTTGAGTAACTCCTTCATCTAAACAAGTGGGAAAATGAAATTTTCATGGTGTGAGAAAGATATGTAGAAAAATCATAGCTCTTCATATCCCTAAAAAATAGGGCTTCATGGCACAAAAATTAGTTCACGCAAAACTAGATTTTTCAATAATCATCCCCTCCAAATTTCACGCAATTTCGCCCATTAGAACCTTGAGATTTGAAGAGGTAGTTCGCTACATTTTTCACATATTTTCTTCGTGTGATAGGAAGAACTCTAATGAAAATATCTCCTCCATATCCCTAAAAATAGGGGCTTTGTGGTGAAAAAACAAGTTCACATGAAACTATATTTTTCAATGATCATTCCCTCTAATTTTGTGTGATTTCATTCCTTGTTTACGTGCACACATATGATTTATAGAGGGTCTACTCTAAAATCTACTCTAATTTTCCAAGGAGACATGGTTAAGAAGATACAAGAAAATAAACCTAACTAACAGAGGTGATGCACCAAAGGAATGTTGAACACCTGCTTTGAAATTAAACACAAACCATAGAAATGCAATACAATCACCATGCACAGTTAACCAAAAACTAAATGAGAGATCAAGAGGATGCAATGAACACAAGAGAGGGTTGAAATCATCCACAGACTTATCTTATTGCTCCAAAAATTGATACAGTGCATTACAATGGCCAAGAGGCAAAATTGCATTACAACTTGAATGGGAGGTTTAAACTCCACAAAATTCACTTAGAACAAGGAGAAGAAGGGAGGGTGTAAAAAAAAATGTCCAACCTTGAAAAATGCCCCTCCTTACAATATATATGAAGAATATGAGAGAGAAAGGAGAGAAGAAATTGAATCCTACCTCAACCACCCCAAAAGAGCATTGAATTTTCCTACAACAATGATGGGTTCCACTACTGCAAAACCCATGCCTCCATGTGTTGTTCCTTTTTGGGCAAGAAAGGAAGCCCATACTTCATTATGGTGGTAGGTGAGAAGCCCTTGACAACCTAAAAAATGGCAGACTGTATTTTTCATTTTTAAGAACTTAGTCCCACTAATTTAAAGATATCCAGTCATAGTTGAGTAGCAGATGTCAAGAGATTTTCCAAAAAAGATCTTTCTGAACATTTAAAGATTTGAAATTGAAGCTTCTAGTTGAAATTTATGATCATCTCGAAGGTTTAGGGTCGGGTGTTCCATGTGGGATCTCACAATATTTTAAAAGATCTAAGAATTTAAAATTCTTGGTGGGCTTCATGATTCATCTTTCATCATTGGACCCTGACACATGGAGGGTCCCAATATATTTCAAACCCTACCTTTGGATTTTATGTAGTTTGAAGATCCATTGATGAAGCCGTGACAGGCATTCTCACTATTTTCCCATGCTTAGACTTTTCAACTGGTCCTTTGAAACTTTCTGACTTTTTTGGTTTTGCTAACCACTGGAGATTTTGGACCTTTGTGACACGTGGAGGGCGCTTCTTTTGGGGACCTACCTTTTTTTTACCTTTGAGTTGCATCTGATGAGGCATGTGGAGGCTTTCTAGCTCTTCCCATGCTTAGAATTTTCAATGGCTAGTGCAACTTTCTCAGGCTCTGACCACGTGGAGATCCTGCACTTGTTTGGGGACTGCCTTTGGATTTTACCTTTGAAGTTGCATTGATGAGGCACACGTGGAGGCTTCTACTAGCTCTTCCCATGCTTAGAATTTTCAACAATTTGGGTGTAAATTTCTCAAGGGAGCATGACTCACCTGACCATGAGTGGAGAGCCTTACTTTTTGCTCATTTGGGGACCTACCTTTTGATTTTACCTTTGAAGTGCATTTGATGAGGACACGTGGGCTTGAACTTGGCTCTTCCCATGATTATATTTTTCAATGGCCGTTAAAAACTTTCTCGAGCTCTGACCACGTGAGACCTTTTGTGCTCATTTGGGGACCTTTATTTTAAGCATCATACCAAAGGTGCAATGAAGAGGCATGGAGGCTTCACTGGCCTTTTTAGATTTCCCCTTTTGCACAAGAGGGAAGAATTCAAACTTTTTTGAAATGGAATTTTAAAACTTCTAAGCTTTTATTTGAAAAATTTTTGGGCTTCATGATTAAAAACTTGATCTTTCATTCAATTGACCTTTTGAGCTTTGATCTTTTCAACATTTTTTTGGCCATTCATTTTGGAGTCTATCCATGCAAGATCCATGTGAAGCCCATTGCATTCTTAGATTTTACCCCCTCCTTTCAATGTAAGTTTCACATGACCGAACCAACCTCTTCATTTTCCTGTGAGAAGCTTTTTTAAATTGATCAAATTTTTCCCGAGGGAAAAATTTGATAACAATTTGGTGACTTCGGGGATCACCTCACCTGCTAGTGTGGAAGATCAGCTACCTTTCAAAGTATCCATTGGGCATGGAGTCATGAACAATAGACCTGATCTTGTTTGATCTTGCATTTTGAATCTTGAACCTACCTCACTACTTGTACTCTCAATTTTCATAAGAAAATCTTGAAAATGAGGTTTTTGAGAGTAGAAAATTGTCTTGACACCTAGAGTTTTTCACTGTTCCTGAAATGGATTGTTACAACATTCACTTTGGAGGCACATTGAACTACATAGTGATATAACCTTGGAGCAACAAGACCTGTGCCAAAAACTTAGGGAAATTGAAACCTACACTACAACAAGACAATGTGCACACGCACTTAGAGGAATTAAAATCCTAGGCTAATATTTACAAGGGTGAAACCTTTTCCTTTCAGTAACAATGTTTAAGATAGATTCCGTTAACTAGAATCAGAAGCTCCTCTCCCTCCAAGGTAGAACAATTGGAAGGCATTGCTACTTTTACATCCCGTGACCATGTAGGGGCCACTCCAAATGGCATCAAACTTGGAATGCCTCCCGGTTTTTCCCGATCTGCATCCCATTTAGAACTAGGTCCCCTTCCTGAAAGGTCCTTGCTCTTGCTTTCTTGTCAAACCATCTTTTGACTAAGGCTTGATCTTTCTCTATCATTTGAACTGCATGTTCTCTAATTTCTTCCAATTCCATCATTTTTGCATACCTAGCTTCCATAGGCTCAAACTTAGACAACTCCAACTGCTTCATGAGCTCCAATGCATGTAGGTAGCTCTAATGATATAGGCAACACTGCCTCTTTCCCATAGACCAACTTGTAAGGGGAATTACCTTGTTGACCTCTTTGGTGTGATCCTATCAGCCATAATGCTGATTTGAGCTTGGTATGCCATGTCCTTTGATTTTCATCTAGAGTCCTTCGATGATCCTTAGAAAATTCTTATTTGTGGACTTTGCCTGCCCATTACCCTGTGGGTAATAGTTTGAAGAGGTGCTCAAGTAGGTTCCATTCTTGACAGCCCATTTTGTGATCTTGGAACCTAGGAATGCTAATGCATTGTCTGATATGATAGTGGCTGGTACTCCAAACCTAGTCACTATCCCTTCATAGAAGTCTAGTATGCTAGACTCGTTTGCTTCTTTGAGTGCTACCGCCTCGGTCCACATTTGGTGAAATAGTCTATAGCTATGAGAATCCACTTGTGACCTTGGCTTGAGTTTGGATTGATGACCCCAATGAAGTCCAATCCCCATTGCATGAATGGTTGGTCAACTAAAATTGGGTGCAATGGAAGTTGCTAACTTTTCTTTACCTGTGAAGAACACACATTTTTTGCACCTTTTTATCCATGTGTAGTAGTCACTAAACACTGTGGGCCAATAATAACCCACCTTCATTATCTTGAGAGTTGTTACCATGGGGAAAATGACCTCTGGCCTCTCCATCGTGGAAGTCTTGTAACACCTTTTCAATCTGACATGTTCCAATGCATCTCAGTAGAACACCATTGATGTCTTTCTTGAATAAGACACCATCAACAAACACATATGGAATGGCTTGTAATATGAAGTATCTCCTCTTTGATTTTCTCATTTCTGGAGGACATAGGCCTATTTGTAGGAAGTGTATCATGTTTTGAGTCCAACAAGGAATAGGAACATTATCATTTGCTTGTTCTTGACCATCTTGTAGTACCAAAACAACCCCATTTTCATTACTTGCATCAATCTTGTTGGCTCGAGGCTAGTTGTTCACACAAGTCCCTTTCCATGAACTAGCTTAGTGACCTTAATTTCAATGTCATATTCCATGACATGAGTGATCCATCCTACACGTTTCTCATTTAGATCCTTGTTCAAAGGAATTCCTTGACTCCCACATGAGAGACTAGCAATTGGATTTTGTTATTTGAAACTAGGTGTTTGAACTTCTTCAAGCTCCTGATCACTGCAAGGACATGATTTTGATGAAGGAGTATCTCACTTCATAGTCCTCCAAACTTTGACTAAAGAAGGAAACCGGTTGTTTCAGATCCTCTTTGTTTTGTTGCACTAGGATTGCAGAAATTGTGTCCCCACTACCAAAGGCATAGAGCATGAAGTCCTTGGAGAAGTATGGATTGATGAGAGTTGGAGCTTGGGATATAGCCTCTTTTATTGCTTCAAAAACTCACTTTGCTTTCATTTTCCACCTGAATGCCATGCTCTTCTTCAACATCAATGTTATTGGCTTCACAAGAGTGGAAAAATTTGGCACAAACCTGTGAACAAAATTGATCCTTCCTAGAAAGCTCTGAAGAGCCTTCTTATGGCTTGGCAAGGGAAATGCTTGAATTTCTTCAACTCTTTCTGGGTCGATCATCAATCCTTCCTTTGACACAATATGGCCTAGGAGCTTGCCTTCGTGAGCCAGAATATGCATTTTTTGGGATTTAATGATACCCCAAATCTCCTACATCTTTGAAATACTGTCTTAGATGAAAAAGGTGATCCATATGTTTTTGGAGAACACAATGATATCATCAAGATATATTAGCACTATTTTGTTGATCAACCCCTTGAATTCCATGTCCATCACCCTTTGAAAAGTGGCTCTGGCATTAGACAATCCGAATGGCATCTTCCTATAGGCATAGGTGCCCCACTTAGTGGTGAAAGCCATTTTGAACTGGTCATCTTCTTTTACCATTATCTGATTATACCCCGAGTAGCCATCGAGGAGGGAAAATATTTCGAGCCGGATACCACTTGCAAGATTTGTTCCATTGAAGGGAGTGGATAGTGGTCTTTGAGAGATGCCCTATTCAAGTCTCGAAAGTCCACGCACAACCTTATTTCTCCATTCTTCTTCCTGACTGGGACCAAGTTGGCAACCCAACTTGAGTGCTTGATTGGAAATATAATGCTTGCCTCTATTAGCTTGTTTAGCTCTTTCTTCATAAGAGGCTCAATGTGTGGGTTGAATGGTCTTTGCTTCTTCCTGATGGGCTTAGCATCTGGATCCAGTTCTATGGTATGTTGTGCCAGCTTTGGATTGAACCCTCGCAGGTCCTCATAACTCCAAGTGAAGACATCTGGAAACTCTTGGAAAAGTCGTATGAACTCATATCTCTTGCTTAGTGGCCACCTTACCAATTTGGAGTGTTTTTCCTTCCCCAACTGAAATTGGCTCTGAATCTTCTCCCTTGACCTGTAGGTTGGCTTTCTCTTTACGGAACTGGTCATTCGGGTTGAAGATAGATTCCAATGTTACCAAACCTTTGGAAGCTTGTTTTTCTCATAGCTTGCACTACTTGGTCCCCGTATCGCTTGCTCTAATTTGTCTTGGTTCCTAGCTAAGAATTCAGCCTCTTCTTGCAAGAAATTGATGATTTATTGATCATTCTCAAACACCTTCCAACTTGTGTTATTGTCTGGAACTACTAGCCTTACAATCACATGGATATGTGGTTGTGTTTTGTCTCTTTTGATACTATCAACCACATCAAATGTTTCTCCAACTGCTGCAAGCCTATCTGCAAGCTTCATTCTTCTTCCTAGGTATGGACACAATGTTGAAAGCTTCAAAGTCTTCAATTAGGTCCCATACCCTATTTTTGTAGCTCTTGAGTAGGTCATTCTTTGCAGCATGTTTCCTTCTTGACTTGATTGATGATTAGCTCACTATCACCAAATACTTGCAAATTCTTTATGCCTCTTTTCCTGGCCCAATGAAGTCCATGAATCAAGGCCTCATATTCAGCTGTGTTGTTTGAACAGGAAAACTGGAAACAAAATGCTGAATAATACTTGATGTTCTGTGGTGAAACTAACATGCACCTCCTCCAACACCTTGTTTGCTTCTTGAACCATCAAAATATAGTTTCCATACTTCATTTTCATCTTCATTTTCTGGCTTGGTGATGTTAGGAATGGGTGAGTTTTCTTCATGTACACAATATACACCCAATTCAAATTCTTCCATTTCCTTAAATGGGTCGAATGCATGCCTTTTGTTTTCCCATTCATCTAGAGTTAAATCTAGAATACCCTCAACCTTAGTACCTATTTCTAGATCAGTTGAACACTCCTCTGATCGAAGGTTGAGCAATTTGCATTGATAGGACTTGGCACATGAGGCTCAATGTGAAAGTTTGCAATTGGTTCTGACCTGATGGTTTCCTTGGCTCCATACCTTTTTTAGAAAGCATGTGTGACCAATCTATGATAGATATCCACCAATTTTGGTAGTGAAGTCTCTTGACAAACACAATGCAAAGAGTGGTGGGAGGTCAATTATAGACACATCTTACAAGACTGTGACATTTGGACATAGGCATGTAGTGTTAGGCTTAAACCTTTGATGACCCCAACCATTCCTACTACTATCCCATCTAGTTGCACTACTCCTTTCAGCATTGGCTCATACTTTAGACCCAATTGATCTACTATTTTTTTGGCATCACTGAGCTACTTGCTCCCGAATCAATCATGCAATTATGTAACTTATGGTTCCCCAAACAATGATCAATGACATAGAATGGTGGAGGCTTCAAATTTTACCTTCGTTGACCACCATGATTTCCTTCTTGATGACTACATTAGTGAGAACTTTTCTTGACCTTGGGTGATCTGATTTGATGTAGACCAATTTGCCATCATAGCAGCTTGCAATAGGTCTCTTTGTCCTGGGATAGCCAATGACTCCCACATCGAGATGTTTACATTGTTTTCTTCATCTATCAATGATGTTGAATGGGGATGATTATCCTTTGTTGCCCCTTGCCTTGCACATTCTTCTCTTGCACATGGGCTGTTACAACTGGCACTTGAGTTGATCTAGAAGGTGGCTTGGGCTGATTTTGCACATTGGGAGCTGCACTTTGATTACTAACACCTTGTGGAGTGATGGAGGGTTTTGGATCACTTAAACTTGATGATTGTTCCTCTCCAATGTTCCTTTTCTTGGAGTGTGTATTGGCTGCTACACTTTGAGAAGGTGTTTGGTTTATACCACAAAAATATTCAACCTACCAATTGACAAGTGTGGTCTCATTTGGAGGTGCCTCTTGTTGAGTTTCTCCTTGTTGTTGATTTCCTTCTTGGCATGTCTCTTGTTCCACACCCATTGTTGTCACCATAAGGGCTTGATTCAAAGCACCATTAAAACACATTGACTAGTTATGAGGTTGATTACATGGGAAACACTAGTCATATTCCTGAGCCATGTTATTTTTACACTGGTACCAAGAGCTCTAGATGTGGATGTAGCATTAGGATTGTAAGGCTGGAATGGTCTATTAGTAGAGGCCTGACTTGGTTCTGATTTGCAGCTTGAAAGGGTGGCTTGTTAGGCTGATATGGAGGTCTATTGGGTTGAGTTTGAGGTTGATACGATCTGAAATTTTGAGCTTCTTGTTACCTCTTAAGTGTCACTAACTCATTACCCAAGTTCTACAATTGCTTCATGACTTCTTGGAGCTCACTTGAGGTGCTAGAAGATGAGGTAGAAGCTTCATTTGAATTCTGATTTCTTGGGGAAGGAATGGGAGCTAATGGTGCTTGACTAGTGCTTGGAGCTCCTAGTTCTAGATATAGAGGCATAGGTGGCCTAGGTGCAAGTTTACCAGCCTAAATTAAGCAATTTTCAGCTCTAATAGCAATATTATAGGATGGGTAAAGTTATACCTCCCATTGATTGAATCATCATGGAAATATAAGAATTTAAAGCTTTAAGAAAGTATAGGAAAGCACCTTCATTTGTTGGTCTCATGGCTAATGGAATCCTATCCCATGTCCTCTGAAATCTGAAGTTGAAATCGGTCAACTATTCATTAGGATCCCTCTTGATTGTTGTCAATTGTTCCAATAAAGACAAATTATCCCCTTTTCTCCAAATTGATTATGGAGAGCTGTGCATAAATGGTCCCAATTCTAGATGGATCTCGTGGTTAGACTTCTGAACCACTGCAAAGCTTTACCTTTAAAGGAGGATGCCAACAACTTGACAACAATGTCCATTTCAGCAATTTCATGAATTGCACAGACATTTGCAATGTCTTGGATATGATCAATTGGAGTTGTCTAGTTCTCTCCAGTAAAATATGGAATGTTCTTCAATGCTGCAACTAGAACTAGATTTTGTGCATTGAGAGCCAGTGGGTTGCTACCAATGAAGTTGACATAGGGGTTGGGTTGTGCCATCCTGATTGGTCAAAGAACTCTAGTGATTGAATGAAAGGCCTACCAGGTGGAGGTGTTGACAAGGTTCTATTTGGTGGAGATGGAGACCTTTGAGCTCTTCTTCCTCTCCTTGTTCTTTCTGGGGATAAATGTAGATAGAAAACAATCCTTCTTCTCTTGTTCTTGACCTTGTCTGAATTCTTCTCATGAATCTATGCCAAGCTTGGACTATTGAAACCAAGTGATTCTACCCTTTTTGGAGTCGCCAGATGTGTAATTTTAGAGCTTCTTACAAGCTGGGAACTTACAAAAAGTGCACATCAATCTTGCTATAATAAAAATGAAGACTTCTTAGTCCCATTGGGAATGCCAAAATTGTTGATGCGTAATCACAACACCCTTGAATGTCTGCAACTCGATGGGTTGAGATTCTCAGTGTGATTGCATAACATGGATCTTTTCCCAAAGTGTGGGACTTTACAATCAAGAAATCTCTCCGGATGAAGGTGGTTCCTATTCCTCTATTCAGTGCACACATACAATTTGTAGAGGGTCTACTCTAAAATCTACTCTAATTTTCCAAGGAGATAGGGTTAAGAAGATACAAGAAAATAAACCTAACTAACAGAGGTGATGCACCAAAGGAATGTTGAACACCTTCTTTGCAATTAAACACAAACCATAAAATGCAATACAATCACCATGCATAGTTAACCAAAACTACAATGAGAGATCAGGAGGATGCAATGAACACAAGAGAGGGTTGAAATCATCCACAAACTTATCTTATTGCTCCAAAAATTGATATAGTGCATTACAATAGCCAAGAGGCAAAATTGCATTACAACTTGAATGGGAAGCTTGAAACTCCACAAATTCACCTGCAGAACAGAGAAGAAGGGAGGGTGTAAAATAAAAATGTCCAACCTTGAAAAATGCCCCTCCTTACAATATATATGAAGAATATGAGAGAGAAAGGAGAGAAGAAATTGAATCCTGCCTCAACCACCCCAAAAGAGCATTGAATTTTCCTGCAACAATGATGGGTTCCACTACAAAATCCATGCCTCCATGTGTTGTTCCTTGTTGGGAAAGAAAGGAAGCCCATACTTCATTATGGTGGTAGGTGAGAAGCCTGACAACCTAAAAAATGGCAGACTATATTTTTCATTTTTAAGAACTTAGTCCCACTAATTTAAAGATATCCAGTCTTGTAGTTGAGTAGAAGACATCTAGATATTTAAAGATATCAAATATGAGCTTCCAGTCAAAAGTTATGATCATCTGAAGGTCAGGGTTGGGCGTTCCATGCGGGCTCTCACAATATTTTAAAAGATCTAAGCATTTAAAATTCTTGGTGGGCTTCATGATTCATCTTTCATTGTTGGACCCTAGACACACGTGGAGGGCTTGCACTTGTTTGGGGACCTGCCTTTGGATTTTACCTTTGAATTTACACTAATGAGGCACGTGGAATATTTCACTGGCTCTTCCCATACATAGAATTTTCAATGGTTGATGTAAATTTCTCAAGCTCGACCACTTGAGAGCATGTGGTCATTTAGGGACCTACCTTTGGATTTTACCTTTGAAGTTGCATTGATGAGGCACGTGGAGGATTCCACTGGCTCTTCCCATGCTTAGAATTTTCAACAGCCGGTGTAACTTTCTCAGCTCTAACCACGTGGAGAGCCTGCACTTGTTTGGGGACCTACCTTCAGATTTCACCTTTGAATTTATGTTGATGAGGCACGTGGAGGCTTCAGCTAGCTCTTCCCATGCTTAGAATTTTCAACAGCTTGTGCAACTTTCTCGGGCTCTGACCATGTGGAGAGTTTGCACTCATTTGGGGACCTACCTTTGGATTTTACCCTTGAAGTTGCATTGATGAGGCATGTGGAGGATTCTACTAGCTCTTACCATGCTTAGAATTTTCAATGGTTGGTGAAAATTTCTCGGGCTCTGACAACATGGGGAGCCTATACTTGTTTTGGGACCTACGTTCATATTTTACCTTTGAAGTTATGTTGATGAGGTAGATAGAGGCTTCCGCTTTCTCTTCCCATGCTTATACTTTTAACAGTGGTGCAACTTTTCTCGCTCTGACCACATGGAGATCCTGTGCTCGATTGGGAACCTTTTTTTAAGCATTATACCAAAGGTTTGCCAAAGAGACACATGGAGGCTTTCGTTGGCCTTTGTTAAACTTAGCCGATTAAGCCTCAAGTGAACAATATTTTAAAATATCTAAGCATTTAAAATTCTTGGTGCACTTCATGATTCATCTTTCATGGAATTGACCTTCTTCCAATCTTTTTCAAATTACTTTAGGGTTGGATTCTATCCATGCAAGATCCATGTTGAATCCCCCCACATTCTTAAGAGTTTACCCTTTCCTTTCACTTTTTAAGTTGCAATGGTTGGACACTTGGCATCATCCGTGAGCCTTCTCTACTTTCTTCGAGTTGACTCACTCTGGGATTCATTTTGATTTACCGAGTTAGCTTTCTTCATTTCTCTAGTGTGGAAGGTCATGTTTGATCAAAATTTTCTGGAAGGAAAAATTGGATAACAATAGGTTTTTGCTTCTGGTGCTTCACGTGAAATTTTATTTCAATCCAACGACTGGTGATAGGAAATTGAACTTTGTTCTTTGTGGAGCTAGAAGTGAAATTTATTTGATGTGAGCATTCCTTGAAATAAATTAGATGTTTGAATATGAGTTTATAATGGCCTTCAAGAGAGAAGAACTCAACAACAGATGGTTTGTCAATCCTTCTTGATCGATTTTATGGAAATGGGGATTTCCATTATTCTTCTTCTCGATTCTCCATTTCTTTTTCTTATCTCGATGAATTATTCTTCTGAGACCTATGTGCCATCATGGAGTGAAGGATAATGTGTTGTGATGGATCTGGTTCAAGATTTGGAAATGGTTGAGTGAGGTGTTCTCTACAACTTTTCCTCTAGCAGTGAGAAGCAACGAGAAATAACAAGAGACAACCAATAGTTAGAAAAAATTTCAAATTTTTTGAGTTGGAGTTTAGGGTACTTTGTTTTCCCTAATTTCCCTAACCTCAAGGACATGAGGGACATCAATTTCCATGATGATCAAGACGGCAACACGTGGCGGTGATCTGAGGCTAGGGAATGAGTGCTCTAAAATCAACCTAAAGCACCGAGGGCGGGAAGCGGGTCACATGAGTGACAAAAAAGTCTCACCATAGGGGATGGGCACATTTTTACATGTTCGATGTCCCTAACCTCATGGGGTTGAGGGAAATCAAATCCACGGTGGTCCGGAGCTAACATGTGGTACTTGATCGACGACGACAGGAATGGATACTCCAAAAATTTACTTGGGGCTAAACTATCAAGTCTAGAGGTCAAATGAGGGTCCTAGAGGTCACATGGGGGCTAAGAGAATTTTTCCAAGGTTTTTTACATGACCTTAATGACTTTGGAGACATGAAATCCAGCCGGGATCTTGGTTCGATATGTGTCCTCCGAAAATTGACTAACTCCTCAAATGCCTTTGAGAGGAAAACTTGGAATGATGATAGCTTGAGCTCCTAGTGGAATTTCTTGGTGAAATTTTATATGATCCTGGCTTGAAATGGAATTTTGAATCCAATTTTTGGGGTCAAATGTGTTGATTCCTCAATTTTGTCCCTTAAAAATTGTAATTGTGATTTGGTACTCCATCTATGCTTGAGAAAACCTTCCTGCAAATCCTAGGTGACAAGGTGTTTTGAAAAATATGATTTCACTATCATGTTTTTCTTGTAATCCTCTTTCTAGATTTTTTCTTCACTTATAACTCCATCTGGAGCTCCCAAAATCTTCTTCAAGTGCATATGTTGTTGTAGGCATATGTACTGCCTAGGCTTGTGAACCATGTTTTTACGCAGACTCCTCTAAGTCATTCAGAACATCCCCAAACCTTATAAAATAATTTCCACGATGTTCTAAGGTATTCAATTCACCTCCATGTTGAATTATGCCCTTCCATTCCACTCTAGGAGGGTTGATCCAATCTTGGGAAGGCCAGTGATAGCCCTTCCCAATACTGCCAGAAGATAACATCTTTTGATGGACTCCTAAAATCACCTAGGGGTTGATTTTAATTTCCTAGATCACCTAGGGAATGAATTAACATCAATCGAGGGGTTAATAAACTAATTTGATAGACTTTGGGTGCACGGGAATGATAAGACATGAAATTTTTGCACGGGGTATAGTTGTCATTCTAAAAATTGTCAATTTCCTTGTTACACATTTGTACGAAAATAGATGGATCCAGTTTCGGGACATGAAATGGACTAAGTGTATAAAATATATGATATGGGAATCTAGAATCTCAATTTTAGACCATATAATTTGTTGACCAATTCCTTATCCATTAGGTCATGTGGATTCATGTACAACTTATAACAAGTGAGAAAAAGAGAAGGAAACACACATGCACATGAAAAGGAAATGACATAGACAACGGGAAGGGAAACACACCTAGAAATCACCTATGGTACAAGGAGGGGGACAAACCGCTTTCACTAAAGCACTCTTAATTTCTCAAAAGTTATTTCTCAAGAGGCAACACCAAAGGATGATGTTTTGTGAAGCCATTGGTGGGTTCAAGAAAGAAGCCTACCCTCCTCAATTGTTTATGGAAGCAAGGTGTTGATCGAGTTTCCAAATTTCTGTCCATATGAGTGTATGAGTAATCAAGAAACATTAAACAATGTCGAGTATACAAGGGCTTAGTACCTTGAAGATGATGATGGATGATACGGGTGTAAATAAGATAGATGTATCATATAAAGAAGCTAGATCTAAAAAACATAAAAGATTAGATTAGATCATAATATGCATGGGTTTCTAGATAGTGTTGGTTCCAAGAGGATTTTAACTCCCTTGGATGATGTCAAATCCATGTCAGATAAGATAATAACGAGTCATGAACAGTAGTAATGGAATATAAAATGAAAAGTAACTAAAAATGATGAGGGAACTTAACTTGTGCTCTATGATGGAGATGAACCGGGCATCAAGCATCAAGATAATGAACCATGTTAAAGGTTTTTTCCTTAAACTAGTGGAACTTAACTAAGCTCTTCCTTCTCTTCTCTAGGCCTAGGTATCTCCAAGTCTTCTTGAAAAATATATCCTCCTCCTCTTTCTAAGTATCCGGTACTCTTTGAAATATGGGAAATAACCCATATTTATAGCTTATATGTGACATTAGATTGGGGTTAACAAGTGCTGGGGTGAGTAATGTAACTTGAGTTAGGAATATGATGTGATCACGTGGGGACCATGGCTTGAATTATTAGATGGAGTGGGGAGCATGATTGACATGGTGGGTGAGATAAAAGATTCCATTAAAAAAAGGGTGTCGGATGGGTGTATTAATACCCATGGATTAAATAAAATGTGAAGGATGGGGATATGCCAAAAGTTGAATTATCAAATGGGTCTACATGGAGCCCATTTGATAATTAATCAAATAATGTGAGCAAATAGATAGGATTTCATTTAATTTAAGAAAAAGAGAAGTGAGGATGGAAATTGGATGAATGTGAGATGACAGAGGGGTGCTATAACCAAAAATAGGTGTCTACATTTCCCCTTTTTGTTGAGTGGTTTGTGATAGCAAGCCATGAGACAAAAACAAAAAGGGTTAGATGAGATATGTGTCTGAAGATGGATGAAGACATGACCAGAGAGAAATATGCCTCATGTAAAAAAGGATCGTAATAACAATGAAAAACAAAATTTAAGGCAATGACTTCAATATCACATCAATAGAGGATGAGATGCGGTCTCTACACATACGACGACAAGGTTCTATAGACTAGTGAGTAGGTGAAGACCACTGTAGTATGGATGTAAACCAAGATGACCAATGGGTCATAAGAAAACATCAAAATATGTGCAATGAATTCAAAAGATGTGCTCAATCCTTTGTCTGTGAGGACTCGTGCAAAAAAAAGCATGTGTTCGCAATAGAGATGAAGATGAATATAAATATGACCCAGCATAGGGCACGAGAGGACACAAAGTGGGTTCTATTCATTGACAAGTACAAGGATGAAAAGGTGCCCCAACATAAGACATAGATAGAATAATCATAAATATGGACAAGATTAGCAGATAGGATAGAAAAGTGAGATAAAATTCCCTAAAAGGATAACAAATATGATGCCAATCATCTTTCATATGAAATATGTTATAAGTGTTAGAAAATTGAAGGTGAAGAAGAAAAAAAAGTCTCATTTATTTGACAAATATGATAGAGATACTTTTGCGACAATACAAAAGTAGAGAAAATATTCATGGAAGAGAATAAGATCAAGTGATGGCCATTATGGTATCTTCCCTGGACAAAAATTCAAAACCATATGGGAAGAGATTCTTAGAAATGGATATGATGATGACCCTATGAGAGGACTAACAAGGAAAAGATATGTGACAGGTCCTCAAAGAGAGAAGAGGTCAATTTTGAAAAGAGAAGAACAAGAATGATAATGAAAGGGATAGATCGCAATACATAAATGGAGAAAATTTACATTGATTGTGAATGTCATATGTAAGGGATGTTGAGAAAGAGAAAAGGGAATAGATAGGAGGATTGGTTGATTATGAGAAAAGAAAGAAAGATTGAATATGAAGGCGACAGGGATATGGAATAGAGGGACAGAGACAGAGGAGGAGAAAATAAGGAATGGAAGGGGAGGAAGAAGATAATAAGGAAGGATTATAGAGAAAGGGGGAAATGAAGAAGGACAAATAAAGGGAAGACAAGAAAAGAACAGAGCCAAGGATGAAATTACGAAAAAGAGAGAGTTATTCAAGATGAAAGGTGTGATGAAGGATGGAGCATAGGAAAACAAAGAGGTAATGGAAAATGAAAGAGATGATAGAGAAAATAAAATTGAAGGAAACAGATCATAGTGAGGAAATCCAAGGCAAAGAATATGGAACTAATTGCATGGAAATGCATGTGGATGATGAGATGATAAAGGAGATGGGATAATCTGAAGAGTCAGGTTTTCGATGGGGAAGTAAGGAGGAATTGTGAGGTAAAATGGGAAGAAGGACGATGTAGAGGAAGTGAAATAAGACGAAGATTAGAAAGGAGGAGAAGACAATGAATAAAATTATGCGAGAAGGAGGGGAACCAAGAATGAAGATATTTGATAAAGAGTGAGAAACAAAATCAATGTAAAGAGAAGCTTGAGGGAAGGAATGACATTGATTGGAAAAGAAGAAGAGGTGTATGAGTTGAGGATATGTTGATGTTGAGAAAATAAAGAGAGGGTGTATGATGAAGATAGTGAAGAAATTGGCAAGGAAGAATGGAAGATGTAGAGGTGGTGAGGAAAAGAAAGGAAATGATAGGAAAGGAAATGCCGGTGAATGGATGCTAGGAGAAATCCATCGATAATGATCAGTAGGAAAATATGGGACAAAATATGAGACAAGGTAGAAAGTAAACGAATAATGGGAGGGGGAACACCAATGAAGGGATGTTAGGATAAGTCCTCCGATAATGATCAAAGGACATAGAGGAAGGAAGGAATGAAGATAGAATGGAGGAGGTCAAAGAAAAGGATTTAGGCTATGTAGAATGGGGATGAGTGATTTTTATGAGAATTCCACCAATAATTACTAGCGCAGAAATGGAAGATGATGATGAAATAATTTTAGAAAGAAGAGGTGAATGACAATGACGGGTAAATATGGGGGTAGATATGTGGGAGAACTCTAGAAGATGAAGTGGAAAGAGTAAAGAAAGGAGGGATAACAATGTGTAGGAAGATGAAGGTGAGGAGAGGATGCAATGTATGAATAAAAATGAGAAAAAATAAAGAAAAAAGACACAAAATGAATAGAGAAGAAACGGTTAAGTAAGATTACCTAATGACGGATGATGGAGATGAAAAAGGGACCAGTAAGAAGTGGTGGTTGCATGAATGAAAGAGGAGGTGACAAGATGTGATGATGGGGAATCTTTGAGAAAATGTAGATGGAGAGAATGTGGAGTAGTGGGTGAGTGCGGGATGACAAATCATGCTTAAGAGGGACTCTTAAGTAAGATCGCCAAGCCACGAGGATTTAAGTAAGATCACCAAACCGGCAAAGCGTGACGATATGGAATGAGAATTACAACATTGTATTGGATGCAGATGTGGAAGGGTTGGTTGAAATGGGAAAGTATGATGAGAGGCGGGAGATAAAAGATGAGGAACAAATTATGGGAGGTGGAAGGGTTAGATGGAAAACCATTCTTAAGAGAAAATCTTAAGTAGGATTTCCCTACGACGGAGATAGTTAAGTAGGATTGCCAAACCAAAGAAGAAGAATGATGAAAAGACTAAGTAGTGTATACCAAAATGGAACAAGACATAAAACAAGGTGATATTAAAGTGAAAAAAGAGACAAAAGAGTGTGACATGAGTGAATGGAGGAACATATGTAACATAGATGGATAATGTAAGGGCAATCCTTAAGCGGGATGCCCACGTGGTGGTAGTGGTGATGCAAGAGTGTTAAGTAAAAAGGAGGAGTGGAAAATGTTTATGGTGGTGATTGTTGATGGAAAATCATAAAGCACCCTCGAATGTCTACAACGCAATGGGTTGAGACTCTCAGTGTGATTGCATAACATGGAGCTTTCCCCAAGTGTGGGACCTTGCGAATCGGGAAAAATCTCTGAATAAAGGCTAGTTCCTATTCCTCTATTCAGATGCACACATAAAAATGCAGAGGGTCTACTCTAAAACCTAATCTAACTTGCCAAGGAGATAGGGTTGAGAAAATGCAAGAAAATAAACCTAATCTAACCAAGGTGATGCACCAAAGGAATGATGAACACCTGTTTTTCCAATAAACACAAACCATAAAAATGCAATACAATAAACATGCACAGGTAACCAAGAATGCAATGAGAGATCATTTGAATGCAATGAATACAAGAGAGGGTTGAAATCATCCACAAACTTAGTTTTTATTGCTCCAAATATTGACACAATCCATTACAATGGCCAAGAGGCACAACATGCATTACAATTTGAATGGGAGGTCTGAACTCCACAAATCCACTTGAAGAGAAGAAGGGAGGGGAAAAACAAGAATGTCCAACCTTTAGAAAGAAGCCCCTCCTTATAATTTATAGGAAGAAAAAGAGAGGGAGAAGAGAGGAATTGAAATCTACCCCAACTACCTCAGATTGCATTTAATTCATCTCATTATGGCGGTAGGTGAGAACCCTAGCAAACCCAAAAAATGGCGAGCTGTATTTTTAATTTTTGAAGAACTTTTTCTCACCCAAATAAATATATCTAGTCATAGTTGGGTAGAGGACACCGAGAGATTTCTGAAAATTCTAACCTTGCGTGAATCCGAGCTCCCTGTGAAAAGTTATGGCCATTTGAATATTCCCAAGTCAGGGTCTATTTTCCAATCGGGTTCGGGGTTCTCCTTTGCATTTGCATCGGGTTTGGAGGGTGCCTCAACATGTTTTCGCCCCATGCTTTCCCGACTCCAAAACCCAATTTTCCTAGGTAGTGTTTCGAGTTTGTGGAACTCCCAAGCATCAAGACATGCCTTGTGATTTTCATGCTTCATGTCTCATGTTTCAAACCCGAAACCCAAAATCCTTTGTGTCAGGTTTTGGACCTCTCGACATATTTCCTTTTTGTCGGGTTTTGGACCTCTTCGACATATTTCCTTTGTGTTGGGTTTTTGACCTCTCCGACATATTTCCTTTGTGTTGGGTTTTGGACCTCTCTGACATATTTCTTTATTTTGTTGTTGTCTATATTTACGGGGTAGATATATATAACAATTTGGTGACTCAATGGGATTACCTGCCTGCTAGGTAGAAGACCAGTGGCTTTTTAGTGATCCATTGGGCATGGAGTCATAAGAAATAACTTGAAACCAACCTGATATCTAATCCCGAGCCTGATACCACAACTCCTTCTCTCGAGAGCATGCTGAATTGTAGAAATTCAACTTGGGAGCAACAAAACCTATGCCAAAGCACTTAGGGAAATTGAAACCTAACTACAACAAGACAATGTGCATATGCACTTAGAGGAATTAAAACCCTAGGCTACTATTTACAAGGGTAAACCTTTTCTTTTCAGTAGTAATGTTTAAGATAGATTTCGTTAACCGGAATCGGGAGTTCTTCTCCATCTAATGTAGACAATTGGAAGGCATTGTTATTCTTACATCTCGTGACCATGTAGGGGCCACTCCAAATGGCATCAAACTTGGAATGCCTTCCTGGTTTTTCCCGATCTACATCCCATTTCAGAACTAGGTCCCCTTCTTGGAAGGTCCTTGCTCTTTGCTTTCTTATCAAACCATCTTTTTACTAAGGCCTGATATTTCTCAATCGTTTGAACTACATGTTCTCTAATTTCCTCCAATTCCATCAACTCTACATACCTAGCCTCCATTGGTTCAAACTCAGCCAACTCCAACTACTTCATGAGCTCTAATGCAAGCTAATGATATTACCTCTTTCCCATAGACCATATTGTAAGGGGAATTACTGTAGACCTCTTTGGTGTTATTCTATCAGCCCATAACGCTGATTTTAGCTTGGTATGCCATGTTCTTTGATTTTCATCTAGAGTCCTTCTGATGATCCTTAGCAAATTTTTATTCGTGGACTCTGCTTGTCCATTACCCTATGGGTAATAGTTGGAAGAGGTGCTCAAGTAGATTCCATTCTTGACAGCCCATTCTGTAATCTTGGAACCTAGGAATTCCAATGCATTATCGACATGATAGTGGTAAGACACCGAACCTAGTCACTATTCCTTCATAAAAGTCTAGTATGTTAGACTCATTTGCTTCTTTTTGCGCTACCGCCTCGGTCAACTTGGTGAAATAGTCCGTTCTTTGTGAGAGTCCACTTGTGGCCTTGGCTTGAGTTGATTGATGACCCGATGAAGTCAATCCCATTGCATAAATGGTTGGTCAACCAAAATTGGGTGCAATGGAAGTGTTAGTCTTTCTTTGCCTGTGAAGAGTGCACATTTTTACACTTTTTTATCCATGTATAGCAGTCATTGAACACCGTGGGCCAATAATACCCTACCTTCATTATCTTGAGAGCTGTTACCGTGGGGAAAAATGTCCTCTGGAATCTCCATCGTGAAAATCTCGTAACACCCTCTCAATTTGATCTATCCCAATGCACCTCAATAGAACTCCATTGATGTCTTTCTTGAACAAAACACCATCAACAAGCACATATGGAATAGCTTGTAATCTAAAGTATCTCCTCTTTTCTTTTCTCATTTCTAGAGGGCATAGGCCTGTCTATAGGAAGTGTATCATATTTTGAGTCCAACAAGGAGTGGGAACATCATCATTTTCCTATTCTTGACCATCCTGTAGTACCAAGACAGTCTCTTTTTCATCACCTGCTTCAACTTGCTGACTCAAGGATAGCTGTTCACATAGTCCTTTTCCATGTACTAGTTTGGTGACCTTGATCTTGATGTCATATTCCATGATACGAGTGATCCATCTGCGCATGCTTCTCATTAAGATCCTTGTTTAGAAGGAAGTCCTTGAATCCCACATGAGATACCAACAATTGGATCTTGTTGTTTGAGACTAGGTGCTTGAATTTTTTTAAGCTCCTGATCACTACAAGGACATGCTTTTCAATGAAAGAGTATCTAGTTTCATATTCTTCCAAGCCTTGACTGAAGAAAGCAACTGGTTGTTCCAATCCCTCTTTGTTTTGTTGCACCAGGATTGTAGAAATTGTGTCCCCACCACCAAAGGCATATAACATGAAATCCTTGGAGAAATCTGGATTGATGAGAGTTGGAGCTTGAGATATAGCATCTTTTATTGTCTTAAAACTTTCCTTGCCTTTAGTTGTCCACTTAAATGTCATGCTCTTCTTTATCATCAATGTTATTGGCTTTATGAGAGCTGCAAAGTTTGGAACAAACTTGCAGATAAAATTGATCTTTCGTAAGAAGCTTTGAAGAGCCTTCTCGTGACTTAGAAATGGCAATGCTCTAATTGCTTCAACTCTCTCTGGGTCAATCATCAACCCCTCCTTTGAAACAATATGGCCTAGAAGTTTTCCTTCGTGAGCTAAGAATATGCATTTTTATGATTCAATGATACCCCAAATCTCCTACATCTCTGAAATACCTATCTCAGATGAAAGAGGTGATCCGCTACATTTTTGGAGAACATAGTGATGTCGTCAAGATATATCAAAACTATTTTATTGATCAACCCCTTGAATGCCATATCCATTGCCCTTTGGAAAGTGGCTCCAACATTTGATAGCCCAAATGACATCTTCTTGTAGGCATAGGTGCCCCATTTGGTGGTGAAAGCTGTCTTAAACTGGTCATCATCTTTCACCATTATCTGGTTATACCCTGAGTAGCCATCTAGGAGAGAGAATCTCTCTGAACTAGATACCACTTGTAATATTTTCTCCATTGAAGGAAGTAGTAATGGTCTTTGAGAGATGCCCTGTTGAGGTCTCAGAAGTCCACACACATCGTGATCTCTCTGTTATTCTTCCTAACTGGTACCAGGTTTGCAACCCAGCTTAAGTGCTTGATCAAGAATATAATGCTTGCCTCTATTAGCTTGTTTAGCTCTTTCTTCATTAGAGGCTCAATGTGGGTTGACTGGTCTTTGTTTCTACTTGATGGGCTTAGCATCTGGATCTAGTTCTATTGTATGTTGTGCCAACTTCGGGTTGAATCCTCGCAGGTCCTCATAGCTCCAAGTGAAGACATCTAGAAATTCTTTTCAAAGTTGTATGAAATTTGATTTCTCATTGGTGACCACTTTACCAATTTGAAGTGTTTTGCCTTCCCCAACTGGAATTGGCTCTGAATCTTCTCCTTTGACCTATATGTTAGCCTTTTGCTTATGGAATTGGTCATTAGGATTGAAGATAGACTCCAATGTTACTAAACCCTTGGGAAGCTTGTTTTTCTCGCAACCGCACTACTTGATCCCCGCATCTTTGCTGCTATAGTTTTCCGATTCTAGCCGAGAATTCAGCCTCTTCTTGCAAGAAATTGATGATTTGTTGATCATTCTCAAACACCTACCAACTTGTGTTATTATCTGGCACTACTAGCCTCACAATCACATGGATATGTGGTTGTGTTTTTTCCCTTTTGATGTTTTCAACCACATCAAACATTGCTCCAACTATCTGCGAGCCTATCCAAGACTTAATTTTTCTTCCTGGGTATGGAAACAATGTTAAAAGCTTTAAATCCTTAATGAGGTCCCATACCCTATTCTTGTAGCTCTTGAGTAGGTCATTCTTTATAGCATGTTGTCCCCTAACTTGGTTGATGATTAGCTCTCTATCTCGAACACCTGCAAGTTCTTTATGCCCCGTTCCTAGCCCAATGAAGTCCATGAATCAAGGCCTCGTATTCAGCCATGTTGTTTGAATAGGAAAACTGGAAACAAAAAGCTGAATAATATTTGATGTCTTTTGGTGAAATCAACATTGCACCACCTCTAGCACCTTGTCTGCTTCTCGAACCATCGAAAAATAGTTTCCAAACTTCATTTTCATCCTTTTTTCAGGCTTAGTGATGTCAGGAATGGGTGAATTTTCTTCATGTACACAATACATGCCCAATTCAGATTCTTCAATTTCCTTGTATGGGTCAAATCCATGACTTTTGTTTGCCCATTCATCCAAAGTCAAATCAGGAATTCCCTCAACCTTAGTACCTATTTCTAGATCATTTGAACACTCCTCCTAATCAAAGGTTGAGCAATTTGCATTGATAGGACTTGGTACATGAGGCTCAATATGGAAATTGGCAATTGGTTCTGACCTGATTGTTGCTTTGGCCCCATACCTCATCCTGAAAATCATGTGTGACCAATCTGTAGATAGATATCCACCAATTTTTGCAGTGAAGTCTCTTGATAGACACAATGCAAAGAGTGGCAAAAGGTCAATTACAGACACATCCTGCAGAATTATGACATTAGGATAGGAATGTAGTGTTAGGCTTAACCCTTTGATGACCCCAACTATTCCTACTATCGTTCCATCTAGCTGCACTACTCCTTTCATCACTGGCTCATACTTCAGACCCAGTTTATCTCGCTATTTGCTTCGGCATCACTGAACTACTTACCCCTGAATCTATCATGTAGTTGTGTACCAAGTGGTTCCCAACAATCAATGACACATAGAATGGTGGAGGATTCAAATTTTTACTTGTCTGGCCCCCATCATGTTGCACTGCATTAGTGAGAACTTTCTCATGTCCCCGGTTTGATACATTTGAGGTAGACCAATTAGCCATTGCAGCTTGCAATAAATCTCATTGCCTTGGGATCACCAATGATTGCCACATGGAAATGTTCACATGTGTCTTCTTCATTTGATCGATGATTTTGAAAGGGGATGAATTGTCCTTTTGTTGTCCCTTACTTGGCGCAACCTTTTCTGGAGCTTGAACATGTGCATGTGTTCTACAATAGGTACCTTAGGCTGATTTTGCACATTTGGAGCTATGTTTTATCTACTGACCCCTTGTTATGTAGGAGTGGGCTTAGAAAAAACTGGATTAGATGGTTTTCCTCTTCTATGCTTCTCTTCTTTGACCGTGTGTTGGCAGCCATGCCTTGAAAAGGTTGTTGGTTAACTCCACATAAATATTCCATTTTCCAATTGGCCAACGTGGTTTCTGTTGGAGGTCCTTCTTGTTGCGTTTCTTACTGTTGATTCCCTTCTTGGCTTGGTTCTTGAGGCACACCAATGGTTTGCACCATCAAGGCCTGATTTAGTGTGCCATTGAAACACGTTGATTGATTATGAGGTAAATTACAGGGGTAACACCAGTCGTACTCCTGTGCCATGTTATTTTGTGTTGGGACCAAGGCTCTTGAGGATGTCATTGCATTTGGATCATATGGTCGAAATGGCCTGGTAGCTTGAGGTTGTCCTTGGTTTTGGTTTTGATTTGCAGTCTGAGGTGGTGGTCTATTTTGTTGGTATGAGGGCCTAGCTTGGTACTATGCTTGAGGCTGATATGGTCTAGAACTTTGAGCTTCTTTGTCTTTTGATAGTCACTAGCTCATTTCCAAGGTTTTGTAGTTGTTTCATAACCTCCTGCAATTCCTTTGAAGTATTTGAAGAAGTTGATGCCTCATTATTGCTTTGATTTCTAGGGGTTGGAATGGGATTCATTTTGGTGCTTGACTAGTTGTAGGATTTCCCATATCCAGATAGAGAGGCATTGGTGGCCTTGGTGCAAGCTTACCAGCTTAGATCAAATAGTTCTCTACTCTGATAGCTATGTTGTAGGCCCCTGGTAGTGTTGTTCCTCCCATTGATTGGATCATCATGGTTATTCCTGAATTTATAGCCTTTAAAAAATAAAGGAATTCTCCTTCGGCGGTTTTCCTAATAGCTATTGGAATCTTGTCCCATGTCCGTTGGAATCTAAAGTTGAAATTAGTCATTTTTTCGTTAGGAGCCCTTTTGATTTTTTATTTGCTCCAATAAAAACAAATTGTCTGCCCCTCTCCCGAATTGGTTGCATAAAGGGCTAAACAAAGTTGGTTCTAATTCATAATAGACCCGCCGCTAGGCTTCTAAACCATTATAAGGCCTTACCTTTGAAATATGAAGCCAATAACTTGACTGCAACATCAATTTCATTTATTTCGTGGATTGCACATGCATTAGCAATATCCTGGATGTGGTCAATAGGAGTAGTATGATTTTCTCTAGTGAAATAGGGGATATTCTTTATTGCTGCAACCGGAACTTGATTATGAGCATTTAGGGCAAGTGGACTACTACCCGTGAAATTGACAAAGGGATTCGGTGGTAGATGTGCCATTATGATTGGCCTAAGAATCTTGGTTCATGCGAGAAAAGGTCTACCAGGTGGAGGTGTAGACAAAGTCCTGTTAGGTGGAGATGGTGATCTTTTTGGTCCTCTTCATCTCCTTCCTCTACCTGGTGAAATTTACAAGTAGAAAAATAGCCCCTCTTCTCGAGTATCAAACCTGGTTCAAATTCTTCTCATGTACCTGGGCAACTTGTGCTACTACACCACTAAATTCTATCCCTTTAGAGTCACCAGATGTGTTGGGGAATGAGCCTCAAAAGGCTAGATTTTTCCAAGTTACACACCAAACTTGACAATATTAAAAATAGAATTTAAAACTTCGAAGGACCCAGAGGATACAATCTTCAATTCAGAATTTGGGTCTTGTTGTGTAGCTGCTAATCCCCGAAAGGTACAGGTGGAAACTCAGGTCATGCAATGTAACTTACAAAACCTGAATTTCCATGTGTCGGAACTTGGGACATGCTCAACACCTAGGAAAACTGAAACACTAAAAACCATGAAATTTTGAAATTCAAAATCTCAAAAATCTAAGGATACCATTTTAAAGATTACCCCTAGATCTACCAACTAGTGAAATTTTTACTTGCTTTGAGTGAGTTAAGCCCTTGAAAATCGATTTCGGAGTTCATCCTTAAAGGTAAAAAATCCAAAATTGTAAAACTTGCATTTTCTAAGTCCAAATTTATTGAAAATTCCTTTAAATCTTGTCGAATGACCTCTTGGTCCCACTAGGTGTGCCAAAACTATTGATGGTAAATCATAGCACCCCTGAATGTCTACAACGCGATGGGTTGAGACTCTTAGTGTGATTGCATAACATGGAGCTTTCCCCAAGTGTGGGACCTTGTGAATCGGGAAAACTCTCCGGATGAAGGCCGGTTCCTATTCCTCTATTCAAATGCACACATAAAAATGTAGAGGGTCTACTCTAAAACCTAATCTAACTTGCCAAGGAGATAGGGTTGAGAAAATGCAAGAAAATAAACCTAATCTAACCAAGGTGATGCACCAAAGGAATGATGAACAATTTTTTGCCAATAAACAAAAACCATAAAAAATGCAATACAATAAACAGCACAAGAAACAAATAATGCAATGAGAGATCATTTAAATGCAACGAATACAAGAGAGGGTTGAAATCATCCACAAACTTAGTTTTTAATGCTCTAAATATTGACACAATCCATTAAAATGGCCAAGAGGCACAACATGCATTACAATTTGAATGGGAGGTCTGAACTCCACAAATCCACTCGCCAAGAGAAGAAGGGAGGGAAAAAAAAAGAATTTCCAACCTTTATAAAAAATCCCCTCCTTACAATTTATATGAAAGAAAAAAGAGGGAGAAGAGAGGAATTTGAAATCTACCCCAACCACCTCCAGATTGCATTTAATTCATCTCATTATGGCGGTAGGTGAGAACCCTAGCAAACCCAAAAAATGGCGAGCTGTATTTTGAATTTTTGAAGAAATTTTTCTCACCCAAATAAAGATATCCAGTCATAGTTGGGTAGAGGACACCGAGAGCTTTCGAAAAGTCCAACCTTGCGTGAATCCAAGCTCCCTGTGAAAAGTTATGGCCATTTGAATATTCCCCAAGTCAGGGTCTATTTCCAGTCGGGTTCGGGTTCTCCTTTGCATTTGCATTGGGTTTGGAGGGTGCCTCAACATGTTTTCACCCCATGCTTTCCCGACTCCAAAACCCAATTTTCCTAGGTAGTGTTTCGGGTTTGTGGAACTCCCAAGCATCAAGACATGCCTTGCGATTTTCATGCTTCATGTCTCATGTTTCCTGAAACCCGAAACCCAAAATCCTTTGTGTCGGGTTTTGGACCTCTCCGACATATTTCATTTTTCTCAGGTTTTTGGACATCTCGACATATTTCCTTTGTGTCGGGTTTTTGGACCTCTTTGACATATTTCCTTTGTGTCATGTTTTTGGACCTCTCTGACATATTTCCTTATTTTTTTTTGTCTATGTTTACCTAGGGGGTATATATATATAACAATGATTGTTATTTGTTGAAAGAGGAAATGGTGGAGAAGCTTCTATAGTGGTAGGATCCAAGGAAGAAGATATACCTTAACTAAGGTTCTCTGGCTATATGGATGGTTAAGCAAGATTGTCAAACTGAAAGTGGAAGAATAAAATAAAAACTCAAGAGGAAAGACAAGTAAGATATCTAGCGTCATGTAAGGGGATAGAAAGGTGAGAAGGATGATGTGGAGACAAATGGTAATGAGTGGACATGGAGAGCGAGGAGAAATGGATCAAAGATGGTGTTGAACATGTTGAGAGATAAGGAGCTGTAGGATAACAAACTTTCCTTGAGAAGGATCCTCAAGTAGGATTCACAAACTATAATGGTGATCAAGTAGAATTCACAAACCGAAAAGTGTATTTGCAAACACATTCATGGAGATGATGGATAGATATAAAATTCATAGTGTGAAATTTGATGTGATTTTTATAAAATATGATCTAGATGAGATGAATAGAACATAGTTGTAGCAAGGGCATATAGGGAAACTATGTTTCAAATTGGATTAGAGATAAAAAAGAAAGGGTTACCACTCAAGGCATTGCACTTGTAGCCAATATAGGTGTTAACACATAACCAATGATAGTTAGTTATATCAAAAGATCATGAGGGAAATATGGATGAAAAATGCTCATAATCCTAATTTGACATAACAAAGGGATCAAATATGTGACTTGTACACGGGAAGAGGGATCTCTAGATGTGGTGTTCCTTAAGTCTATGGCCTAGCTCTGGGAAAGGGAAAGAAAAATAGTAAAAATCTAATCAATGCGGGAAGCTTTCGGAAAATGTTGATAAAAGAAGGTCGATCAATGCGGAAAACCTTCCATATGCCATAATAATAGAGTAGCCATCCTTCGAGGGTATGGTCTACATAAGATAGATGCCAAGAATAATATGATAGTCATCCTTCAAGGGATCATTCTATCTCTATTGATTTTTCTTTGATTTTGATTTGTATACTTTTCTTTCTTTTTTCTTTTGTATTTTTCCATGAACAATTGTCCTTCGAGGGTCAGTCTATTTTTGATAACTTTGATTTTTCCTTTTACATACTTGAATTTGAGCTTCACATGGGGAGAGATGGGAATAGCTAAGTAACCCACTTAAGAAGGGATAAGGAATGTACAAAAGAAACCTTTGACCCCCTCACATGGCTGCAATAGGAGAATGAGGAGGTAATGGATGTAATGATTACGGGATCACATCAAACTAGTGAAGGTGGACTACATAATTTAGATTATTACAATGACAAATATAAGGGGCTAAACATGGCATAACAATCTAAGGATGTAATTAAGTTTTCAATGGTAGATATGCTAACAGTAGACTGGTCACAAGTGCAATGCATTAAGAGGTTCCGTCTCTAGTTTACCACCACGAGAGAGAAGACAATGTAGTTGCAATAAGATGAGATGATAGCCAAGAAGGAAACAAAAACTATGTCCTAAAGGAAACAAACATATGACCACAATGGTGGATTTAGATGAAAATAAATGATGCCCTAAGAGAGACATAAACATAGAAGGATAATCATGGCCTCAAAGGAGGGCTTGATGAAATAAACGGTGTCCCAAAAGAGACACAAATATAGCCACAATGGTGGACTTCGAGAAAAAGGGATCCCTCAATGGAGAGACAAACATGGCCTCAAAGGAGGGATTTGATGAAAAAGATGATACCCCCAAAAGGAGCATAAACATAAAAGAACAAATATGGCCTCAAAGGAGGACTTATGAAATAAACGGTGTCCCAAAAGAGACACAAATATAGCCACAATGGTGGAATTTGAAATAGATGGTGCCCTAGAAGAGACACAAATATGGCCACAATGGTGGACTTCGAGAAAATGGTCCCTCAATGGAAGGATGAACATGGCCTCAAAGGAGGACTTAGAATGAGATGAGAATTTGGATATAATTAATTTAGATTGGATGGATGTGAAGGAGGTAGATAAAACAATGTCAAAGAGCAAAGTCCCCTAGTAACAAAGGGGTTGTATAGATGAGATGCTCAAGGGCGAGGGAAGGTTGTTCCCCCAATGAGTTAAATGTGAAGGAGGTAAAGGATGTTGAAAGATATTAGATGAGATTGTTTTAGATTTGGATGGGGTAAATGATCGGAGACCACAAGTGTGCTTAGTAAGATAAGCGACATTGATGAACAATGGAGGGAATTCCTTAGGAGGAATGACATGGGCTGGATGGATATTAAGGGATGATGTGGATGGAAGGATCATGGGAGATCTAAAAGATGGGATATGGATTGGATTCAAAGTAGATGGAGAAGGAACTTTCCCCTGAATGAGGAAATCATCTTTCTTAATAAGTTTATGGATGATTGACTAAAAGGCCTTATAATGTTTTATGTCATGACCTAGGGTATGATGATAGGCACAACTACAATTAGGATTGAACCATGATGGCTTGGGACCATAGGGATTAAAGTATTTAATAGGAGGAAGTTTGATGGCAGATGTTCGAGTTAAATGTCAAAAGATACATGCGTATGACCCCATTGAAGTGTCATAGGGAAGGTAACTCTTATGGGTTTTGATAAGATGTCTCAGCTTGGAGTTAGGAGAAAACGTAGATTTAGATTGGATAGGTGAATTTTTTTTTGGAGGACAAATCAAATTTGGTTGAAGGATGGTATTATTTGAATATGGATTAATTATTGCAAGATGTTGTAGATGGAAAAACTGATCCTGACATGGATGTTGTGGCATTGGATTCTTGAGAAGAGGGAAAACATGAATGTTTTCGTGGATGTGTAGGGGACTGTCGGGGATGTTTTCCTTGATCCTTAGACTTCGAATGAGAATATTTACCTCTAACAAGAATGAAAATAATTTCAATTAGAGGATCTGATAGTGGTGGTGTGGTTATTAATGGAGAAATTGTCCTAAAACAAGATGAAGATGTTAATGAAGAGATAGGTGTTTGTATGATGCGATTAATGATATCTATGTGAGATGTGGATTGTTTCGGTTTTGGCATGGGAAGAGTTGATTTTGTAGAGGGAGAAGGTAAACCCTATTTCTTTGATTTAGGTGGATATGTTGGTTCAAGTAGATGATCCAAAGGATATCTTTGATAAAGTTAGAGATCGAGAGGATTTGGTTGGTGTGATAGAAGGATTGGGTAAAGAGTATTGGGATATACTAGGTGATGTGGCCATAGGAAAGGTTGTCAAGGTAGAGATAGGTGGAATTTTTGACATGATAGGTATAGGGGTCATTGGCATAGATAAATATGTAAGAACTTTTGGAATATGTGGAGATGTGAGTGACATGATAACTAATGGAGTAGACCTTATTGGTAATGCACCAAATGTCAAAGCATTTTCAGATGTGGAAGTAGAAGGGACTAGTTGTTTCATAAATTTGTTGAGGGGTAAGCATGATATTTTTTCTAAAGGGATTGATGTTGAAGATGGGGTTGATAGGGTGTAAGTTGTAGAACTGAGTTTAGTTGTGATGGTTGTGAGAAATGTAGGTGTAGTAACAGGTGTATTTGAGGAGATGTGGGTGAAGAAATAGATGGGGAGATGTAGGGATATGTGTGGATATGAGTGGGGCCAAAATAAGTGCTAAAGATGAATCTAATGTGGTAGATTGGGGTGTATTTGAAGTGACAGAAATGGATGATATAGTTGAATTTGATGTAGACGTGATAAGGATAGGAGAAGGTGTAGGTCTAGCACAAGTAGTAAAAGTTGATGTAGGTGTGATAGGTTCTGAATAAGAGATGGGAATAATGTCCATTGTGGGAACATGTAGAGTTGGTGATAATATGGGATCTTGATTGATAGTGTCAACCATACAAGCATTTGATAGTTGAGATGTAAAGGGGGTGACATGATTTATTGGTGGTTGACTAGTTTATGTAGTGGAGGTATCAATTTGGATATCCCTTGATTTATAATTTTTGGACACGATCTTTGAAGGAACAACATCTCTCAATTTCATGACCTTTGACTTGATGATATTTACAAAAGTGGGCCTCATGATACTAAATATGCTTGGCTTCATGAGTTTTCCATGGGTCGTATGGGAGGAAGTGTGATGGAGTTTATGCTCATCAACTTATCAAATACAAAATTGTATGATTCTCCTAAGGGAGTGTAGTTGGTTGTTAATTGAGGAGATCATTGTTGAGACTATGTGCTTGATGTAGATGGGGATGAGGGTTCAATGACCACGTTGTTATCCACACCCTTAAATTTATCGTTATTTATGAATGGTTTAGTAGATTCAAATTTTTATTGACTTGAATTTAGTTTAAGATGACACTGCTCAATGGCATGGGTTTCAAGATTGCGAGCCATTGTGAAATCTTCATCAAAGGTTTGGAATGATTAGATCTACAAAGTGGATGATATATGTTTGGCACACGACCGCGAAAATAAGTCGATGAGTTCGGTTTTTGGGGTAGTGAAGGATAGTTGGTTTATAACATCATGCCATCATGCGAATAAGTTAGTGATGGGCTCATTTTCATATTATCGAATGGTATATAGATCAGAGATATTGGTTTTGCATGTGATATTTATAGAAAAGTGTTCTAAGAACACCTATGCAAGTTGAGTGAAAGAGAATAAGGAATGTTGTGGGATACTGTTATACCAATCCAGCCCAGGACTAGACAAAGACATAGGGAAAGTGTGAAGAAGTAGATCATGGTCATACATAATAAGACAACATGTGTGTTTAAATGTGAGGATATTTTGTTGGGGATCTTCTTTATTGTTGAACTTATTAAATGCAAGAAGTTTCTAATGAGGAGGGTAAGGTTTAATTGGAACCGATGGATGAATCGGTTCATTATAGATTTGTTCATAGGATAAGGTGTTCTTGGGTGGTACGGTAAGGGTTTCTAAACTAGCTAAGTGATTCATTAAGGTGTGAATTAAATCACTCGAGGTGTTTTAAGGTTGAGATTGGATTGGCTGTGTGGTTTGAAAAGTAGTTTGATAAGGCAAATGATAAGTTTGTGGGTGTGTGGGTAGTTGAGGAAGTGTCTGATAAGGTGGTTGATAAGTTTGTGGATAGGATGTTTGCGGAATGGTTTGGTAAGACAATTGATTAATTTGTGGATATGTAGGTGTTGGAGGGACTACTTGGAAAAGACTAACATGTGTCATAGGTTGGGATTGCTGCATAGGTTGGTGTTGAGCAATAGGGGCATGATGATGAGTGGGGATATGTGTGTTAAGAATTGGAGATGGCTGGGCAGGCCTATTAATGGAATTGTCAAAATGGGATGTGGGTGGAATGTGATCCACTAATTTTGGAGATTGGGAGGATTGAGAGATTATAGGATATTTCTGGAGTAAGAAGTCATATATGGGGTTAGGAGAAGATTTGATTGTATCTAGAGGAGCAAGAGATGGTGGTGCGGTTAGTCTTGGAAGACCGGCTTGACGAGGGATATGAGGGTTGGTGTCAAGGTAGGGAGAATTTTTTATGACATGGTTCTCATGAGGTGAGACTAGGGAGGCCTGGAGATTGAGTTATCAAGGCGTGGTTTTGAGTTTAGAATCTTGTTGGGTGAGATCGTCAGAGGAAGTAACTTTATTAGATAGAGCAATGATTGTTGTTTTGTCTCAATTTAAGAGAGAGTGACAATAGGTGTGAAATAGAGAAACATCTATTTATGTATGTTTTTGACAAACAAATCAAGCAGAATATTTTTTAGCATCATGATTAATTTAGAGGATGTGAATAGAAAAGAAAAGTAAGTAATGAAGGTGCCTAAAGGAGTCTAAGGTTGGTTTCAGGTAGTTATGGATTGGGAGATATCGATATGGTTTCTGTTGGGTGTGTAGGTCCTAATCATTTAACCAGGTGAGAGGAACATTTTGATGTGTTAATTATGTTTGTGTAGTCTCATGTAGTGTGTGATAAGTGAAATGTAGAGAGTTAAATTATTTACTTAAGCTATGTGATCAGGAAAGATGTAGAAGCTTCATTTTAGACCAAAATGAAATATGACGTTCGATACACACAAACACTTAGGAAAGGGAAAGTTCAATGCAGAAAAGAGAAAATAGAGAAAAATGATAAATACCTGGAGAATTACTTATCGGTGTTATTTTATTGCAGTTTGTGGTGGTGTACTTGGAAGTGATGGTCAATGGTAGGAAACGCTTGAGTACCCTAAAATTGCACCGTTTATGATTACGATAAGGCTAGTAAAAATGAGTGTGTTTTTTTGTTTTGTAAAGCAAGTGATATCTGACGGCATTGTTGGATGGTTGTGAATTTTTGATTTCACCTGGAAAATAAGATAAATATAATTAGTTGATATGGTTAAGAAAGAAGATATAGATGTTGTCAAAAAGTTACTTTGTAAAAAAAAAAGATAACAATAATGAAGCTAATTAATTAAGAAAAAGTTGTAGACCAACATTCGTATACAATAAAAGGAAATAAGCTACGAAAGCTAATAATATATCATAAACTAAGAGATAAATTAAGAATTGATCTTCTTATTAAAATAAATGATCAAAGAAACTATGAACTAATAAACATATAAAACAAATGGCGAAATAAATGATTAAATGCTAAGATATACTATAAACTATCCACAATAATAATAATAATAATAATAATAATCTATGAAAGAAGCTATGAAATGGATCTTACGAAAAGAACTTGGAGTAGATTAATTGATTTGAAATCGATTCAAGATGAGGAATGCATTTAGTTCTTCAAGTGGAATAGTTCACACACACAACGCGGGTGTTTTATAGATTGTTGATGCGTGTCTATGCTACAGTTGGACTATTTTCAGTCAGACATGCAAAAGGTGTCTCAACTTTACTCACCCACATGTGTGGGACCAACAAATTGACTTCCCACCACAGCAAGCACCAATGGGTCATTCTACGTGGGGAAGAGTGTTTCCAAAAGGTAGATCAATTTACAAAGATGATGGATCATTTTGATGGAAAAGAAAACCAAATCAAATCTTTCCTTTAGGAAAAGAAAATTCAAAAGTTGAATCTAAGAGGACGTGTAGATTGAAAACAGTTAGTCATATTGCACATGGGCATGGCTCTTCACATATTTGATTACATAATGAGACTCATGGAAAATATAAAAGAGAAATATATAATTGGTTATGGTGATACATACATTGTTTCTAGATGTGATGAAAAGAATTGTACACCAATTTCTGTAAAGAGACTGTACAAGCACTACCTACAAAGCTTGCGTGGATTTTGAACTGATGAGAACTTATAGGAGGTATTTGGCTCTCGCCGCAAGGAGACTGCATCACTACCCACAGTATGCATGAATTTTAAATTGATATGGGAACAGTTGAATGGATGAAGTTAAGACTATTGTTGAAAGATAATCTGATGTGATGACAACGAGATAGGGGTGGAAGTTTTGATGTTATCTAAAGATTTTCAATAAATTTATTCTATATGCGTCCAATTTTGTATTTGTGAGCCTATTTCTATGAAGTGACTATATAGTCACTACTCACAAAGTTGTGTGAATTCAAAACTGAAATGGAAACAACTAAAAACACCACGCTTCATAATCTTGTGAGTCTATATTGATATTCACTTTCTCAAAATCATGTTGATTTGAGGGTGATTTATAATAAAATTTCTTCTTTTTGTAAGTTACTAAGACTGAAATATTGTTTATATTTATTCTCTGTACAGGGGGAAGTGAAGGAATGACTTGGCTTGGGATTCGGGAGATAGCTCGTGTCCTGTGGAATTGGGGAGATGACAGGGCTCGGGTAAGGAGAGATGAGAATCAAGTGAGTGGAGATGGCTCGGTCCGAGGCCAAGGTTGTAGGAAGCGAGTGGAGGATGTGTCAGTAAAAGATTCATGGGGAGAAGGAGATGGTGTGGTGGGATCTTGGGATAAGGGAAATGGAGATTTGATGTGGATGGATGGTTGCGTTGTATGTGGAGGACTGTGGGAAGTGGGGTGGTTCGGTGAGGCAGAGTTTGAGGTAGAGAGTGGATTCACCGAATGAGTGGTGAGGAGAAGTTGAAGGGTCTTTAGTGGAGAAGTGGAAGAAGTTAGATAGAGGTGGAGTGATGAAGATTCATGGGGAGAAGTGGATAGGGGATAGGTAAATTAAGATAGCTAGGATTCAAAAAAAATTTAATTTTTATTATAATTTAATTCTAATTTCTTTCCTAATTTATTGTGATTAATAATAAAAATGTATTCGATATTAAATATAATGACCACATAACAAGTTAATTAAAAAATGAAGCACGTATCGTCACAACAACCTAACGCGCTAAATGTAAATCTGATACCGTAGAGGGCAATAATACTAAACCTTGTAATTAAGTGAGTAAAAACAACGATAGATGATGAAAATAGGAAAGTATGGTTAATTTCTAGATTCCTATCCTATGTGAGTAGATTTCAACAGAAAACAAGAAGAGCACGTACCTCCTGGTGATTTCGAGGAGTGACCATACTAACATGAAATCAAAAATACCAAGATATTGCAAACAAGCAAGTTAGAAAAGATGAGTAAAATAAAAAACAAAATGACCAGATCTAGGATGTGGTCCCACCGGGCATACCAAATATTAATCGAGTTTCCAACTTCCGTCCATATGAGTGTACGAGTAATCAGGAAACACTCAACAACATTGAGTCTACAAGGACTTAGTACCTTAAAGATGACGATGGATGATACAGGCATAAATAAGATATATGTATTACATAAAGAACATAGATCTACAAAACTGAAATAGATAAGATTAGATCATAATATGCGGGGTTTCTCGGATAGTGTCGGTTCCAAGAGGATTTTAACTCCCTTGGAGGATGTCAACCCCCATGTCAGACAAGATAATAATAGATCATGAACAGTAGTAATGGAATATAAAATGAAAAGTAACTAAAATGACGAGGGAACTTAGTTTTTCTTGTTATGGAGATGAATTGGGCATCAAGATGGCAAGATAATGAACCATGGCAAAGGTTTCTTCCTTAAACTGGTAGAACTTAATTAAGCTCTTTCTTCTCTTCTCTAGGCCTAGGTATCTCTAGGTCTTCTTGAAAAATATATCCTCCTCCCCTTTCTAAGTCTTTTGTCCTCTTTGAAATATGGGAAAAACCCATATTTATAGCTTAGATGTGAGGTTAGATTGGGGTTAACAAGTAACTGGGGTTGAGTAAAGTAACTTGAGTTAGGAATATGATGTGATCACGTGGGGACCATGGCTTGAATTATTAGATGGAGTGGGGAGCATGATTGACATGGTGGGTGAGATAAAAGATTCCATTAAAAAAAGAGTGTCAGATGGGTGTATTAATACCCATGGATTAAATAAAATGTGAAGGATGGGAATATGGGAAAATTTGAATTATCAAATGGGTCTACATGGAGCCCATTTGATAATTAATCAAATAATGTGAGCAAATAGATAGGATTTCATTTAATTTAAGAAAAATATAAGTGAGGATGGAAATTGGATGAATGTGAGATGAGGGAGGGGTGCTATAACCAAAAATCGGTGTCTACACTAGCTACTTTAATGATTATCCTTTTACTTTGTAGGAGTGAGTCCATGTGAGTTTCTTGATGCTCAGGTTTTCACTTGGAAAATCCATTGGCTTTGTGTTCTTGGAAATCAGTTTCATAGTGCCAATTGCATTCCGTGTTTATCCACATAGATGATTCTCCATCGGGCATTTCATTTCCACCCCAAAGAATATTTTCATTCAAATTACATGAACATTCTGGATTCTTTTCTTTCCTTGGCTTATGCTCTTTGATCTATTTTCCATGAAAAACTTCAAATTTATCCTTTTCCTTTACTCCACTATGAGGTGCTTGAGTATTGATGGAAGGATTGTCCATGACATGAGTGAAGAGATCAAGAATCATCTCTGTGGTCTTCCGCAAACTCTACCGCATCCATGATTTCTTACATGGGGTTATACATCATCATTTCCTACAGCTCCTCTTTATACGCCTTTGAAGAATCTTTATTTTACATCTCAAGGAAACTATCCGGAGTGATTACCTCATCATATTGGGAATCGCTATACTCTACCGATCCTTCATCAAAAAGAGCTTCATCTTTGGAGGTCTCAAAACTTATTTCTTCGATTTATTTTTCATTGAAAGATTCTTCATCTTCAAATGTGAAAGAAAATATATTCATTTCATTATTGCATCCATCAATCATTAGCTCAAGAGTGGAATCATAGTTTTCATCTTGCCTTATTTCAACATATCCCATCTTCACACTGGTTGAGGTTTCCAAGTTAGCTACATGCTTGTCTTCTAGATTCATGGCTTGGATTAAAATTTCAATACTAATCTCAAGGCATTCTATTTATTCTCGTGGCTCTTATTAGTCCTTGTATAGATAGTTCTTTCCCATTTCTTGAGAGCTCATTATAGACTGGTCTTGTCTCTTCCTAGGTGACATAGTCGAGGGAGTCCTTATCTTCAAATGGGAATGAGAAAATTTCTTCATCACAAATAACCACATAAGATGATTTTTCTTCTTGAAAATGATCAAGAACCATCTCCTCTTCCTCATGGTTTACATCATCCAGAAATTTAGGGCTTCTCTCTTGTAACTCATCTCCTCAATGCTTATACATAGTCCAAATCTCCCGTAGAAGGCATGTCGGCCCTATAAATATGGGAATATCATCTTCATCCGCTACCCTAGTATAAAATTTTAGCTTCGGGATTCTATAATTTTGTATTGTGTACCTCATATTCTTCTCGGTAAGTAATTTCTCCATGTATCCCTTCACTGGTATGGTTGCAGATGACCAATTCAGCTGAATTTTCCCTCTTAAGTCTCCGTAGAAACTTATACTCAAAGCAATATTCCAAACGAGGTTGCGACATCTACTACCAAAATCATCATTTAAAATTTTTTGTCTAGAAATCTGGAGAGAGCCACCTGTCCATCTTTGACCTTCCCTACAAGTGAGACCTCTTTTGACTCTAAAGAGTAACAAGATCCACTAGGTGGAGTCATGGTAAGTTTGAGATCCTTGGCAACCTTCAAAGGCATCACATTGTTTGAGGCACCACAATCTATTATGTAATTGTTTAGTACATATTCTCCAATAAGAAGGGAGACATAGAAAGGTTTAAGGTTTTGTGAAGGAGGTGTAGGTGGATTTGGTAGTATTCCTTAAGGACGATGAGCTACATCATTGGGTGTTAGACTACCATTTCGATGTATTGGACAAACATCTCAAATTGTTCAAGATGAGTCCATAAATATTTAGTTTCATTAATTTTTACTCTGGATTTGTTCACATATTCTATAAAATGAAAAGGATAAGATGTGGAAAAGGGGGTGAAGGGACTGATTTTGGAGTTTGGATAGGCTTAGGAGCAGGATTTGATGTTTGAGGAATGGAAGATATTTTGAATGGCACACTAGGAGCTTTCAAGGTATTAGATTTTGTAGGAGCAGATTTGGGTTTAGAATTGGAAGAGGTATTAGAAGACTTACTTGGAATAGTGGGAGCCTTCTTACTCACTACAAGATCAAGCTCCAACAATGCAAACTTCATGGAAGGAGGAAGTGGTGATCCTTGACTGATTTTTTTTTCGGAGTCGTCATAGGAGGATCGTTAACCTTATTTTTATTTAAATTAGTGGCGGGGAGTTCTAATTTCTTGGACTTAGAATGATTGAATACTATGCATTAGAAACTAGGTGCATCTTCTTCATAACCTCTAGACTAATCATAAAATATGCTTTGTGTATCATTCTCAAACTCATCACTTTCTAGGAAAACACCACCTTCACTTTCTTTTTCAAACTCATCTACATTTTCCTTACTCCCAAAACTTGCATTAGTAGTTGGGGAATTTAAGGAAAGAATTTGGGGTGCTCTTTGCAACTTGATTTTCATTGCTTCTTTGGGAGGAAACTCATTCAAATAATTCCCTCTTCAAAGATGCTATCTCATTCGCCAAATTTTGCAACGATGGATTCAATATCTCATCTTCAAGATGTTGGTCCTTGCCCTCCGATGGATTCTTGATCTTTACAGAGAGGATGAGATCTTCATCAAGTCAAATTTCCATCCTTTTTTCTTCTACAATGTTCCTTGGTTGGGGTCTTGTAGCAAAAATCCTACTCGATGATTGAGCATTGATGAAGAATCTCTTGAAATTATTTTGACATGACAAATCCTCTTAAGGTATCTTGGGAAGAAACCTTTTGAAATGAGCCATGAAGTATCTCATGGTTTCATTTTATCCTTTCTTTATTTGAGCCAACTGCACCAGGAGGTCCTGACAATCTTGAGTTGATTTGAATCTTTCCTCGAAGGTAGTCTTGATGTCATTCTAACTCGTTATGGACCAGGTAGAAAGAGGTAAAACCACTCTATTGATTTTATTGGAGGGACTCAATGAACAATCTCTCAACAATGTCTTCATGTTGAACACCAAGAATTCCTTGTGATGTTGTGAAAGCAAAGTGATGTGTTCTTGAGTTTTTGTGTGTTGTCACCTTTGAACTTTAGAAAGTTCTCAGGAACCCATTGGTAGATTGTGAAGGGGGTTCAAGAGCAAGTAGGAATGTATTCCTTCACCATGGAATAATGGTTTGAGTTCTTTCTTCTTTGTCACCATCATTTTTATGGTTCGATTCAGCCCTTGATTCTACAAATTCTTCTTTAAACTCTTCTTCTTCCAGGAACTCAATGCTTAATGGTGATGGAAAAATGGGAGAATTTGAAGGAGGAGTCAATAAGATCTTTGATTGTTTTATCGGTGAACTCCTCGAATCATCAAATGAAGAGAGGTGGTTCGTAAATCGAAGCGATGGTTTTGATTCTTGGGTGTTTGAATTCGACTATAAGCATGCATTAATGGTGTTGTGTATTGTTTAGGAGTTCAATTTGGTTTTGATTTGGGTGTTTGAATTCTATAAATGCATGGTGTGTGTACATGCAAAGAATTTTGGTGAGTTTGTGAAGAATTTGAGCTGGAGTTTTGATCACCATTTTTCCTTGTTAGAGTCTTCTGGTTTTTAGTATTTTGGTTAGCTTGCTTAGGATTGATAGCATAGTTTACTTCATACTTGGTTTAGTATTGCTCAGCTGTTGGTAAGCCACAGACCCATCTTGTGCAAGCAGTGCGTTGTTGCTCCATCCAATCCGGTTAGAAGCTTGCCTCTGAATTCCTCTTTGTTGTAGATTTGTTTTTACTGTGACTTAGAGTTCTTAGTTCAATTCATTATATACCTAGTTAGCTTTATTCAGTTGTTAGTAAGCCACATATCCAACTTGTGCAAGCAGTGTCTTTATTTTGGAACAAAATAGCTTAGGAAGCCATTAAAGTTGTAGGTTTTGCTCTTCGTATAGGATAGTCACAGGTTCTGGTCGCTTCACGTTGCATGACTCGCAGTAAAATCCCGCTAGGAATCGCATAAGCCAAGCTCACGTACTCTTGCGCTATCCCTCTCCTACTCGCATTCTCGGTGTGCATTACAATTTGTCCTTGTCCCAAAATCTACTCCTATCGGTGCTAGCATTACACGCTTTTACGGATCCAAGTGAACACGAAAAAGCGAGAAGATCATCTTGAGGGACGAGATCACATACACCATCGGATTCGCCAGCATTGCTGCGAAGTCAGGTTTTAAATTTCAAAGTTCTAGTCAGATTTATATCAAATAGAGTAGTTAATCACTTTATTTCATTTCATTCTATTCTCGATATTGCCAGGGAAGCTGTGGGGATTGATAGTTTATGAGAAACTATGATTCACTCCTCACTTCTGAGGTAGGATCGAGAATCTTGCAGGTAGATTAGACAGGCTATCTTATTTATTTAGAATAATTCTACAAATTTGCACGAGGCAAATAACCACACTCGGTTATCTTGTATGCATTTTAAATTATTGTTTAGTTATTATTTCTAGATATGCTTAAAATAGTTTTTTTCCTTAGAATTGTTAGAATATTTCTTAGAAAGATAAAGGTTATATATGTTAGATTTATTTCACATAGTTAGAATTTATTTCATTACGGTTAGATTACATTTTGTTTTGTATGACAATCACGGGACCTCAAGAGCCCGGGAATATATATTTGAGCCAATCGTGCCTCAACCAAACCTAGCCTCACGAATAGTTGACATAGACCAAAATCTCGGGATACAAGTATTCCGAACAACCGCGAGATCTACAAGTGATCAGCTCACGGTTAAGAGGATTAAACATAGAAACGACCAAGCACATGCGTTTTGGTCAAGTCGGCCAAACTACTGATTACCTAGAAAATATCCACATGGTGTAGAAGGGCTCGAAAGAGAACAAACATTCGAGTGTGATCCTTTAGTTCCATGACCGGAGCCATTTGGAGACACCCTCGTAGATATAGATACAGCTTAAGAATCCAGGTTGAGAAGCACTGTAAGGTATTACGAGAAGATCACACACTGTTGTTGGTTCTAAACGTAGAAGCTGAAAAGGCGTACGATTACTGGATACTAGGGATTAGAACTTGATCTCGCGTATGACCATAACAGGACCGCAACAACCAAGAGTCTATGGTTGTGATCCACAGTCCCATAACCCAACGAATCCACAAGTCAGTTAGATATAGACACTGGCCTACGCACACTAGTATTTCAGTCCACTCCACTTCCACCTATCATCATCGAACAACTGTCCTTACTAGATATAGCGGCTAATGAAGCTAGGGAATTCTGGACTAGGCCAGAAAATCGTCCATAGAATCAATTATATCATCACCATATGACCTTATCAGGAGATATACACGAAACAATCCCGAGGTCATTTTCCACGTATTCATGACCCATAGATCGAATCACGCGAGCTCGATATTGATTGGAGCCTTGGCGAGTCATCCTCGTTGATCGATCTATCACACCGATCCAAGTTAGAAGGGCCTTCTTTGCCTTAGATTCACAAATTCCACTAGTGCGTGTCGAAGACATTAGATTTGCCTAACTAGTTTATGCATATTCTACCCCACCATCTCAGCATTTGTCTCGGCACGACCTCGGGAGGTCGGAGTGTAGCTTGAGAAGAGTTACTTGTTGATTCTCACGCTACTTTGGGTCACTTTTCTTTACGATGGCGTACAAAATTGGTGAACCTGACGTGAATCAAACAATTATTTCACCTTCTCTTTGAGAAGTTTCATCTTCTCTCTTTCACCTTCGCTCTTTCCCATTATTCTGCGGGTATTCATATACCCCCCGAATATGTCGGGATTTGATGCATATGGCAGACCCCTCCTGGGTCTTGAGGCATACTACGCCCAACAGAATAGGGAATCATCACCCTCGCTCTCAGTATGGGGTGACAACTATTCAACTAATCAGTTGTCAACTCAAACCCCAAGAACCAGATATAGTTTGTCTCTTCAAACCGAGGAGTTAGATCAACCCCCTCGAACCCAACAAACAGAACCTTCAGGTTCCAACAATATGACGTTTACAGGAGAATCTGGTTCATCTCCTCAAATGTTACTCAGACCACATATTAGTAGACAATCAGATCCATACCTGGTCTTAGACGATGGACAATCAATACCTTATCCTAGGAGTGAACAACGCTCCCGGGGTATGTACCCACCTATAGGAGGTTTACAAGTACAACCCGAGACCCATTTTCAAGAAAATACCTCTACAGGAAATATTCTTGGAGAAACTTGGCAAGATAGCAATCAGTTCATGACAGGCTATCACATGCCTATACAACACCAGGGTATACAACAAACGCCGCTCAGGAAAAGTACCGTGACTTCACCAAATGAAGTCATTTCAGCGTTAGTAGAAAGAGAGAGAGGTTAGAACTTGCTCAAGCAAATCAAAATTCTCCGTTCATGCAAGCGGGAGTTCGATCCTCCATACCACTGCGGCCAAGTAGATCTCCTCACGGGAGTAGGCACGTTAGGCATGCCTCCTCAATTTCCTCAACAAACGCCAACAGAGGCCCACCATCTCTAACACTTTATTCCTCTCGGGTCTAGTGTCGAACAATCCATTCCTTGACAATACCCCATCCTATTTAAACATGTACTCTAAATCCCCACAAGGAGATATGTTCTCCTCTCCGGCGGCATGTTTGCTCAAGCGCGGGGACCTCCCTATGCCCCTGCCGCATATGCATACGCATGCCATATCAACAACCTATCCCACCATTGCTCCCTCGGCAACCACCATCGATGGTGAAAGCTATGCGATAGGGACATATTGAGAATATCTAAAGGAACCCTTAGATTTCACCATACGAAGCGTCATGCTTCCAAGACCTCTCCCTGATTTGCCCAAGTTCAAGGGCGAGGGAGATCCAAATGCGCACATCAAAGCTTACGCTACAGCCATACGAGAATTACTCCCTTGGGATGGGGTTGTTGCTAAAATATTTCCCAAAACCTTGGAAGGCATCGCTCTCGATTGGTATTATAGAATACCTGAGGCTTCCATACATTCATTTAAACAACTCGTGTCAGAGTTCATCAAAGCCTTTGACATGAACAAACTATTGAGAACAGGAATCAGGGAATTCTTGCATATCAAACAAGAACACAATGAATCTGTCGCTCATTTCATCCAGAGGTGGCGTACAGTTCTTTATTCATCAGCAAGTGCTCCAAACATGGATCAGATGGAACTATGTGATTTATTCCTTCATTCTCTCAGCAGAGAAGTGAAGGAAGAAGTCCAGAAGTTCCCACTAAGGACTTATGATGAGGTACTTGAGAGCGCTCTGCGAATTGATCAAGCAGCAATAGATAGTGGTCGTAAGACTTACGGAGCAAATGGGAGGTTAATCACCTCCACTCAAAATACTACAACTACCACAAATGTCAATCAAGGACCCAAAATCCTTAACAAAAATCGTGGGGTAACAACGGATGGGGTAACCGACCCGACCCAAGAGGGTAAATGTTGTTAATACTCCGTCACAAACAAACAACCAGCGAAACAACAACTTTACCCCAGCGGTCAATACAGTGGATTTTAACCATCACAACAACAACAACAACAACGGTGAAATCCCATACAAGGGCCAAGCCAAAACTCATTTGGTTACCAAAACCAAAGTCAAAACCAAAAACAACAATTCCAAAACTTTGGTCCTAATAGCAACAGATTTGATCGGAATTTTAGGCCACAATACACACCAAACCAACAAAGCGGGAATTATAATCCCAATTCTTATTGTGGTTTCCATAAAATTCATGGTCACGACACTAGAAGCGTGCCGTGACTACTGATAAATTTATGCAAGCGTTTGCGAGAGAAGAACAAAGCGAGTTCTTCACGAGACTTGTTTTTAGCGAGATCCGTCTCATCATCACCAAATACTCTCGCGAGGCGGTTTCCCCTCGAGAATGCTCCCCTCGGGATCTTTAACGATCCGCTCCCAAATCATGATAGCAATAGGCTGAATCCAGCCGGAACAAACAAAGGTGCAATAACGGGAAAGCAATGATCATGAAGCTTGACTTCATTAAATCCGTCGATTGCGCCACGGTTGGGAGCTCAACCAAGACCTAAGATAGTTAGTTTGGTAGAATTAGGCATTTGAACTACCTATCGAAGCTATAACAAGAACACGAGAGTATTTCTCTCAACCGAGCCCAAGTCATCTGCCAGAGATAGATAGGAGTCAACAAATAATTGAAAAACCCATCGGTGCCTATGATTTAATTAGTGACCTAACAAAGACCTTTTCACACATTTCATTCTTGGACTTGCTAAAGAACTCTCCCCCTCACAGAGCTGCTCTTTTAGAAGCATTAGGTCTAGGCCATCTAATTAACATCACTCCACCTCCTGAAACACAAGTAAATCACGTAGATTTTGATATCCATCCTCGGGGCAGCCGGACAAGGATGTCGAATTCATCTTGAAATAAGTAAAATGCCCACGAGATTTGAGATCGCACGCCGAGGTGATTGACCTTACACTTGCAAGTGTGGGTTTATAATAACTATGTAAAGCAGGGCAATGGTTGTGACGGGGCGCGATTAACATAGTCCCTTTCTCTTTCCTCCAAAAACTTGGATATGGAGAAAGAAGCTGTTCTACTACGAAATACCTTGAGAGGCTATGATAGCCTTAAAGCCACTTTGATAGGAACTATAATACTGCCGGTCACCTTAGGGCCCAAAACCATCTTGACTGAGTTTTATATTATAGATCGGGAAACTAACTATAATATGATCCTCGGCCGACCTTGGATACATCGAATGAAGGCAATCCCTTCCACGCTATTTCAAGAAGTAAGATTCTTGCATCTGGGAAAGGTATTTGTAGCCAAAGGTGATCCAAAACCTTTCGATTTGCACCTAGCTGATTTAAAGAAAAGACCAGGGGTGCACTCAGAATTTGAACTGCCAACAAACCAACTTAATAAACCCTCTGACCCAAAGCCAGAGGAAAAGTTGATACCTACGACGGATCTTGAAACTACCAGCATAGCCAAAACAACTCCAACCCCTAAAGGTAAAACTAAAGAAACAGTATCATTAGGGACTACTGCGAAAATCGTTGAGTTGATAGAACAAGATTCACCAATGTTCTTACCATTCGATTCAGTAGGCATGGGATTTTCCCTAGGTGTTGGTTCCTTGCCAGCAGAAGATCTCTGTATGGTAGAAGTAGAGTGTGCAAAATGTGAGATACCCCTACATCTATACTCCCGGCTAAGTATTGGACTCTCCATTTCGATGGAGCTAAATGCCGTTATGGAGCGGGGGCAGGTATAATTCTTACCTCGCCCGAGGAGAAGGTCCTCCCATTCTCTTTTAAGTTAAACTTTGAATGCACAAATAACGGCGGCTGAGTCTGAAGCTCTCCTCCTTGGCCTTACCTTAGCCAAAAGAATTGGTATTGATAACATCGAGTCCTCGGAGACTCGATTAATTAGTAACAAACCAAGTTTGAAATATATGAAACTAAAGCCGAACATTTACAACTCTACAAAAATGCTGTATTAGATTTAAGCAAGGCGTTTAACTTCATATCCATTGAAGCGATCCCCCGAGAGAAAAATCTTCTCGCCGATTCAATAGCAACCTCAGCATCACGCTTCACTCCAAGCAATGAGCTAGAAGATACTCACTTCACGAGTATCCATTAAGTAACGAACCATTGATAAAAACAATGACAAATCCTCTTTCAAGCGGAAGTGAATCTACCGTCCTAGACCATGTTGGAAATGATGCGGCTACTTTGGATTACTTAAATGCCTATGCAGCACTACATCTCTCCTATCACACGCTAGATTTATCTCACGATTCCGCATTCATCTTCCTACTTCGGAAATCCATGTGGTCTTCCCTCACAAAGGAACCTAGCATATCTGTGATAGAAAATGGGGATGATATAGATTTACCTCCGGCACCACGAGTTCGAAGAGGGTAACGCCTCTTTAATCGAAGAAACAATCGATGTCAACATTGGGACAGAGAATGAACCGAGAATATTGAAACTAGGTTCTTCATTAACCCCGGAAAAGTAGAAATACATACTCGGGTTCTCGAAAAGAACATCAAAAGGCATTTGCATTTAATTACAAAGAGATGACGGAGTCGCGCCCCACATTGCGGTGCACAACCTCGTCACTAGATCGAGATCAAAAGCCAATTAAACAAAAATCAAGACCCATGAAGCCCAAAGTAGCTCTCATGGTAAAAGAGGAGGTAATAAAACTCCTTGGTAGGATTCATCAAGCCGAGTTGACTACTCCCAATGGGTATCTAATATCGTTCCGTTCTCAAAAAGAATGGAAAGATACGCATCTGCGCATAGATTTTCGAGACATCAACAAAGCGTGTCTAAAGGCGATTTCCCATTACCATCCATAGGCGTTATTGTTGATGCAACGGCTGGTTTTGAACTCTTGTCTCTCATGGATGGATTCTCGGGATACAATCAAATCAGAATATCGAGCAAGATCAAGCTAAAACCACCTTTATAACTCCTTGGGAACCTATTACGTCTGTTGTTATGCCATTCGGTCTCAAAACGCGGTCTACGTACGTGTACCAGGCGGGCTATGACTTATATATTTCACGATTTAATTCATAAAATCATGGAATCCTACGTAGATGACTTGTTGGCTAAGGCCAAGAAGCGTTGTGACCATCCCGAAGTACTCGCGTCATTCTTTCACGTTTAATAGAATACGGAGTCACGCTAAATCCGGAGAAATGCGTCTTTGGTGTAACGGGAGGAAAGCTCTAGGTTACATCATATCGTCACGAGGATCGATGTTGATCGACCAAAATTCGGGCTGTCCTCGAAATGGTCCCACCCTTGAGTGAATGCGGAATCGAGATCATTTCTCGGAAAAGCTGGGTGCAATCGGAGATTTATCCGGATCTAAGCTTCGCCGTTCATCGATCAACAATTTACTCAAGAAGGACTATAGCATTGATTGGGTGAAGATTGCAATGAAGCTTTTGATGCGATTAAGCGTTTCTGTTATCACCACCCACGCTAATGCCACCTAAGTTAGATGCCGTTAATTCTACTCTCACGGGCTACCGATGTCTCGTTGGCTTGCTTTGTATGTTTGGGAAGGCGATGACAAGAGAGAGAGCGTGCGATTTATTTCATTAGCGAACATGCTCGACTATGAAACACGCTATACACAAGCGAGAGCGAGAATGTCTTGCCATAGTCTTTTTGCTACTAAAGCGTCTAAGACATTACATCTTTGAATCAAGAAACAAAGGTCATGGTAAAGACGGACCATTTACGGACTTTTCTCACACAAGGGTCCTTGTCAAAAAAAAGCTGGACGTTTTATAACCTTAATGGGAGAGTTCGAATTAACGTTTGTAAACCAGAAGTCAGTTAAAGGACAAATCATCGCAGATTGGTTAGCTGACAACCCATTAGACGGAGGCGATTTAGTAGATTTAGACTTTCCGGATGAATGCGTATACTACATGAAACTCGACCTGCTATCTCGAGTGCCCTTGGTACTGCTTTGATATCATTAATTATATCATGGACCATACGTACCGGAGCGGTTACACCACAACAAAGAAGGCGGTTACGCATAATCGTATCTAAATATGTCATCATAGAGCGGTGCTCTATCGAAAAGCATTCGATGGAATGCTCTTAAGATGTGTCGACACGAGAAGAGTCAAGAGGATTCTCCATGAATCCACACGGTATATGTGGAGGCCACTTCGGTGGCCATGCCACTGCTCGAAAAATACATCGAATGGGCTATTTCTGGCCCACTCTAGAACATGACGCGATAGAGTTTGCACGTAGGTGTCATAAGTGCCAAGAATTCTCTCACGAGATCCACATGCCGGCCACGAGGCTCTGCTGACCAATCGCTACTCCATGGCCCTTTTCTACATGGGGCCTAGACTTAATAGGGAAATTCTCTCCCTCATCCCTGAGACGGCCACAATTTTATAATCACGGCCCTTTGAGTATTTTACCAAATGGGTAGAGGCTATGCCTCTTACTACCGTACACAGCTCGGTGATCGCTAAGTTCATTTGAATCAAATCATTTGTAGAGTACGGTATCCATGCAAATCATTATCTCGATAATGGAACTTCTTCAAAAAAATGAAGAAGTTCATGAACTATGCGGTAAGTTCAAAATAAGCCATCATACGGCTTCCTTGTATTATCCCCAAGCTAACGGGGCGGTGAAGCAACAAACAAAAGCTTTGAAAGCCATTCTCCTTAAAAGCAGTGAAAAGAAAACAAGCGGGATTGGCATTTGAAGTTATATCCGGCCTTGTGGGCCCACCGAACCTCAATAAGAACACCAGCGGGAGCTTGACTCCTTTCTCGCTAGTATTTGGGGGCGAAGCGGTTCTCGGCTTGAGGTCGAAATACCAGTCTCGCATTTCACTACTGAGGATTACGGATGAAGGCGCTTACGAGAGAGAAGCACGTCTCTCCCAACTAGAAAGCCTAGATGAAACTAGGTTAGATCTTTGAGCAGTGGCATAGAGCTTATCTTTGACCGAATGTGCCGGCAGTATAACAAGAAGGTCTATGAACGCGACATATATGAAGGTGATCTAGTTCTAAGACTAGACAGCCGGATCGACAAGAAGACCGGCGAAGGAAGGAAATTCCGGCCCAAATGGTTGGGCCCATACCGAGTCATGAAGGACTACGGAAATGGTGCTTATCTCTATATACGTTAGAAGGTGAGGAATTTGGCGAAGCAGTCAATTCCCTGCACCTCAGCGATTCTACGCATAAGCAACTAGCGCTACCTATATAACTATCTACATTGCATTTTCATATAAATTAGGATCATTTTGTCCACTTGTTCTTACACAAATTGTGATCAAGGAATCTATTCTCAAAGTAATTCATTACAAACTCATGATGTTGTTGGCACAAAACTTTCTAATCATACCTCTCCATCTTCGGTATCATCAAGTCATCTTGGAATCTTTTATCAAATAAAATCAAACATGACGAAGTCCTAACGGTAACCATACCAAGATCTGCAAGTTTGTTCTCGCTTTGATTTCTTCTTAGGATAGGTGTCTTGCCTATGGTCTATTCTAGAAGCTTCATGGTGTCACATCTATCCCATATACACATCTCTTTGGAAACAAGCATATACTGACATTTTACTCAAAAAGACAAGTCAAAAAGTGATTAAACAGAAAATTTTATTTTTACACATTTCCTTGCCCCACCTGACCTTCGGTGATGAGCTTGCGTCTCTTACTAGTGACGTAGGGTTGGGAAAGGATGGAAATGCCCTTACTCGCCTATGCCTTGCCCACGGTGATAAACCCATGCTTCTTACTAGTAGCATGGGGCAAAGTGTAGGGGGTCCTCTAGACAATGCAAACGTTAAAAGGTCATAAACAAACTATTCAAACTTTGAGTCAAAAGCGAATGAATCGGATGCTCAAAATTCCAAGAGAGTTAAAAATCCTAAAACCCAGATTTTGTCTACTATGTGGCCATCTACGGGTCTAAGTCTGGATAAACCGCAAAGCAAGTTGCATCCAAAACTATGAAGTCATTCGGGTAGAGTAAGCTTGTAGTTTTCAATTTGGTTCCACAAAGCCCAAGCTTCGTCTCATCTTTCATCACTATCATTTCACCATATTTCATAACTTGCGCCCTTCTTGGCTCTTGGTGATGAGCCCTCGCATCTTACTAGTTGCGTGGAGTTAGGAGTGGGGCAAGTTAATCTGTTCATCATACTAGTTATTTTCATCACTTTGCCAAAACAAACATGAGGTATCAAATTGCTCACGAAACTAAGATTTAAGATCACATATATCTACTGATATCATGTATCGGCATCATGAAACACAAAAAGAAAGCAAACATTTGCATCATCATTTTCCATTGCATACATTCTAGAAAGCATATAAAACATACATCGTAGTATACGAGAAAATTTGGAAGCGAGAAAGGAAAACACAAGTGACAAAGTTTTGATCCAAAAACGAATGCATATATATAAATAATCAATGTTTATATCTGATGCCATCATGCTCTAGGCATGGTCAAAATGCTCAAAGAGCCCGTGATATACAAAAGAATCTATAGTACAAAAAGTACTGAGGGCAGTGGCCTCTCGGCCCCTACGCGACCCCCAGAAGGTGCGCGCCCTCGCCTAGGACTCGGCTCGCCGGCGCTCACGAATGCACGGAGGGCTCAGGGTCTCGAGGAGCAGCCGTGGTCTCACCACGAGAATGGCTCCTCATAAGACGCTCGGCTGTCCTATAGCCTCTTGACTCTGTACGGAGAGTCGACACCATCCTAGCCACGTGCCAAACGGGAGCAAAGGCGTCGGTATGCCTGCCCAGCTTTGAGGCTCCCGGCATCTGAGATAGCTCCGCACGGGTCTTATCCATAGGGATCATCAGAGAATCAGTGCATACCCTACGGATTAGATCCCGCCACTCGTCGACGGTCTCTGCAAAACAAAGAAGAAAGACGAATTAGAAACTAGGCAAGAGGCTAAAATATACAAGATACAAATATAAGGAGAGATAGCAGTTAAAACAAGTCCTAAATCAAACTAACACTGAAAGGGAGAGAGGATGACTTACTCGGGTCACCGGGCCTCCAAGATGGGTCACTAGGGCCAGCGCCCGCTGCAGATGCCGCTGCCGACTGTGGAGCTGCTCCTGTGGTAGGGGCAACATGTCGCCCCACAACAGACTCATCCTCTCCACCACGGCCCTGAGAGAGTGGCTCCTCTGAAACTAGAGTCTCTCTCTCTGCACTCTGCTCCTCCCTCTCTGCTGCATAATATCCTGAGTGTCATGCCACTCAGGATCGCTGTCATCCGTCTGCTCCTCTGACCCTCCCTCTGTGGACTCCTCAGAATCGGAGTCAATATCTATAGGGTCATCGCTCTATGAGCGGGACCCGCTTGGTAATCGAAGTAAAGGTGCCGAGGCGCACCGGCTCTCCCTCGGCCCGAACAATCCCCCCTGGCTGCTGATAGGAATACCGGGGTGACCCTTTGTCCGACCACGGCCTCTAGGCCCCCTCAGCCTCCCGGGTGATCTATAGGCGGTGCCCTTTGGAGGAAGCATGCCCACATATGGGAGGCCGAAGCTGCTTTGAGGACCACCTGCCGAAAGGATGTACCTCCACCCGTCCCCCACGGTCGATAAGCTGCCTGTGGTGGAGCAAGAGATCAATGTGAGAGCCTCCTCTCCCCAAATGCCGGCCATGGTGAGTGCGGTGTGGCCTCCATATCTCTTTGTGGTGAGGGAAGCTGGGTGGTGAGGTGCTCTAAGCAGAGCATGTCGACCATCTGGCTGCCCTCACGGCCCGGGATCTGCCACCTCCACGCCTCTGCCATAGGGAATGAAGCGCTCATACACCCTGACTCATAACTAGAGTAGGGTGGCTCAAAAGCTTGTCCTGTAAACGGACCACCCTGTATAAGTCGTGATAAGTGGTCCCCAAAATATCTGCGCCCCAGGCGTATATCCGACCATGCCCCTCTATCTGTGCAATGATGGGGGCCCAGCAGTATAATAAGGTATCCCCTCCCTTGTCCCCGATCAGTCTCGAGGCAAGGATCCCCATGATAGCCTGTCGAAATATGGGGATGGGCAAAGAAGGAATGGATCTAACTCTCACTCCCTTCTTCGGCCCCGTGGAGATAGCTGCATCCCCCATGTAACCTGCCCACTGTGCAATCTGTGCTCTGGACCCAGCTGTCTCCAGTGTGAGCCTCCTCCCGATGATCGGGACCCCCAGGATACGGTAAACATCCTCCAAAGTAATCGTCCACTCACCGCGGACCCCTGGCAGTCGGAAAGTGTTCCGATCTGCATCCCAATAAGAAAACAAGTCACAAAGGATGTGACTAGATGGTGCGACATGAGGCACGCGCGATATACGCAGTATGCCGGCCCTCTGCAATGTGTCCTCCTCATCTGGTGAGAGGGCATCCAATACCCCGGGCAACCAATCACACTCCCTCTCTCGACTCCATCTGATGTACTCCTCTCTCGCCTGCATACACCCAAAAACACACAAAACAGAGCAAGTTAGTATCTAATCAATGCCGAGAGAGTCGTAAAAACATATAGAAATGATAAAAATACAAGTGCAATGTCTAAAGCAAGCTCCTTTTGCTTTCTGTGCAAAACCGCCGCCCTGAGCAGGGAGGCGGTTTTGTAACCGCCGCCTTTAAGGCGGCGGTCACGGTACTGCCGCCCTGAGGCAGGGCGGCGGTCGTGTAACCGCCGCCCTGGCCAGGGCGGCGGTCGCGGTCCGAAAACCCGCGCGGGTTTTTAAACCTAAAAAGCCCAAAAAATGCAAAAATTGACCATTTTGGCTAAAAACAAAGCCTACCCAGTAGGCGCCCCCCCTAGGTGGACCTTTTGAACCTAACATTTTCAAAAATAACCCCCCCATTACAAAGAATTTGCCATTTCAAATTTGAAGGGGGAAAAATGCAAAATTAAAGAAAACCAACCTGTGATCTCGCGGGGTGGCGTTCCGCACGTGGGGGCATGATCGCTATCTCACTCCGGACGTTTGACTCTATTCACGCAAGAAACCGTCACCGTGGGTCCCAGAGCTCAAAATCAATCAAATCGACTCGCGCAAATGAATAGGAAAATGGGCCCACTTTCATATATATATCGTTCTGTTTCGTTTTAAAATGGCTTTTTCGCAGGTTCGGAGCGCTGTTGGAGGTAAGTTTCTATCCCCGCACAAATGGTACGTCCTCTTTCCCTGTTATTTTAGTGTTTGTTTTCCAAATTATTGTATCTATCTGCACTTGAGTTCTCTTTTCATTTTGCAGGTAGCGGGAATTTTGGATGGCGTCATTTCGACACACGGACGTGTAAGGTATAACTTCTAACTCCCCATTTCGGGACTGCCATACTCGGACCCACCGTTTTATGCCTCTTCATGGCTAAAATGCTTCTCCGAGGGGGCAATATGTACGTACCCAAAATTGTAAGGTCTTTGTCTTATGCTTGCGAGCAGTGTAATAAATGCCCTGATGATGATACGGAGTCTCCTCGCATGAGGTGTTCGGGATCGGAAAAGCCCTCGGAGTATGCGTTAACATCCCGCATGCCCGCTTAGCCCCCGTGCCCTTTGTTTTCCCCTTTTTCCCTCTTTCTTGGCCTCTTGACCTTGATGTGAAACCGCCGCCCTGCAGGGCGGCGGTCTCGTGACCGCCGCCCGCCCAGGAGGCGGCGGTCTAACGCCCGCCACCCTTTCGGGCGGCGGTCTATGCGCGTTTTCAGAAACGCTCTTTTGACGCGACCCGCGTGAAATATCACGATTTACCAGCTTTTCTTTGCCGACTTGAGCATGCATTAATGTTTTTGGTCCCCTGGAACAGTGTTTTTCCTTTGTTTATTGTTTAGGAGTTCAATTTGGTTTTGATTCTTGGGTGTTTGAATTCCTATAAATGCATGGTTTGTGTACATGCAAATGTGATTTTGGTCGAATTTTGGCTGAGTTTGTGTGAAGAATTTGAGCTGGAGTTTTGATCACCATTTTCCTTGTTAGAGTCTTCTGGTTTTTAGTATTTTGGTTAGCTTGCTTAGGATTGATAGCATAGTTTACTTCATACTTGGTTTAGCATTGCTCAGCTGTTGGTAAGCCACAGACCCATCTTGTGCAGGCAGTGCTGTTGCTCCATCCAATCCGGTTAGAAGCTTGCCTCTGAATTCCTTTTCTTTGTAAATTTGTTTCTTGTGACTTAGAGTTCTTAGTTGATTCATTATATACTGGTTAGCTTTATTATTTGTTGGTAAGCCACATATCAACTTGTGCAAGCGAGTGTCTTTATTTTGGAACAAAATAGCTTAGGAAGCCATTAAAGTTGCAGGTTTTGCTCTTCGTATAGGATAGTCAAAGGTTCTGGTCGCTTCACGTTGCATGACTCGCAGTAAAATCCCGCTAGGAATCGCATAAGCCAAGCTCTGTACTCTTGCGCTATCCCTCTCCTACTCGCATTCTCAGTCTGCATTCTGAGTTGTCCTTGTCCCAAAATCTACTCCTATCGGTGCTAGCATTACACGCTTTTACGGATCCCAGTGAACACGAAAGAGCGAGAAGATCATGCGGGGACGAGATCACATACACCATCGGATTCGCCACTTTTCTGCGAAGTCAGGTTTTAAATTTCAAAGTTCTAGTCAGATTTATATCAAATAGAGTAGTTAATCGCTTTATTTCATTTCATTCCATTCTCGATATTGCCAGGGAAGCTGTGGGGATTGATAGTTTCTGAGAAACTATGATTCACTCCTCACTTACGAGGTAGGATCGAGAATCTTGTAGGTAGATTAGACAGACTATCTTATTTATTTAGAATAATTCTACAAATTGCACAGACAAATAACCACACTCGGTTATCTTATGCATTTTAAATTATTGTTTAGTTATTATTTCTAGATACGCTTAAAATAGTTTGTTTTTCTTAGAATTGTTAGAATATTTCTTAGAAAGATAAAGGTTATATATGTTAGATTTATTTCATAGTTAGAATTTATTTCATTACAGTTAGATTACATTTTGTTTCGTATGACAATCACGGGACCTCGAGCCCGGGAATATATATTTGAGCCAATCGTGCCTCAGCCAAACCTCGCCACAGCGATAGTTGACATAGACCAAAATCTCGGGATACAAGTATTCCGAACAACCCATGAGATCTCTCAGTGATCGGCTCACGGTTAAGAGGATTAAACATAGAAGACGACCAAGCACATGCGTTTTGGTCAAGTCAGCCAAACTACAGATTACCCTAGAAAATATCCACATGAGTGTAGAAGGGCTCGAAAGAGAACAAACATTCGAGTGTGATCCTTTAGTTCCATGACCGGAGCCATTTGGAGACACCCTCGTAGATATAGATACCGACTTAAGAATCCGAGGTTGCGAGAACACACTGTAAGGTATTACGAGAAGATCGCACTGCTGTTGGTTCTAAAGCGTAGAAGCTGAAAAGGCGTACGATTCTTGGATACTAGGGATTAGAACTTGATCTCGCGTATGACCATAACAGGACCGCAACAACCAAGAGTCTATGGTTGTGATCCACAGTCCCCTGCCCAACGAATCCACAAGTCGAGTTAGATATAGACACGGCCTACGCACACTAGTATTTGAGTCCACTCCACTTCCACCTATCATCGTCGAACAATTGTCCTTACTAGATATAGCGGCTGAAGCTAGGGAATTCGGACTAGGCGAGAAAATCATCCATAGAATCAACTATATCCGCCATATGACCTTATCGGGAGATATACGAAACAATCCCGAGGTCATTTTCCACGTATTCCCATGACCCATAGATCGAATCACGCCGAGCTCGATATTGATTGGAGCCTTGAGCAGTCATCCTCGCTGATCGATCTATCACACCAGAGTTAGAAGGGCCTTCAGCCTTAGATTCACAAATTCCAAGGCGCCTTGAAAACATTAGATTGCCTTAGTTTGTCTGCATATTCTACCCCCAAATTCCACTCGGGAGGTGATGTCGTATATGCATGCACAAGAAAATTTGGATTTATATAGTGTCCTTTCGACAAGGAATCCGACAGGGGCACTCCATCGACCTGCGCAAAACCTAACAATATCTTGCTAGGGAAGACTTTTTCTACGTAGAGAGGGAAAGAGGTGTGATAAATTAGGTAGGAGAACTAATGCTTCAGGTCAAAAAAATCAGATTCCTGGACACACACTAGTTAGAAACTTCAATACATGCATTTATGAGAAGAAACAACCCTGTGAATGGAAACAACACCAAATATAAGTTGATGATCACCAACTATCATGAAATCCCTTAGTCAAAGAAAGCTAAAAACTCATTTTTATTGTATTGATGTTTAAATAGAAGTTATAGATAGTGTGGGAATCGTTAAAAAATTTAAGAGAGGAGGAAAGTAGAAGAAAATGGTTATCCCCATTACTTTCTCTAAGTACAATGCACTCTTGAGTTTAGAAGATCAATTTCCAACCCTTTGAAATGGGAATGGCGTTATAATTTATAGAATGAGAGGTGACTTATCATCTTCCTCATGACCTTCCATATGTATTATTTCCAACTTTAGACCATTCATATTCCTACAATATATTTAAGTCCCTTTAATAAAATCAAGGAGAATTAATTTACATTACTTCTCTAAAGTCTCTTTTAAGTGACTTAAATTCATATCAAAAATTGCAAAAAATGAAGAATTAGAACATTTGAAAGTGAGAGAAAGTTGGGGGTAAGAG